>JBBBDQ010000925.1:2642500-3077500 GCA_037127315.1 Ascarosepion bandense
AAATCGAGTTTGGACTTTTTGAGTATAACCAGTCTTTTCTCCCAAAATTAATAAATAAACAAACAGATTTTTACTGTGTTCATTCGGATGTTTTCTTCATTTTTCTTTCTTTCTTTCTTCCTTTCTTTGTAAATTGTTTAGATTGATTTCTGATGAAGACATTTTTCCTTGCCCGGATTTTCACTAGGATTGCACAGATCAGCCCGGACCCATGCCCAGTAGTCAGATACGGCCATGTATATATATATATATATATATATATATATATATATATATATATATATACACAAACACACATTACCTGCCCAAAAATTTACAGCCAACATCTGGATTTTGAAGAATTGTCTAAAAAATTAAAGGTTGCATACCTTTTTCAAGACTAATTTCCTTGCTCACTTCAGGCCAGGGAGATTCTCTTCTAGAAGGGTTTTATCGTAGATTAAATAATAATAATGCTAGGAGTAGTAATAATAACAAAATTAACCCCCTTCTGCATATGTTTTTCTTAAAATTTTAGGTCTTTTTATATAATCTACATTGTTGGCTCAGGGTAATGTTAAGGCTAACAAATTTTAATTTCAAGTAACCACCTCTTTAAAAAAGTGGACACCATGCATTAATGGATTAAATAATTTAAGCATCCTAGCTTAGGATTTAATTGAACCAAAGTACATATGAAACAACTTCTTCTATATACCATGTCCTGACGGGACATGGAGGATCAAAAGCTTCCCATAACTGTCCTTTGTAGTTCTTATGCTTTGTCTTTCAACAATCTATCCTACTTATTGTTCTGGCCATTAATTTACACAATCTCATGAGGTATGTTATTTGCTGCTTTCCTCTGTCACTCTTGCCATCACTATGTTCTGTGAGTGTCAAATTCTCCAAGCTGATTTTCCCCATCATATGCCCAAGGAATTTCAACTGCCTCCTTCTAAGTAGAATGATCTTAAACATTTAACTATAGTCAGAGTGAAATTATAACCTTTTGGGGCACCTTGGCTAATGAAATTTTGCCCCTTTATCTCAGATGGAGCCATTCTTTAACTCTTCCGCAGACATCTTGAATATGTTTTATTCACAATGTATTTTAGTGACATTTACATAGCTTGAAGATAAAAAAAATTTAGTTCTTTAAATAAATTAGAATAGCTATCTTTTGTCTATAAAAATATCCTTTAAGAAATACAACTATTTTACTATTTATTGCAAACCGAATTAGCACATATTTCAACACAATCTTAGAAAAAAAAAAAAAAAAAGATTTTTTATAACCAGCAGTATAACAATAAAATAATCAAAATAAATTAGTTTGTCATATTAGTATCATTTCAGTTCATGAAGCTATTTAGAAGTTGAAATCACCAATATTATAAAAATTTATAAAATTTATATTTTCTGAACAAAAAACAGAAGTTATATACTTGAAACACAAACTAAAACATTTTTCCTTGCTTTGCTTCTTGCAAAGTCAAATAAATATGAGTTTCTGTCTAAATTTCTGGGATGAGAAGTTATCATTATTTGCATTCAGATTAATGTCCTCATCTTTGTTGTTATTATCACCTGATTGCCTTCTGTCTGAATTTCTGGGATGAGAAGTTATCATTATTTGCATTCAGATTAATGTCCTCATCTTTGTTGCTATTATCACCTGATTGCCTTCTGTCTGAATTTCTGGGATGAGAAGTTATCATTATTTGCATTCAGATTAATGTCCTCATCTTTGTTGTTATTATCACCTGATTGCCTTCTGTCTGAATTTCTGGGATGAGAAGTTATCATTATTTGCATTCAGATTAATGTCCTCATCTTTGTTGCTATTATCACCTGATTGCCTTCTGTCTGAATTTCTGGGATGAGAAGTTATCATTATTTGCATTCAGATTAATGTCCTCATCTTTGTTGTTATTATCACCTGATTGCCTTCTGTCTAAATTTCTGGGATGAGAAGTTATCATTATTTGCATTCAGATTAATGTCCTCATCTTTGTTGTTATTATCACCTGATTGCCTTCTGTCTGAATTTCTGGGATGAGAAGTTATCATTATTTGCATTCAGATTAATGTCCTCATCTTTGTTGCTATTATCACCTGATTGCCTTCTGTCTGAATTTCTGGGATGAGAAGTTATCATTATTTGCATTCAGATTAATGTCCTCATCTTTGTTGTTATTATCACCTGATTGCCTTCTGTCTGAATTTCTGGGATGAGAAGTTATCATTATTTGCATTCAGATTAATGTCCTCATCTTTGTTGCTATTATCACCTGATTGCCTTCTGTCTGAATTTCTGGGATGAGAAGTTATCATTATTTGCATTCAGATTAATGTCCTCATCTTTGTTGTTATTATCACCTGATTGCCTTCTGTCTAAATTTCTGGGATGAGAAGTTATCATTATTTGCATTCAGATTAATGTCCTCATCTTTGTTGTTATTATCACCTGATTGCCTTCTGTCTGAATTTCTGGGATGAGAAGTTATCATTATTTGCATTCAGATTAATGTCCTCATCTTTGTTGTTATTATCACCTGATTGCTTTCTGTCTGAATTTCTGGGATGAGAAGTTATCATTATTTACATGCAGACTGTTGTCCTCATCTTTGTTGTTATTATCACCTGATTGCTTTCTGTCTGAATTTCTGGGATGAGAAGTTATCATTATTTACAATACTTGCAAGATCACTTCAGCAAATTGTCATATAAAATGGCTCAGTGGTGACATAGTGTTTGCAAGTTCAATCCCTGTGTCAGGCTGTTTGTATTTGGACTCAATGAGAACAAGCAGATAATATAAAATATCTCAAGGCACGGGCAGTGAAAGAAAAACTGTCTGCACCTGTATATTAAATGAAGGGTTCAGTTCAAAATTCCTTGTAGATTGATGTACATACCTGAAGAAGAAGAAGAATACAGTCCACAACAGTCAAAACATTGTGATAACATCAATAAAAGATGAGAACAATAGTCTGAATATAAATAATGTAAATATGAGTTTGTTATATTGGCATCATTTCAGTTTATGAAACTGTTGTATCACCAAGATATGATAAACAGAGAAAGAGTGCTGCAGTATTATTCAGCACAATATTCAGTGCTAAACAGATATACACAGTACAGTACAATAGTTACAGTAACAGACAAGACACAACTTATAACACAGAGAGGAGGGTTTTAGATTGCAATAGTCGCCAAAGTAATCAGGTCAAATATTATGCCTCAAATGCTACTAATTTATACTTAAATAGACCATTTCAGACCATGGGCCACTCCATCATTGAGAGTGTTGCAGAGATGTCAGCCACTCTACAACAGAAACTATTTAGAAATTATAACATCTAGAAAATTAAAATCATTGCTTTATAAATCTCGAGGGTTCCTAGGCTGCAGCCTATACTAGCCTAAAGGATAATCCCTCCCTGCTTATAGTGTGTATATTTGTGTGTGTCTTTATATATATATATATATATATATATATTCGAGTGAATAGTGAACGAAGAATTTTTAAATTTTTTACAACGTCCAAAACATTAATTTAAAACAGTGCTCGATATATAATATATAGAGCAGTGAATATTTATTCTAAATTATATTTTAGAACATGTACAATTTTTTTTTATATATATATCTCCACCAAAAATTAATGTTTAAAGTAATAAAATCTGTTGGATTAATAAATAAAAAATTCATTACTTGTTTAGGAAATTGTTTTGTTTACATTTTGATACAAAACTGAGCAGATATGAAAATTTTGAAAATCTATAAGAAGGGTTTTGCTTAAAGGCACTATTCAACCTTGCTTAATCAGAAAAAGTTCTTCATAGCAGAGTCAGTTAAAACATATCAGATCTAACAACAGTTCTCTCTACCCAGAGGGATGCAGTTCCAAATCCAGACTGAGCGTACATATTTTTCTTTGATAAGATTTCTCAAATAGACAACTTGCCCACATACAAAAATAAATATATATTTGATTTTGTGTGTACGTGTCTATGTCATGCCCACTATTTCTTTTTTCTTTTTTTTTTTTGTTCTTGTCTTTAATTGCACTGGTAATTCTGTCATGACTGTTGCTAGGCAGCTAATACATATTTATTACTATACTGTATATGTTGTTTTTGGGTAGCCATCTTGATTATCTGGCAATTTGTTTTTTTTCTTTTGCTATTTTTATTTAAATTTTTTGTTTGTTTTCTGAAGCTTACTGATGTTTAAAAACATGTAAAAAGAAACACTGCATGTTTTAAAAAATTCAGGATATGGGTGATCATGACTCTCCATGCCATCTTATATATTGTCAGTCAGTTAAGTGTCATACGTGAAACACGCTTGGGCGATCATGTCTCGAAAGATACATGACTGACTGGGCAGAAGATTATCCTACAGTAGGTTGCCATTGCTTTCTGCAGTAGACTGGTTGCCAGGCTATAGAACCCAGTCTGTCCTGTTATTTAACCCATAACTGGAAGGAAGAGACAGATTAATACCTTTTCCAAGGGTATTTGCGTGTAGATTCCAGTAATGTTTGTTTCCTTCATTGTCTTTGTTCTTCCATCTCTTTACACAAGCTCATTAGATAAGTTATGTACTGTTTCATTTTGCCCCTCAGTACAACTGATAAGTATCAAATTCTCCAAGCCCTCTTTCCTCATTATACATCTCATAAATTTCAACTGTCTTTTTCTGATTCTAAGTACAAGTATTCTTTTTATTTTAATTTCCTTAAGACTTCCTCATTGCTTACATATTCAGTCTATGGTATTCTCAGCAACCTTCTATAAATCCACATCTGTTACTTCCAGTCTGCTCTTCATCTGTGAGGAAATTTTCCAAAATTCACTGTCATATAGGAGGATTGTTACCACACAACACTCTGTTGTTTCTAACAAAATTTTCCTATTTCTTAATACTTTGCTTAACTTTTGCAAGGCATCGTTCATTATTCTTATACTCCTTGGAATTTCAGTTTCAATACTGTGGCATACTATAGAATCTAAAAGTTTTACATTGTAGTGCAATAGATATTGAGTTGGAATGAGAAATTGGAGAGCCAAGTTCAAATTCTAGCTGAATTTGTTGCATTCATTTACACACAAATACTCTTGAGAGAGGGATTAATTCATCTCTTTTATCTACAGCTATGAGTTGAATATTGGTTCTATAGCCTTGGTTGGCTATCAGTCTACTGCAGAAAGAAGTGGCTACCTACTGTGAGAAAATCTTTTGGACACTCCCTTCCAACATGCATTGAGCCAGCATGGAAGGCTTATAAAATTAATATGAGAATAAATATCTCATGTTGATGCACTCTCTGCAATATTGTGCAGTAAGTGAATGCTTATTATCTTCTCTGCAAACTGAAAATATAGTTTAATAGATCAATAACTCTGTATACTAATGATAAAAAGCATTTATTTCACAACACATTTTTTTATTTGATATGAGATAGTATTCACAAAAACTAAACCTTATATAATGAACATATCAGATAAAAATTTAGCTATTAGGTTAAGTCATGAACAATTTCTATCTTTAGGAACTAACTAACCTTTCTTCATATATACATAACAAGAGATGAAAAGTGAGTTGCATACAACAATGTTTAATGCAAAAGTTATTGGATTGACAAGGATAAATCTACATATTTGATCCCAAAAGCTGAGCTCCATAAAAAAATAATGTTGTGCTTGTGGTATGATCATCAGGGAATTATTCATTTAGAGTTCTTGAAATGTAAAAATACTAAATGCACATTTATACATCCAACAGTTGTAATATGTCCTGTGCTCATCAAAAGGAAACATGTTATTTTCCATTAAAATGCAAGACCACACACAAATAACACAAAAAAATTGTCTACTCTGTATGATAGGTGCATGTATGTTCACAGTTAATGCAATAGCAGCAAAAACTCATGTTTCTACTACAGACTGTTTATTCTTTTTTATATATATGTATACTAGAAGTATAGCCCAGCATTGCTCAGGTGTAATGAAACCTTTAAAACTAATTCATGGTCCTAGAGCTCAGACTCAGCCTAAAGAATATTTGTGTGAAGTTTGGTGAGAATCAGATAAAAATTGTGGATTTGTATAAAGGACATACAGACAGATAGACAGACACACACACACAAACATCTTGCCTATATATATATATATATATATATATATATATATATATATATTATCAATTTTCTGCACTATTGTAAGAACTGCAACCTTGAAACTTCTGAATATTGTTTCTTGTGTCTTTGTCTATAAGTGTATCAAATTTGATTATATACTGACACCTTTTTTTTTTATATATTGCAACTATTTTGCTTTCAATGCAGGCCAAGAAATACAAAGTAGGTAGTTTGTTTTTTGTTTTATTTTTATTATTGTTCAAGTTTGAGATTTAAAATTTGTCAAAGATCTATCTAAACTTATTTATAAATGGAACTTTGTCTTTGTGTGTGTGTGTCCGTTACCTATAGACTCTGAAACGGCTGAACCGATTTTCTTCATGGTCCTGGAGCTCAGACTCTTTGAACGTTGGCACGAAAGACTAAAAAGCAATAGTTGTTTCCAGTTAAAGCGAAACCGTAGACCGAAAGAAAAATGAAGTCAAATTTTGATTTCCTGGTATCAATATCAAATTTTCTGCATTATTGTAAAAACTGCAACCTTGAAACTTCTGAATATCATTTCTTATGTCTTTGTCTATGAGTGTATCAAATTTGATTAAAATCGGACCACTCCTTCTATAACCCGATTTGTTCGATTATCGATATTTATCGGGGGTACCTCGACACAAAACCTAGCTAAGAACATTCGCAGACGCTTATAGTACAACTGTGTAAATTTTCAAGAAAATTGGTTCAGCCATTTCGGAGTCTATAGGTAACAGATACACACAGACACATACACACACACACACACAAAGTTTCATTTATAAATAAGTTTAGATATAAGTCATGTTACAGGTCTGAAAGCACATTGTACATTTTTTTCCAGAGAGGAGATTGTTATCTTTTGAGGTCTAGGATAGTTTTTTTGCCATCATTTACCTGCAGAAAATGTTCATATTCTCATAATTGCTTGACATGCTTGACAGCTGTACCAGGATCAGACTACAGCCAAAGATTAATAATCAGCTGATGAGATTTCAGTGAGGAAAAGAAAACATAAGCACAAATATTTTTCTTTCTCTTATTTCTGCCTTGACCAGTATCATCAAAATGAGTGTTTACCTAACATTGTCAGCCATGTTTAGCAAGAGTAGAGAGCTACAAAGGTATTGATAAAGACTCCCTGGTAAGCCTCTCTCTGGTTAAAAAAAAAGCCATGAACCAAACAAAACTGACAGAAAAAAGAAAACAAAAAATAACAGAAAGAAAACAAGTGCATAATCCTTAACAGATGGGTGGAGTTTAGTCAGCATTCTCAACGGGATTGTATTAGTAAGACTCTCATATCTTTTCTCAATCATAATTTTCCATTTCAGTCGGTCAGTTGATCTGATAACTTTGGATATCTATTTAAAATGTGAATTTTAATTCCCTTCTGACAACCAATGCAGGCCAAGAAATCTCCAAGAAATATAAAGTAGGTAGTCTACATTTTTTTTGTTTTGTTTTCATTATTGTTCAAGTTTGAGATTTAAAATTTGTCATAGATCTAAACTTATTTATAAATGGAACTTTGTCTGTGTGTGTGTGTGTGTGTGTGTGTGTGTGTGTGTGTGTCCATTACTTATAGACTCTGAAACAGCTGAACCAATTTTCTTGAAAATTTACACAGTTGTACTATAAGCATCTGCGAGTGTGCTTAGCTAGGTTTTGTGTGGAGGTACCCCCGATAAATATTGATAATCAATAATAAAAAAAATCATGTTATAGAAGGAGTGGTCCGATTTTAATCAAATTTGATACACTCATAGACAAAGACATAAGAAACGATATTCAGAAGTTTCAAGGTTGCAGTTCTTACAATAGTGCAGAAAATCAATAATATATATATATATATATAAAAGGCAAGATGTTTGTGTGTGTCTGTTTATCTGTCTGTATGTCCTTTATACAAATCCACAATTTTTATCTGATTCTAACCAAACTTCACACAAATATTCTTTAGGCTGAGTCTGAGCTCCAGGACCATAGATTAGTTTTAAAGCTTTCATTACACCTGAGCAATGCTGGACTATACTGCTAGTATATTATATATCAAAGGTTTTACATTTAAACATTACCTCAATTTTGAGATTTAAACAATTGCCATATATCAAGAGTTTTGCATTTACTGTAAATTCTAAAACGATTGTCATAAATTTATTATATATAAAAGGATTTATAATTTAAACATTACCCTGAGGTTTTTAAAATTGCCATAGATTTATTATATGTCAAGGTTTTTATATTTAAGCATTACTTCATTTTTGGTTATGTTGAGGTAACCTGATACTAACAGGCCAGATAGAGGGAAAACGAGACAGGGGAAAGCAATGGATAACATATTTGAAGGACCTAATCAGGTGGATGACAGAATGAGGATTGCACAATGTAACAGGAGAAGGCATGCTCAGAGCCACCAGGGATAGGGAAACGTGGAAAGCCATGATCGCCTACGTCCTGAAGGGACAGGGCACATAGAAGAAGAAGAAGAGGATAATTATATCTGGATTTGGCATTCAATAAATAATAATTATTATTTGTTTATATTTCTGACATGCAGTATTGTAACTATAAACACTAACTGCATTGTTTGAACTCAATAGTTTGGTCAAAAATTCCAACTAATATCACCTGAAAAAGGTCAAAATGTAAAATGGCTGAAACATCATGAATTTGGCAATAAAGATGAGGACAACAGTCCAAACAATGTAGATAATAATTATTATATTAGTGTCATACATTGATGTAGAGAAGGGAAATTCTGTTCTTGAGGCATGACTACAAGACTACTCACAACTCAAAAATGTTTCAGAGAATTCTTTCGGTATAAATCATGATCTTTCCTACTTTTTCCTTTTTTAATAATTTTACCTCAAGAAAAGCAATAAAGTCACTAAAGCACAAGGGGTTACTGGGTGTGAAAGAATATAAAAAAAAGGAAACATTATTAAGGACAGAAAACAATAAAAGAACTGGAATTAACATGACAGAAGATGACAATTGATATTGCATTTAAATTTTTGAAGATCAAAATAAGCTAGAGGAGAGGTCTGCAAGCAAGAAATGCATGAAAAGAAACTGTTAGCATAAAACTTATGGTTACATCTAGCCATTTCAACTTTGAAAGGATGAGACCTTGCTTCCAATCTAGTACTGCACTTAAATTTATAAAGTCTTGGTATCAAAGAGTATTCTTCCATACAGCTTTCATTTTAAAGCGGGCATCTTGCATTATGAGTGCTCTCCATAAGAATTGATGGAGAGCATCCATAATACAAGATCTCTGGTTGAAAACAAAAACTGTGCAAAAGAAAGAGGAGGGGCATTATTATTACTACTACTATAATTATGAATATTATTATTATTATTACCACCATCATCATCCTTCCTCCATTTTTTCTTTATGTAAGTTTTACAATCTCTGCAGAATATATATAATAATTTGTAATTTAAGTTGGAATTAAGCTCCACTAATCTGCATTAGAATCTAGAAAGTGTGAACAGTATGTTCAACAATTATAAAAATGTCTTATCAAGGTATATGTTGAAATGGATACATGTATGAATAGAAAAAGTATTTGTTCTGTTTCACCTGCTCTTAATTTCCAGCTGTCATCAGGAACTGTGCAAACAGTTAAATTAGGTAAGGCTAATTAAATATGCAAATTAATATCCTACGACATTTCAAAAGAGTTTTGGGCGAGCAGAGATAAGAATGCAAAGTGGTATCAACAGCATTAACAATAACAAAAGATTTACAATTTGGTGGGAGTAGAAGTTTTCAGCAGCCTTTTTTGTTTATTTTAAATAGAGATACAATAAAGAGTCATTTTTTTAAGTAATCCTGGAAATTTTTTCACACATCTGTATGACTTGCCACTCATATCCAAGGATGACTGTCTACTTGGGTGGATAGCTAATCCTTGTTGCAGGCACATTTGTGTTTATTCAACACCCACAGAGCCCATTTGTGGTTGATACTGCAACTATGCTGAATGAACCTTAGATATTGAGCTCCCAAAAACTCTATCATGAACCTTAGAGTTTCTGAGAGAGCTCAGTGTCTATCATGAATAACAGTCTGAACAAGGCCAGGACGCTCAAAATCTCAATCACAATAACTTGTGACTTCGTGCTAGCACAATCATCGATTGCTCCCAAAGGGTCCTGTTTACCCAATTTCATTCACAAGCAATCTGTGATATGGTTTTTAAATACTTTCTAAACATGCTGCATGCTGGAATTGCCTTCTCTAAACAGATAACATGAAAAATCTTCCAACAAGATCTCAGACTCAACACAAGGCCTATGTCAAGTGCTTTGAGTAGGTAGTGCAGCCTTGGGTCAAAAGGATGACTGCTGGAAAACCCTACATCTAACACAAGGATTCTGCACCATGCCACACAAGCAGGAGAACTTAGTCATGGCTGTCAAACAATTTTTTGTGACCACATCATCTGGCTACCTAATTCCCTAGACTGCAACTTCATCAGTTATTATGCATGGGTACAGTTAAGCAAGAGACACGAGTCTTTGTAGCCCCAAAGATGAACTGAAGGTAAGGATTATGGCAGCATTCACCAAATTTAATAAGGAGACTGTCCAGAAGAGTTGCAGGAGATTCTGAAGTCATCTGGAGGGTATGATTGAAGCCAATGGGGATTTTATTGAGTAAATTTACTTTTTCGTATTTCAAGATATTTTTGTGTAATTTTGGTAAATATTATATGTTAAAACGAGATATCAATATTATTTTTATTTGTACGCAATCTAGACAACATTTTATTCATTGCACCCTGTATAACTCTCTAAAAGGTTAGGGTTGTTTCCCAATTAATATACCATATTAATATCATGTTATAATATATCTGATAATATCATGTATTAATAGGAGATAATAGCTATGCATCAGTTCATTAAACTGCTACTGCTATGCTCTTTGTATACAAGATTCAGATCAGGCCAAGAATGAGGCATTGTTGCCATATCTGTGAAAGCTGAACAATTGAAGACTGGAAAGCAGCTGCCCAGAGTTCAAAAGTGATTACACGGCTTTGTGATGAATTAATCTCTGCTATGCAAGCTTATCTTCGAGAAAATATTGCCTATCACTACTCAAACATTATTATTATGGCTAATGTTCAAACAATGTTCTCTTAATTCCACCAGTCCAGATCTTCACTGTGTCACCCCCACCACTCACGATGCCGTATATATGGTATCAAATTATCCACATTCAACACACTGGTAAGAAGGTAGTTTCACTCAGACAGCTTCTTCTTCAGAACTGTCACTTTACAAAACAAATTTCCAAGTGGATTCTTCCTTGCCCGCTATAATCTTAACCGCTTCCAGTCTAGAGTCGACTAATGTATATTTTACATATCCTCATAATGTGCACCTCTTCTTCTTTCCTTTATGTCCATACTATCTTCTTTAGTAACTCTCTACCTTGAGTTGTTCTTGTGCCTTGTATTGGGTGAATAATTGTAGAAAAAAAGAATAATCAACCCATTGGATTTGAATAAAGAGTTTCAGTTTGAAATTCCAAGCATGTAACAAAATATGACAAACACCTGGAAAAGATTGGTGGATATAATTATCAAAATATGAAACAATATTCAGTTGAAAGTCTTAACAATTACAAATTAAATTCAACACACATGAGGAAGTGGGTAGAGAGAGAGAGAGAGAGAGAGAGAGAGAGAGAGAGAGAGAGAGAGAGAGAGAGCCAGGTTTATCATCTTTTAGAAAAGAAAGAAGTATATATTTATGTAATTAGTTCTAGTGGAGATGTTATTGTGGTCACATATAAAGTGTTTTCTGAGTAGTAGATACTGCAGCATGTACACCCTTGTGCCAATTAATTGAAACAAAATGAATAATGTCTTCCTAGGATCTTTCACACTTTCCCTGATCATGTATATATTGTCTCTCGGCATTGTTTTTCTCTTCCGGCTGCATTTTCCTTTAAGTTTTGTACTGAGATAGATAGATAGATAGATAGATAGATAGATAGATAGATAGATATAACAAACTGAGATAGATAGATAGATAGATAGATAGATAGATAGATAGATAGATAGATAGATAGATAACAAACTGAGATAGATAGATAGATAGATAGATAGATAACAAACTGAGATAGATAGATAGATAGATAGATAGATAGATAGATAACAAACTGAGATAGATAGATAGATAGATAGATAGATAGATAACAAACTGAGATAGATAGATAAATAGATCCTTGTGCAAATAATTAGAAATGAAATGAATAATGTCTTCCTATGATCTTTCACACTTTCCCTGATCACGTACATATATATCAGCTTTTGGCATAGGTTTTCTCTTCTGAGCATATTTTCCTTTACATTTTGAACAGATGGGTCCAGTTTTTTCTTCTCCTTGATGACATGACTGACAATTGAAAGGCTGGCACCAACAATATCCGCAATCTCTCTATGAAGCATGCCAGTGTATTCATGCAATGTTACAATTTTTGTACACTTCCTTGATGTAATCACAGACAATGGCCATAAGACTACCAATCTATAGTCAAGACAGTAGTGTCTGGGAGTGATAGAAATCTGATGCAATCACAGACAAAGCAATATTTTTCAAGGCCAAACTAAATTTCATCATATACCCTGTAAATAGATTCATATTACTGCACATAACTGCAAATGACCTAATCTGAGAAAAAAATTGAAATCAATTACACCCTGTCACACCAGTGGGTGCAAAACTGACCATATGGTGAAAGAAAGGAAACTGAAGCAGTTGTTGTAATTAATTTGCACAAGGGTGTATGTATGATGCACTATGTAATCTGGTTGAAGTTAAAACGTCAGACCATCCAAGGACTAAAATGTTTTCTTGGTGAGGAAACAAGATGTACCATGTCACTACAGCATCTTGTGGGTGAAGAGAGAGAAAAAAAAAGAGAAAGTGTTTAAGTTTTTTCGTTTTATGAATTGCCACCTAACAAGGATATTTTTCAATACATGCATATCAATGAGAAAATTAAATTTTGAAATTAGGCACAATAAGAGTTAAGCAACAATAATTAATAATAAAATAAAATAATTATAAAAACATACAGCAATCAAAGTTATGTGACTGTGTAAGACTATTTTTGCATGCAAAAAAATATAACACTATTTTATCATGATGGAGTGAAAGAAACTATTATTAGTTGTAATATTAATTGTGCAGATTAACTGTTCCAATATGAGCAGAGAGAAAAATAAGCCTAATAGATAATAAAATTGTTTATTTGATTGCAATATGAACACAGCTAAAATATTGTAAAATGAAATATTGAAAACTAGCAGAGTATAGAGCGAATTAAAAACAATGCAGGTGTAGGCAGCAGATCAGACGAGGTCATCACATCAGCCAGCAATTATTTGATAAAGTAGAAACAACATACCATTAAAAGCACTGAGCCTTACAGCTGGTGAAAGTGAAAATTAAATTGTACCCAAAACATTGTTTGGATTTTTTTCTCAAATCTTTGATGAGGCCAAAAAGGTCAAATCCTGAAATTCTCAATTTTCCTGCGAACAGATTTAAAACCTGAAAAATAAATATTTTGAATTGTCACAAACTTGAAAACTTTGATTGGAGTGAACAGACATTACCAACAAAAAGCTTGAATTAATGTTAAGAAGACAAACACTACTCTTAGACAAAACTTCTGCTCCGTTGTAGAGATAAGGGATTGATGATTGTTATATTCTGTATCTTTTTGTTTGTATATAAAGACTTTTTCTGCAATTTATTCAGGCGTCATTCAACTTATTTTTGGTGCTGTTTTCATTAACTTAAATGTGTGCTTGCATGTCCAGTCTGGTTCAACTTGGTAAAAAGACAGCTAGCAAGATTTCAGCGTAACTTCCTTGAGATCAAAATTTACAATGTGGGCAAGGAAGAACACTGTTGTAAAAGTCGACTTGAAGACCAACTATTGTGTCGAAGCCATCAACGCCAAGCATCTGGAAATCGTCGTCACAACTGAAGCTTTATTCATACTATAGCAACCTTGATTTACAAATTTTTTTTTTTAATTCAGTCAAAAAGTTTGATATGTTAAAGCTACAGGTTAAAGTTTCACAGGAGTCTACCACCTGTAGCAACATTTAATTGAATGTCTCAATATTTTCAAAATAAATTCAATACATAGATGTTCATTTATGTATTTATGTGTGTATGTTTTTAAAATAAGAAATAGAAATCCTAATGAGACAAATGGAAAATATTTCATTGAAAATTTCAATCAAATCTATTTTTACTATTTACATTATTTGGACTGTTGTCCTCATGTTGATTGCCATTTGTACAATGTTTCAACCATTGTACACTATGGTCTTCTACTAGTGCTAGGAATTTTGAATCAAACACTTTATTATAATCACTGGGGTATATCATTCTTATTCTTTGTGTGAAGCCCCTTTTGATAGTCATGTCCTTAAGGATACATGGCTCAGTAGATATAGATGTTGGTTGGTTCCAGTGACTTGACCCAGAGTTGTGAGTTCAATACCAGGTTAATGCAGTGGTGAACAAGTAACTTACAGGGTTAGAGGGACTACCAAAAGATGCTTTGCACAAGGAATGAGAATGATATACCCCTGGGATTGTAATAAAAGGTTTGGCTCAAAATTCCTAGCATCTGAAGAAGGACAGAGTGTACAACGGCTGAAACATTGGCAACCAAGATAAGGACAATAGTCTGAATAATGTAAATACTGAAAGTACTACTTCACCTCAGAAATATAGACAAATTCAAATCTATTTTTAATGAAACATTTTCCATTTGGCAAATTTCTTATATAAGTAAATGAGTAGAATTCTCAACTGTAATGGGGGGAAAATATCTTAGAAGTAGTACAAACTAATGGGTTGGCTGTCCACTGTTTGAATGCTCTACTAAGTATTGAGCACTCTTAATAAAGTAAATCACTACAAACAGTGGACTCCCAACCCATTAGTTTGTACTATTTCTAAGATATATATGGTGTTGAATTGTGATAATGTTTAGTGCTAAATTTGTCTTTTCAGTGGTTTTACTGATGAAATGTATTTTGGCAAGCAAGTTTTTTATTGTAAAGTGCTCAATATCAAGTTAGAGATCATGTTGATAAGTACAAAGAGTTTGTCTCTTTCACTCTTTATGTTTACACACACACACACACACACACACACACACACATATATATATATATATAATGATCTGTATCCACAGAATAAGTTAATAACCTTAAACAAAATAGACGTCATAATTATCCCGAGGAACCTTTCGGCCAACACTTGTCAAGGGGTACATTGGCTTTATTACAAAGGGGTCAAAAATAGAGGACAGAAAAACAATGGGAAAACTTACAATACTGAGAGAAGATGGAATTCAATTAAAAATAAACTTTATTCAATAGAAATTAAAATGTAAGGGAAGTGTAAACATGCAATTCCACATTTTTGACCCCTTTGTAATAAAGCCAACGTACCCCTTGACAAGTGTTGGTCAAAAGGTTCCTTGGGATAATTATGACATCTATTTTGCTTAAGTATATATATATATATATATATAGAGAGAGAGAGAGAGAGGTATGTGAATTAATAAATATACATCTGGGAATACACACATAAATAAAAATATTATTCAAGTGTTAAAAAAAGAGTGCTCAGTGTTGCATAAACAGAGTTATTAATTATATATATTAATAAATATACATATATTGAGGAACAACTCGGAGTTGCATGCATTATGCAATCATCAGATGCTTATATATATATATATATATATATATATTAACTATATATATATTAACTAGTTAGTTTTTGGTCATAATTAAATTAGACCAGTACACAGTTATATTAAAAAGTGTTCAATAGGTTTATTGTAGAACTTTTGAATATTTTTAATTTGAAAATGAGTTATTTCTGCAACCTAGGTTTCAATCTTTTGGTATCTTCAGGCGATTTACAATAACATATATATAATTACGTAAATTAATAAATATACATATGAGGAGGATGTACATATGTATAGTATTATTATTCAGGTATTACTAAGACAGTGCTTATACATATGAGGAGGATGTACATATGTATAGTATTATTATTCAGGTATTACTAAGACAGTGCTTATACATATGAGGAGGATGTACATATGTATAGTATTATTATTCAGGTATTACTAAGACAGTGCTTATACATATGAGGAGGATGTACATATGTATAGTATTATTATTCAGGTATTACTAAGACAGTGCTTATACATATGAGGAGGATGTACATATGTATAGTATTATTATTCAGGTATTACTAAGACAGTGCTTAATGTATAAACAGGGTTGTATCATATGTATATTTATAAATATACATATTATCCTCCATCTATGGCACGACTCAGAGTTTCATGCATTATGCAATCATCAGGTGCATACTTCAAACTGATGGTTTAAATATGCACCTGATGATTGCATAATGCATGAAACTCCGAGTCATACCATAGACATAGGATAATATGTATTTTTATTTATATATAACAACACAAAAGAGAAATATTTAATGTATATACTGATGTATAAGCTGAATTCATGTATTGTGAGACTCTTGATTTTTTGACATGAAAAACCCTGCAGAAAAAATTTACTTTAGTTTAGTGCAACCATTCATCAAAAATGCATGATTTTTAACCTCTTCAAAAAAAAAAAAAAATTGACCATGTATAGTGCAACACCCTATTTTTGCATCTGAAAATTGACCCTAAAAATTGATACTACACTTATATGCAGTATTTATATAATTAGTTGTAATGAAGAGGTTACTGTGGTTATGTGAGTTTTTTTTCTGAGTTGAATCTAGTGTACTGTAGCATGTGTGTGTGATACATAATGTACTTTGATTGAAGCTAAAAAGTTAGACCTCACCTAAGAGGTCTCCCTGGAGGGGAAACAAGATGAATCTTGTCACAGAAAAAGAGAAGAGAGAAGATTAAAAACGTTATTTTTTTTATGCAATGCTACTTAGGGATTCTGCTGGAATGCATATTTTCACTTCACTTAAAGATTCTCTTTGGTATATCTGAATTGCTAGCAATCACTACTCTTGTAAATTTGGAAATACAATTAAATAAAATTTATGAATTGAGTTTGAGTTTTGTTTAATGGCATATCAACACCTTAGTGGGTTATTTAATGCCAAAAAAGGTAGGTTTTAAGGGCGTTATTTAATGTTCGGTTATAGTGAGAAGGTGGGAAGGTTGATTTAGTCAGATTTTGATGAAAAATTAAAAAATTTTTTTTATTTTAGAAAACTGAAGATGTCTTCTAGCTTTGTATTAAAAAATGTATTGCTGTTAATAAATTTTTTTCCTTAAAAAATGTATTATGGCAATAATTATTTTTTTCCTTTAAAAATGTATTCTTGGTAATATTTTTCCTTCAAAAATGTATATTTTTCTATAAAAATCTATTTTTATGAATATATTTCTATAAAAGTCTGTTTTTATACTTTCATAGTGTTTTGACCCCAGTTTGGGGGTTAACTATTTACCCATAGCTGGGACCCTAACAGGTGCTACCAATCTGGGTCAGGGTGAATCTAGGAACAACAGCAATTAAGAGGTGGTTCCATGCTCCTCACAACCTCCCAATCAGAGGCCTTGCTGCCAGATGCAGTTTACTGTCATGCCAAGGACCAAAATTTATTAATTGTTTATTTCTGGAAGTAACTATGACTAATAAACAATGGCAAATGAATTCAGTCACAAGAAGAGTCCTATGTACATTCTGACTGCCTCTTTTCCTCTTGGCAGACAGCAAGATTGACTTTCAAAATAAATTCAATACATGTACAATATATAAATAAAAATATATTGATTGATTTGTTTGTTTAATGGCATATCAACTCCTTATGGGTCATTTAATGTCAAAATTTAATTTTCTTGAGAACTTGAAAATAATAAAAATATGATATATATTATTCTGTTTTGAATACATGGTAAAAGATACTCAGCTTTTGGGCATATATATGTATGTGTTAACAAGATTACTGTAGGTTTTGATATGTGTGTCTTATGTTGTAGTTTTGTTAAGTTATATTTTGGAAGATAGTTTGATTTCAGAAATTGTAGGAAATTATATAAACTAATGTCATGAAAGTTATTTTATATTAGTTGTTTTGTAGTATTTAAAATAAATTTGAGTGAAATCACTACAATCTGTTAGTATTAGTAATTTTACTATCAATATATAATTTTGGTAATTTTTATATATAAAAATCTATTGCTGATATTTTTTACTATAAAAATGTACTTTTATATAGTAAAAAATATCAGCAATAAATTTTTATACCTTTGTAGAATCACTTCTACATGCACGTACATACTTACATACATATCGCCATGTATACACATTCATCCACATATACCCACATACTCTTACATTGGTGCCACACATGAGGTCTCTTTTTCCCGCGCTTTATTAAGATATATATAAACTGATGTTCACACATGCTTAGGCCAGTTGGAAACTGTCTTTCGGAGCTAACAATCCGAATGCCGTTAGTTCCTTTCCAACTCACATACTGCGCTAATTGCATTCAGCAATTAGCTACATCAAAATGTTTTTCTCTCTCTTATAAGCATACTTTACTACATGTAAAATATTATTCAATTACTGATCAGTACAAACATTATTTCCTTTTTCAGGAACTCTTCCAGCATGAACATTAATACATTTTCTTCAATATCTAAGAGAGAACTTTCTTTACTATATCTTGCATGCATAAATTAATCAATTCTGTAAACTTGCTTAATACAATGTTGTTATTTTCGTTACATTGTGCTTTGAGTTATTTTATTTATGAATGTAATGGTTTGGACAACCAACCTACTTTCCACCTTTAAAATTACTACCACAATGTTTGAACCACAACACTTTCATAGAATTTCTTTTTGCCTATGGGCTCTTTATTTAGGATTCCACTGTTGCACTCACAATAGGAATTAATGAACTCTAAGAAGCAAACATACTGTGTGTTAACAAAATAACAATGGAATCTCATTATTAAGTAAGGGAGATCAGTCTGCTAATACATTACTTTTTATTATTTTATATTTCAGGTTAGCTTACTTTGGAGATTATATATATATATATATATATATATATATATATTCGACTGCAGCCACTTTCCCATCGTCGAAATGTGGCCTCCCTCTGTCTCTTCTATAAATATTTTCATGGCTTCTGCTTGGATGAGCTTAAGTCACTGATGCCTCCTCAACAGGTGTTTACCCGTGCAACCAGACTGGCAACTGGGTCCCACCCATTCACAGTCAGGTTAGCCAAATGCAGACGACAATTCTACTCCTGCAGCTTCCTCTCTCGCACTTCCCGCCTGTGGAACTCACTCCCGTATTCTTGCTTTCCTGACGGCTACAACCTCCAGAAATTTAAATGCAAAGTTAATACTCATCTACTAACCACTGGCCTCTAGCTCTCTCCCCTCCCCTGTATAACCTTCCCTTTCTCTCCACCTATGTATCTGTCATCGCACCTTCTTTCTAACAGGTTCTACTACCCAGAGTTAGAGTAGACCTTGGAACAACAGCAATTAAGATGTGGTTCTGCACTCAAAACCTCCAGTCATTGCTCAGAATGAGAAATCAGAGAGCTGAGTTTGAATTCAAGTTCAATTTTTTTTTTATTCACTTATGCACAAATACCTTTAGGAAAGGTATTAATCCATCTTTTTTTCCTCCATCTATGGGTTGAATAGCAGAACAGATTGGGTTCTATAGCTTTGGTGGTAAAATTTCGTTTGAATTCGCATCGCTGTTCCCCTTCAAACTTATCCAAAATAGCATTATTTCCGGGCAAATCTATATGCTGAACTGAAATCAAGTGTCAATTCGTGAAGAAACTAACATTTTTTTCAAACCGAAATGTCCATAAAAAAAATGAACTATATCTCGTACTTTTTCTCCCATAACTCTCATGAAGTCATGTAATTAACTGCAGAATGACGGACTGCGTAAGGGAACGGAATTGGGGGCCTGTTTACATCCGCCTGTTTACTTCTGGTTAGGGAAGTAATGCACTTGTTGTTTTCGATACACAATTTCAGCAGAAAGTTGCGTGTTTTTTGGAAAAAAGCACATTATTTCCCTAACCGAAAGTAAACAGGCGGATGTAAATGGGCCAGATTTCGTTACCTTACGCAGTCCACCATTCTGCAATCAATTACATGACTTCATGAGAGTTACGGGAGAGAAAACGTGCGAGATATAGTTCGTTTTCTTAACGGACATTCAAAGCAAAAAAGGAAAGTTTCTTCACTAACACTTGATTTGAGTTCGGCATATACATTTGCACAGAGATAATGCTATTTTGGATAAGTTTGAAGGGGAAATGCGACAGGAATTAAAACAAAATTTTATCGCTTTAGTTGGCAACCAGTGTCTTTTGACGCATAACTGACTAGGTAGAAAATTTTTTTGCAGTTTCCATTACTTTCTACAGTTACTGGTTGCAAATAAAGGACAAAAAAATCCAATCTGTCCTGCTAATGAACCCATAGCTGGAGGGAGAAGAGATTGATTAATACCTTTTCCAAGGGTATTTGTATATAGGTGAATGAAACAAATTCAACTGGAATTCGAACTCTTCTCTCTGGTTTCTCATTCTGAGCTGATATCCATTACACCACAAGATAAACTTGAAAAATACACACAACTTTTAATTTTTACATGTTCTTCAAAACGTAGATGATGGTTCCATACTTTTGGCTTATAGTGTATGTGTGTGTTTGTAAATTGCATGGATGTAATAAAATATAACAAGGAAATGAAAAAGGTCAAAAGATATAATGGAATGCCAATATATTGTAACAGTAACAACCAAGATAAGAAAACAGTGAATAATTTAGATAATTCCTCTCCTCAGAAACTCGGGTAGGAGAAAAACAAGTTTCAGCTTTATTAGTTTATTTCCTCTAGTTAAAATTCAAGCGTGTCACCTGCATTATCTGCAATTAACAATAATTTTTATTTGGAGAAAAAATTTGAATGGAAAATAAATTCCCATTTCCCCGTGGTTTTTAAAGTCTTCACGATTAAGGGGAAGTAACTTTAAATGACAATATTCCAATATAATTCCTCTTCATCAATTCTCCAGGGACAGGAAGTGTCCATTAAGTTATTTAAGCTGAACTGGAATCAAATATTTATTGCTTAATATTATTTCTGGGGAAAAAAAAAAAAAAAAAATTGACTAAAGCTGCTGCTTCATTATAAGAATAAACATTGAAATATTAGCCATTTATGAACCAAATACTAATATCTATATTATTATTAAAAAACATTTGCTAATATATATTAGCAAAAGTTTAGTAAAATATGTATTAATATACAGTATAAACTGATTTTTTTAAGAAAAGTATAACATATGTAAATAAAAAAATACTTATCTCTGGATAAGTAGATTTTAGAATCTGCAAACTCTAATTAGAGAGAAATAATATATATATATATATATATATATATATTTTTAAACAAGTTATTTTGCTATCTTGGTTTCTACCATGAGTGATGTCTTCAGGCGATTTTTAATAACATTTTTTAATGATAATTATTATTATTATTTAATAATAGTTATTAAAAATTGCCTGAAGACACCACTTATGGTAGAAACCAAGGTAGCAAAATAACTCATTTAAAAATGAAAAATATTTAAAAGTTCTACAATATAATTGTATAGAACACTTTTTAATACAAATGTGTACTGGTCTAACCCTATTAGGACCCCCAAACTAAGTATTAAACAATCAAAATATATATATATATATATATATATATATAATATTATAAAAAAGTGAAAGAGCAGGTAGATTAAAATCCACTGTTCAAGCATTTACTTCTATAAAGAGTGTTCGATACAAAGTAGAGTTTAATATTTTAATTTTGTTATTACCCCTTTATTTTCAAAATAACCATGAACTCATCTTATATTTTCTGAATAAATCATTTTCACCATTTATTTTAAAATATCACTTGAACAAGAACAATATTGTTTCGAAACATGAAAATTTTTGTGTATATCAGTCATTTAAGTGCCATACGTGATACATGCTTGGGCAATCATGTCTCGAAAGAGACATGACTGACTGGGCAGATTATCCCGCAGTAGGTTGCCATTGCTTTCTGAGGTAGACTGGTTGCCAACCAAGGCTATAGAATCCAATCTGTCCTGCTATTTAACCCATAACTGGAAGGAAGAGATGGATTAATACCTTTCCCAAGGGTATTTGCACGTAAGTGAATACAATGGATTCAACTGGAATTCGAACTCGGCTCCCCGGCTTCTTGTTCCAAGCCGATATCCACTGTACCACAACACACATCCTAATGCTTTTATAAACCATTGTAATAACAAAATTACTATCTATATATTATTAATTATTGCGTTAGAACATGTGAAAAACTACAAACTACTACAAAATTGTACATTTTATTTCGACATTGAAAAAACAGTGTCTTATCAAGTAGTTAACAATTGAAGATTTTAAAATTTTTCCTTAACTTAATTCACAAACATTTCAGCCATACACCCACATTAAAAAAATTTCCAACAAAAACAATGACAAAGTCAGTTATAATTGTGATAAAGACATAGATAAATATATTTCACAATATGATGCTATAATATCAAATAAATATTTGGTTCACAAAAACAACATCTGTCATCCAACTAATAACAAAAATGACCCTTCTAAAAATAATTGCAACTGCGAAAAAAATAAAACCTGCCCATTGAATGGCCAGTGTATATTCAAAAGTATTGTTTATAGAACTCAAATTCATTTGGATGATAATGATGTTAAATTTTACTTTGGAAGCATTTCTAACAAGTGGAAAATAAGATTAAACAACCACATGTTGTCTTTAAACAACAGTAAATACAGCAAAAGTACTGCTTTATCCATACATTATTCAAAATTAAAAAACAACAGCAAGAACCCAATTATTACCTGGAATATTGTAGCTAAATCCAAACATTACAATACAAATGGAGATAAATACAATCTATGCATTTTAGAAAAACTTGTCATATTAACCCTATTCAATAATCCTAATTTACTAAATATAAAAAGTGATTTAATGATCACATACTGTCATAGAAAAAAAATACATAAATTCTTAAAGCCAGATTCATATAGATTCCTTTACATTTGCCCCTTTTTCCTTTCTTTCTCTCACAATATTACTTTTAACAGTTATGAATTAAACAGTTTTTATTTTTCTCTCTACATTTTTAATTTTTAATTTTAATTCTATAATTTTACTTTCTATTGTTAATTTTTATTTGAACTTTTAAAATTTTAATTTTAACTTTTAAAATTTTAATTTTTTATCTCCATTTAAGTTTCATGACTTATGCATCTTTGATTTCTTTTTTATGCATATTTTTTTTTTAATATTCGGTATTTTTATTTTTATTTTAAGTTTTAAATTTAAAGTTTTATCTACATGTAACCTTAGAATATTTAAATTTTTAATCTTGTTATTAAAAAAGCAGTAACTTAAATTGTAAGATTTAATTCCCATGAACATCGAGTGAATTGAAATTGAAATCTATTAAATTGTCAGTTTGATATATGCACCTGATGATTACATAATGCATGAAACTCTAAGTTGTGCCATAGACGTAGGATAATATGTATATTTATTAATATATACATATAATATAGCTTTATTCCTACATTGAACATTGTTTTATTAACACCTGAATAATACTATACATATGTGCACTCTTATATGTATATTTATTAATTTACATCACTATCATACTATATATATATATATTTTTTTTTTTTGACAGTATTTATTTATTTATATTATTATATTTTATATTTCAGACCGTCCTCGGCCTTTTTGTTTCTGATGAAAGACCGAGGACGGTCTGAAATATCAAATATAATAATAGAAATAAATAAATACTGTCAAAAAAATACATTTTTAAACTTACAACTTTTTAGTAGTTTTTCCTATACATATTAAGACAGTATACGTGGCTCATCACTATGTTATATATATATATATATATATATATATATATATATATATATAAAAGCAGAGTTCAAATTCCAGTAGAGTTCAATATATTCACATGCTAATATGCTTTCAAAAGGTATTAATCTATCTCTGCTACCTTCCCCCAGCTATGGATAAATAGCAGAACAAACTTGGTCCAGTAGCCTTGGGTGGATAATGGTCTAGGAGAGAGACAACTATAAATTCAAAACCTGTCGAGTATTGTTTGGGAACATTGTGGCATATTGTGCACCAGTTCTCTGAATTTGGTTTTTCTAAAAAGTGTTGTTGGTTCTGCACAAGCCTTCACCCCTATAGTTGAATGATATGTGCGAGTAGTCTGGCTGTTGGTTCTAAGAACTGAGCTGCTTAATACTCATACATATATTTTCTTTAGCCAATTGGAAATATCAGATCTTGCTACCCATTATGCCCCATTGACCAGGATATATAGATGGTTAAGTAACCATGCAACACACATGGCCTGAAGATTGTGTTCAAGCATGAAACAGGCTGTTGCCACTTGGTTGCCAATACACAATACTTTATTCAAAAGTTAAAAAATACAATAAAAAATCAAACAGATAAATTTGTTAGTTCTTTTTAATCAAACTAGTTTGTGTGTGTGTGTGTATATATATATATATATATATATATATGCACACACGACTCTTGCCCTTTCTCTTTCACCCTCTGTAGCTGGTTTGTCTTTGCCTTCACTCTCCCCCAGTCTAAAACTTTAACTCTGTTATGTAGCCCACTGCACATCAGTGGCAGTACCACCTTGCTTGGGGTCAAATGATTAAAAAAAAATAACAAATTTATCTGTTTGATTTTTTTTATATTATATATATATATATATATACAGAGAGAGAGAGAGAGAGAGAGAGAAAGAGAGAGAGAGGGGTGCAATGAGTAAATTGTCGCTACTTTATATTTACATGTACGATGGGTAAATTGTCGGGATTTTATTATTTTTAATGTTGTGCATGCATGCTGTTTGTTTTAAATTTTGTCAATTGCATAGTATAGCAGGTTCAGTTGGGTACTGTTTGTAAGGAAAGAGCACCATGACACAATTCCCTCAGCCATAAATTTGGAAACCACATAATGTACTGCTTGACATTTATGCTGGATGCTGTAATAATATGAACGTTTCGGAATGTTTGGGTGTCAATCTGAAGACAATGAAGAGAATCCAAAAATGTTGGAGGATTATGAAGGTCTTTAGAGTAATCTCTAGTGACGGCAATCTTATGCTACTATTCGTTTTCCCACAGACTCAGCACGAAGGCCTACATCAAATAACTTAAGGAGTTAGTGCTGCTCTGAGTCAAAGGGGTGGCTGTTGAAAGACTCTCTGTCTGGCAACAGGAATCTGCACCATGCTACACAAGCAGGAAAACCCAGTAATGGCTGTTAGACAATTTCTGCAACCACATCAACCTTTACATCTGGACACCTAACTTCCCAGGCTACAACCTCCTTGATTATTATTTGTGGATGTAGTTGAGCAAGAGACCAACAAAATTCCTTGTAACACCAAAGATGAACTGAATGCAAGGGTTATGGCAGAATTCACCAACTTAAACATGGAGATTTTCCGGAAGAGATGCAGGAGATTCCGAAGTTATCTGTAAACAGTGGTTGAAGACAATGGCAATTTTCAATAAATTGACTCTTTAGAGATGTATTTGTATAATTTTATCCCTTGTTCCCTGTTTAAGATGTGGTTTCTGGCTTTCTCTTTTCCAATCTTCTCACTTTGTTTTTTTTTTTTTCAATTGGAGTAGATAGATCTATCTATCGCCCGGTTCACACTCCACCCACGTCAATTAAACAGGTTAAGAGGCTCATCCCTTGTTCCCTGTTTAAGATGTGGTTTCCGGCTTTCTCTTTTCCAATCTTCTCACTTTGTTTTTTTTTTCAATTGGAGTATAGATAGAGCTATCTATTGCCCAGTTCACACTCCACCCACGTCTATTGAACAGGTTAAGAGGCTCATCCCTTGTTCCCTGTTTTGGATGTGGTTTCCGGCTTTCTTTTCCAATTTTCCAATCTTCTCACTTTGTTTTTTTTTTTCAATTGGAGTAGATAGATCTATCTATCACCCGGTTCACACTCCACCCACATCTATTGAACAGGTTAAGAGGCTCATCCCTTGTTCCCTGTTTAGGATGTGGTTTCTGGCTTTCTCTTTTCCAATCTTCTCACTTTGTTTTTTTTTTTTCAATTGGAGTATAGATAGATCTATCTATCACCCGGTTCACACTCCACCCACATCTATTGAACAGGTTAAGAGGCCCATCCCTTGTTCCCTGTTTAGGATGTGGTTTCTGGCTTTCTCTTTTCCAATCTTCTCACTTTGTTTTTTTTTTTTTCAATTGGAGTAGATAGATCTATCTATTGCCCGGTTCACACTCCACCCACGTCAATTAAACAGGTTAAGAGGCTCATCCCTTGTTCCCTGTTTAAGATGTGGTTTCCGGCTTTCTCTTTTCCAATCTTCTCACTTTTTTTTTTTTCAATTGGAGTAGATAGATCTATCTATTGCCCGGTTCACACTCTACCCACGTCTATTGAACAGGTTAAGAGGCTCATACCTTGTTCCCTGTTTAGGATGTGGTTTCCGGCTTTCTCTTTTCCAATCTTTTCACTATTACGTAGCCCCCTGCACATCAGTGGCGTTACTGCCTTGCTCAGGGTGATATGATTAAAAAAAAAAAAAAAAATTCTATTAAATGAGATGTCACTGTTCTTTTCATTTTTTCATAATTCAGATGAGAATTTATACATTGCACCCTGTGTATATTTGAGAAATTATACAGAAACAAATTAATTTAAATAAATATGTTAATTAATACCAATTTTGTAAATTTTTGTACAGTTTTGTAATATTCTTTTTGGTTGTATGTGTTTACATTAGAATATAATCCCGCACAGAGATAGATGTTGTAAAAATAATAAATTACTAGAATGTGTATATAAAGGCTTGTTTTAGACCTTGTTTCTCATGATATTTTCTGTGATTGAGTGGTAAGACATGTCAGATCTAATGAAGTCATCTGCCCAGTATGTGGGAATATGCAGGTTCAAATCTTGCTGGAAGATAGGTATTTTCCAAATCTAGGCCAGTTGATATTTAAAATGTACTGTTTAATTATAGAAAAAACAGACTATCCACTCAAATACAAGTATCCATTAAAAATAATGTTCAAAACACACACACACACACATATATATAGTCATCCGCAGACAGATCTGTTTCACTGTATCACAGCTCATCAGTACGGTTAAACTCTGATTGCTTTTTACCCAGGATTGAAACCTCTGACCGAAGTGGCATCAGTCAGCAATTCTACTTCTGGGCCATGGGATACAAATGAATAAGAACAAAGAAAATAATTGCAATGTTCAAAACATTAATTTAAAACAGTGGTCAATATAAAAATAGAGCAATGAATATTTATTATTATGTTAGAACATGTGCAAACTACTACAAAATTGTACATTTTGTTTGAACATTGAAAGAACAATATCTCATCAGGTAGTTAATAATGATCATTATTAACTAATGAAATAATTAATAATATATTTCACATCTAAAAAAAAATTCAAAATTTATGACTGAATGATCATTTGCTTCTCCAAATCCAACATACCTTCTTCCCTTCTCTTTCTTTCTTTCACTTTCTCCTTCTCTTTTTCTCTTTCTTTCACTTTCTCCTTCTCTTTTTCTTCCTTTCCTTTTTTTGATATGCTTTTTTCTTTTTTTTTACTTTCTACATTCTCAAATTTTTGAATGACCCATTTAGTATACATTGTCGACAGTAGTGAATCTCTCCTCACCTTCTTAACCCTGGTCCTGGGCATGACGGTAAACTGCATCTGGCAGCAAGGCCTCTGCTTAGGAAGTTGTGAGGAGTATGGAACCACCTCTTAATTGTTTTTGTTCTCAGGTCTACCCTGACCCAGAGTGGTAGCACCTGTTAGGGTCCCAGTTATGGGCAAATAGTTAACCCCCCCAAACTGGGGTCAGAACACAATGAAAGTATAAAAATACATTTTTTAGAAATATATACATTTTTGAAGGAAAATATTACCAACAATACATTTTTGAAGAAAAAAATATTACATTATTATTATTAACAGATTTTTCAAGGAAAAAAATTATTCTCAGCAAAACATTTTTGAATACAAAACTAGAAAACAGTTTTCTAAAATAAAAAAGAAGAAAAATACACAATTTTAATTAAAATCTGATTAAATCAACCTTCTCACTATAACTGAACATTAAAAAAAATACCTTAAAACCCCACCTTTTTAGCATTAAATAACCCACAGAGGTTGATATGCCATTAAACAGAACTCAGATCCATTTATACAAAATAGACATTTATAGAAATATATACATAAAAATAGGCTTTTTAAAGAAAAATATTACCAACGAGACATTTTTGAAGGAAAAAAAAAGGATAAATTATTCCCATAATGAATTTTTGAAAGAAAAACAAAAATTATTACCAGCAATACATTTTTTAATACAAAACTAGAAGACATCTTTAGTTTTCTAAAATAAAAAAAAAGGTTTTCTTTAAAATCTGACTAAATCAACCTTCTCACTATAACTGAACATTAAAAAAAAAACAAAAAAACTTAAAACCCCACCTTTTTGGCATTAAATAACCCACAGAGTTTGATGTACTATTAGACAAAACTCAAACTTACTGACCTGAATATCCTGCAAATTTAACATACCTTTTTCCCTCCTCTTTTCTCTTTTCCCCTTCTTCTTATTCTTCTTTTATTTTTCTTTCTTCCTCTTTTCCTTTCCTTCTTCTATTCACTATGATTTTCCTTTCCTTTTCTTATGGCAAGTTGACTTCTGGTTTATTTACCTACACATACACACTCAATTAAATTCTTGAATTTTTCCATGATATTAAAGATCGCTAAAGAAGCAAATTCAATTCACAGAAATGATGATTCAATCATAAATTTTGAATTTTTTTATATGTCAAAAAATACATATTGGCTCTGTGAATAAATAATTTTATTTACATTCAGCTCTCTTGGCTGGATTGTTTTTAATATTTAATTCTAACACTTAATATTAATAGGATCTCCTTTCAGATTTTACCATCAAGCCACTTTTTTTTTCACTAGTGATCACTCCAAACACCTTCATAATCATGATTAGGCCCATCCAATTCTTTCTGAATCCTCTGCACTGTCCTCAGATTAACGTGCAAACACTCTAAAACTGGAGCTTCTGAGGCGAATACCAAGCAATACAACATGCCATTTCCAAATTTCTGACAAAGTGGATTGTATCATGATGCTCTTTTTTTTTTTACATATGGTGCCTAACTGACCCTTCTATACTGTGTAGTCAACAAGCATTTGTGAAATTAAAAATGTAAAATTACGATAATTTACCTATCGCACATTATATATATATATATATATATATAAGAGAGAGAGAGAGATAGTAAATATCCATGCTAAGGTTCTTATATTATATGAAAAGTAATGACCAAGATATTTGAAACATTTTTGTTTTTTTATTTACTTGACATGTCGGACCACAATAAAATTTTTGAAGTTACAAAATTTTCACCTCCTCCTGTTGCTTTCTTTAGTGCTTGTTGAGTACCGTTAAAAAAATCTAATTACTTTCTCTTTTATATATATTTGTACATAATGTAGCAAATATATGCACAAACACACACAGATATATATATATATATATATATATATATATATATATATATATATTTCATTGGAACTCTACTCTCTGATTAACAATTCCCAGCTATTATCTATTACACCACCCACACATCCAAAATTACAGCGCCTAATCTTCCCAAGTAGTTACCCATCTAGGTACAGACAAGGCTTCATGTAGTTTACTCGTGCAACCAGACTAGCAACTGGGTCCCACCCATTCACAGTCAGGTTAGCCAAATGCAGATGACACTTCTACTCCTGCAGCTTCTTCTCTCGCACTTCCCGCCTGTGGAACTCGCTCCCGTATTCTTGCTTTCCTGACAGCTACAACCTCCAGAAATTTAAATGCAAAGTCAATACTCAACTACTAACCACTGGACTCTAGCTCTCTCCCCACCCCCATATAACCTTCCCTTTCTCTCCACCTATGTATCTGTTATCGCACCTGCTTTCTCAGCTTTCTAGTGTTCCTTTCTAACTAGTTTGTACTCCTCACTCTTTTCTAATTTATCTTTTTACAGTTATGTAGCCCCCTGCACATCAGTGGCGTTTCCACCTTGCTCGGGGTGAAATGATTAAAAAAAATAAAAATAAAAAAAATAAAGCTTAACTTTGGTGTTCGAATGGGAACCAGAGTTTCAACATGATGTTGCTGTAAGCTGAGTGTGAAAAAAAAAAATTAAAAAAGAAAGAGAACAATAAAAGAAGTTTTTCTTCTTTTATTGTTAAAAAAACGGTAGTATTTAGATTTTTGAAGATCAAAATTGGCTGGAAAGCCAAAAGCCTGTTTCACATGCAAGAAGTGAGAGAGAATAAACTGTTAGCATTGAACTTACAGTTACATCTGGGCCATTTCAAATGTAAAATAAAGAGACCTTGCTACAACTCTAATTGTCCCATTTTTGTGACCCTTAGTAAATTGAAGCTTTGGTTCCTTGTTCTTATCTAACAAGAGTGGTATCCAGCAAGCTCCTCTGCTGCTGTAGCTCATCTGCTTCAAGGTCCCATGTGTTATGTGTTCATATTGAATATTTTAAAAAAATAAAATACAAATATTTTATTTTGGTTATTAACTTTATCCACACATTCACCATTTTGTTCCACGCTTTTCATATATATTTTTCAAACAACTTTCATAATTTCATCTTCTGAGACCTTTTTTTTTTATCTTTCTCAAAGATCTGTTGCCAATGCCTTCTGCAATCAACCAGAGATTTTTATTTTTACATTAAGTAAATTCTTTAAAGCCAAATGAAACATTGGGACATACACATCTGACACACTCAAACCTACCAAAAATATGAAAAGCCATCATCATGTAACAGATGTAAAGTACTTCTCACAATTGAACATAAGTTGCCATCATCTCAGTGAAATCTAAACAAAATATTATCAAATAAACAATACAAAAGAACTCTTTGAAAACACTAAACTAAGCAGTATTTAGTAAAATTTTTAAAGTGCTTACATTTAAATGTTATGAAAAAAAAACAGATTTTTTAAAATTACACACACAAATATGAACTTACTTTATTTCAATATTTCTATTCAATTATTTGTGCAGCTTATTTAAGGTGAAATCTGTGCCTGGTGGTTTTTCACAATTTCTTCAATGTTTCACCAAATGTGCAATTAGCAGACCCTAATTTCTTATTCAGTTGAGCATATTTTTTCTCATTTCTTATTTTTGATGTCATTTAGGGTTGAAAAGTCTAATTCAAATAAATAAGAATTAGAAAGTTGCAATAAAACTGAGCTGAGTGTAGTCTTTCTGTGCATCTTATTTTTTATGTTATTTAGGGTCAAGAAGCTTAATTCACATAAATAAAAAGTAGAAAATTGCAATAAAACTGATAAATCTTTTTTAGCTAATGTGAGATATTCATTTGTATTTAAATCCAAAATGTATCAAGAGATAACATCAAATGTTTTATTTTGAGCCCTCAATCCCTAGAAATGGCGGTCAATTTTCTTCTTCACAAAACTGAATTCTAATATTATAAGAAACATTTTTGAAGGGATTTTGAATACAAGCTTATTTTTGTGGCATAGCAATTGAGAATCACTGTCCTAATGGAATAGTTTAACTATTCTCTTGACTAATTCTAAATACTTTTTGTCAATTATTGCCTTCAATAGGTCAAATTGGGAGCAGTACTTATTTATGACTGTGCTTTGTAGTGCAGTGGATAGCAGCTTGGAACGAGAAATCGGGGAGCCATTTGAAATTCCAGTTGAATTCATTACATTCACTATTGCACAAATACCATTTAGAAAGGTATTAATCCATCATTTCCCTCCAGTTATGGGTTAAATAACAGAACAGTTTGGGTTCTATAGCCTTAGCTGGCAACCAGTTTACCGCAGAAAGTAATGGCAACCTGCTGTGGGATAATCTTCTGCTCAGTCAATCATGATCGCCCAAGCATGTATCACATATGACACTTAACTGACTGACTTATCTAAATTCATTATTTGGTTTTCTCTAAAGAGTTCAGAGTAAAACACTGCTCCCAATCTTAATATATACATAACATCATTTTTATTTGAAGGAGCTTATGGTCATATTATGTTGAAATATTAGTTCTTTTATGATCACCAAGGTTAAGCAACATCAAGCATGGTTAGTAACTAGATGAGTGACCACTTTTGAATATCAGTTACTGCAAGTTTGGGTATGTGGTTGGTGTAATAGATAACAGCTTAGAATTGAAAGACAGAGAGTCAAGTTCCAATTTCAGTCGGGTATATTATATTAACTAACACACAAATACCCTTGGGAAAGTTATGAACCTAACTTTTATACCCCAGCTATGGGTTAAATAATAAAACTTGTATCAGTAAAAGTCATTATTATCCCTAAAAATATTTTACAATCTAAAAATATTTTTGGTTTAATATATATATATATATATATATATATATATATATATATATACTAGCAGTATAGCCCGGCGTTGCTCGGGTGTAAGGAAAACTTTAAAACTAATCAATGGTTCTGGAGCTCAGACTCTTTGGACATTGGCATGAAAGACTAAAAAGCAATAGTTGTTTCCAGTTAAAGCAAAACCGTAGACTGAAAGAAAAATGAATGGATGTAAGTCAAATTTTGATTTCCTGGTATCGATATCAAATAAGTTTTTTCCATCGTAAACTGAATTTTGAAGGCTAAGTAAGTCCTCTGAGTAAATGGTATCATGGCTGAGACTAAGAACTACAATTATACCTACTTAGAGACAAACCCGAAGGAAAAACTAAAATAAAAGGGCTTAAAAAATACAGACATACATGCAGATAAACAGACACACACATAAACATCTTGCCTTATATATAAATATATATATATATTATCGATTTTCTGCACTATTGTAAGAACTGCAACCTTGAAACTTCTGAATATCGTTTCTTATGTCTTTGTCTATGAGTGAATCAAATTTGATTAAAATCGGACCACTCCTTCTATAACCCGATTTTTTTGATTATCGATTTTCGATATTTATTGGGGGTACCTCGACACAAAACCTAGCTAAGAACACTTGCAGACACTTATAGTACAACTGTATAAATTTTCAAGAAAATTGGTTCAGCCGTTTTGAAGTCTATAGGTAATGGAGACACACACACACAGAGACAAAGTTTCATTTATAAATAAGTTTATATATATATATATATGTATATATATAAACAGTGTGTAGACCGAGATAATGATGAATGATGGCAGTCTGTTTCATGGTTGAATGCAATCTAAGCATCATCTGATGACTTAAAGAATGTGTTCAACTGTGAAACAGTCTGTCACCATTCAGTGTTGATTTCTGTGTCCACATTGTTCATATGCACTGTCTTCGACATTGAGCACCATTACTCCATAAACACAGTAAAATTTAAAACTATAATTTATCATATATATTAATTTCTGAAGACAAAAGTCATTATTTACATTATATATATATATATATATATATATACAGTTTTAAGGTATTCTATACTTATGGGTTATAGATAGGATAGAGCATATTTAAATATATAAGTAGACACTAAGGTTAACAGTCAACACCCAGTAGCAACAGTCTGTTTCATGCTTACATTCAGATATAAATAAAAATTAATCTGTAAAAACTTATATGAATAAAGACAAAAGGAAAAGCTATTCTTTATGGATACATTTCATCCTCTGACAGAATTTATCAAGGCAAATATAAGGATTTCATTTTGAAACATGTATTTATAAACAAAAGTAAAAATATTGTTAGGGTTTCAAAATTTTTGCACTTATGAAGGCTCATAAATATTCTTCAGGTAAAGTCAAAGTAAACATTGAAGGATGCTAAATGATGTAATTTAATGCCTAATTTGCTACAATAAAATTTTATTTATTTTATATTTTCTTTTTTGTCTCAGTCATGAGCTCAATCGTTCAACAAAAACTTGTTGACATACCAACATTTGTTAACAAGCTTCAATCTTTTATTGAGGTGTTCTTGTTTTGGTAATGTTATATATCAGAATTCTTCCTGCAAACATAATCTGCAATATTTGCAAGCCTGTATTGTCTTTCATTTAATAACAGAGCATTTATTCGACTTGTCTTTCTGTTCCCATATACATTTGGACAGTGTTATGCTGTTTTTGCATAGTTATGTTTTAAATTTAAAAAAAAATGCCACATTATATATACAGACAAATGATGAATTTTTAAAAACATTCTACCTAAAGTCTGGTTTAACACTTGCTTTCGCGTACAATTCTTGTGTATATATTTTGTGATCTAATTCTAATGCAGAATGTGAAAAACATGATTTCAAATGCTAAGTAATTATCAGAAATTATGAATTATGGTTCCCATATACATTTGGACAGTGTAATGCTGTTTTTACATACTTGTGTTTTAAATTTAAAAAATGCAACATTATATATAGGCAACTAATGAATTTAAAAAGAAATTTTGCCTAAAGTCTGGTTTGGGAAGTTATTTATATTTGCATCACATATACAAGTATTTGTGACATTTCAGCCATTGTATGTTCCAATCTTCTTCAGGAGATTTGAATTTTGAACTGAACTATTTATTTCATTCTTTGAGATATACTGTTCTAGTTCCATGAGTCATGCCTATTCTAGATGTTTCAGTATTAGTTATTTTCCCTTAACTCAACTCTCTAAGTCTCCTTGAGAGCACATGGCTAAAACTGTTGGTTGGATCCAGTGACTTGACCCAAGGAGTTGTGAGCCCAATACTTGGCTACAACAGAGATGAACAAAAAACAAAATATTTAGGAGTGTTAAAGGGAGATAACTGATACTGAAACATTTAGAATAGGCATGACTCATGAAACTAGAACAATCTACCTCGGTAGATGAAATAAAAGGTTCAGTTTAAAATTCCACTCACCTGAAAAAGGTTAGAGTGTACAGCAGCTGAAACATTGTCAATATGGCAGCCAAGATAAGTAAAACAGTCTGAACAATGTAAATAATTCATAATTTCTGATAATTATTTAGCATTTGAAAACGTGTTTTTCATATTCTGCATTGGAATTAGATCACAAAATATATATCCAAGAATTGTAAGTGAAAGCAAGTGTTAAAGAAATACATTACCATATTTTCTTGTGTATAATGCAACCCAATGTTTCTGAAGTTAAAACAGGGAATAAATTACAGCTTTGAATATAATTGTTGCAGAGGAACATCCTATCCTACCCCATAATGGATACGGTTCAGTCTATAAAAGACTGTGACTGGGGCATACGTCATAGGTGGAGACATTTTCTACTTGATCGTTATTCCTGTTACTATTCATTAATTGTGCTTGTACGTCTATTGGTTTATTGTACTGATGTATAATAAGTCTCTTCTAATCTATCTTCAGTGTTAAGTATTATTCTTACACTATTCTTTTCCCTGATATTTCTTCCCGGGATATATCAATAATAAAACCCATTGTTTCTGGAGCTAAGAATAGGGAGATTAAATTACATTCTTGTGTATAACATGACATCATGCTTCTGAAGTTAAAACCAGGGAAAATAAATTACATCCTTATCAACAATCTCCCTGATGTAATCAGATCCCAGTAGGCATCTATGCTAATGGCACCACCATTTACTCCTGCCTCGCTAAGAATGCAGATGCAGACAAAACCGACCTTGCTGCTGCTCTCAAAAAGGACCTCAAGTCAGTGGTAGACTTGGGTAAGATTTGAGTTTGAGTTTTGTTTAACGACATATCAACCCCATGTAGGTTATTTAATGCCAAAAAGTTAGAGTTTTAAGGTATTTTTTTAATGTTTGGTTATAGTGAGAAGGTTGATTTAGTCAGAGTTTGGTGAAAAGTTGTTTTTTTTTGTAATCTGTTTTTAATTTTAGAAAACGGAAGATGTCTTCTAGTTTTGTTATCAAAAATGCATTGCTGGTAAGTTTTTCTTCAAAAATGTATATTTTTCTATAAAAGTCTATTTTTATACTTTCATAGTGTTTGACCCCAGTTTGGGGGTTAACTATTTTCTCATAGCTGGGACCCTAACAGGTGCTACCACTCTGGGTCAGAGTGGACCTGGGAACAACAGCAATTAAGAGGTGATTCCATGCTCCTCACAACCTCCCAATCAGAGACCTTGCTGCTGGATGCAGTTTACCATCATACCCAGGACAAACTTGGGTAATAAATGGCATGTAAACTTTAATGCTTCCAAAATGAAGCTGCTATTCTTTAACCACCATAGACAATCTTTCCTACTCGCCATCAGCATGGATCATGCTAGACTTCCTGAGAGCAATACACTGTGCCTCCTTGGTCTCACTCTCTCATTTGACCTTCAGTGGAACAACTACATTGAATTAATAGCTAAATCTACTGCTTAGAAGGTCGAGTCCCTATGTCAAGCCATTAAGTTCTTTTCTTGTGAATCCATCATGCACATTTACAAATCTATCATCAGCCCGTGCATTGAATACTGCTGTCATATCTGGTTCGACACCCCTGATGTTCACCTTGGGATTTTCGATAATATGCAAAATAGAATCTATAATGTCGTTGATTCTGACCTGGTGGCCCAACACCAGTCTATCTCTCACCAACAAAATGCTTCCCTCTGTCTCTTCTAAAAATACTTTCATGGATTCTGCTTTGATGAGCTTAGCTCCTTGGTGACCCCCACCATCCAAATTTACTTGAGCTACTAGACTGGCAACAAGGTCCCACCCTTTTACTGTGCAAAACAATCAAGTGTAACTACAACTTCTACTCTAGCAGCTTGTTTTATCACATTTCCCATTTGTGGAATTCCCTTCTGTATTGCTTCCCTGATAGCTGCAGTCTCTAAGAATTTAAATGCAACATCAATCAGCATCTCTTATCTTCTTGACCCCCATCTGTCTTTTCTCTTTACAGTTTCCTCTCAAGCAGCTCTCTTTACACCAATGTACATGTCTTTCTCTTACACATTCTTTGACACCTACTGTGACCTGTTCTCCTCTCTCTTCACTCTCCTATTATTTAAACTCTGGCACACCAGTGGCAGTTCTGTTTTGCTTGGGGTGAGACAATTATAAAATAAAAAAAAGAAAGTATAATATGACATTTTACTGAAGTTAAAACCAGGAATAAATTACACCTTTGAGTATGTTACAACCCAGTGTTTTTGAAGCCAAAAATAAAGGAAATAAATTACATCCTTGGGTATAATATGACAACATGTTTCTGAAGTTAAAACCAGGCAATAATAATAAAACCCACTGTTTCTGAAGCTAAAAATAGGGTAAATAAATGATATCCTTGAGTAAAATATGACATCATATTTTTTAACTAAAAACTGGGAATAGATTCTTCTTCTTCTATGTGCCCTGTCCCTTCAGGACGTAGGTGATCATGGCTTTTCACATTTCCCTATCCCTGGTGACTCTGAACATGCCTTCTCCTGTTACACCGTGCAATCCTCGTTCTGTCATTCACCTGATTAGGTCCTTCAAATATGTTATGCATTGCTTTCCCCCATCTCTTTTTCCCTCTATCTGGCCTGTTAGTATCAGGTTCTCCAAGCCCTCCTTCCTCATTGTGTGTCCCAGGAACTTCAGCTGTCTCTTCCTGATGCTCAGTATTAATTTCCTTTTTGTTTCCATCATTTCCAAGACCTCATCATTGCTCACATGCTCGATCCATGATATTTGCAGTATCCTTCTGTAGAACCACATTTCAATTGCTTCAAGTTTTTCCTTCATCTTTGATGATATTGTCCAGCATTCATTGGCATACATTCTTGAATACAATGTCACATGATTCTGATGCTAATAGATGTAACACCGTTGCAATGTCAATGCCAGTGTAACAGTGATTGTGGGGACTATTCTTGGTATGTATGCATATTCATGTGTATGAGCACCCTAAATGAAAAATGACCTTGTGTTACATCCTGCATTTGTTGGGAGGTCAGATGAATAATAATCTCATTTTATAAGTAGAAAAACTCAAAACAATAAATAATTTATACAATAGCCTTCTTTTGTAACATTAATGCTACTAAAACAACTAACCTCGTCTATCTTTTTTATTAATTTAAAAAAATCAAATCAGTATATCAAATATCTGTTGTAAAGTATTGTTATCAACACCTACTTTGTGTTTTATTAACTATCATGCTGAGTCTATTTGCCGGCTTGCTGTTTCAAAGAAGAGGGTTTTTAAGCTGAGTGAAAAATTTCTGAAAACATGTATTTGTATATAATGCACCCCATCTTTTTTAGGCTGTAATTTTCATTCAAATTTTCTCATATTATGCGCAAGAAAATACAGTAAAAATGACTTCTTCTACTTTGAAAAATGTTGTATAATTCATTGGCACTATAAAGATCAGGGTGTATATTTGATGCTCGGAAAATTACCTCATTTATTCCAATGAAAACTACAACAGATACAGGAAGTACAATAACACCATTGAACTATTTTCCAATTACAAAACCATTTTCCTATACCATCACTACCATTAAAAATGTATTTTCAGATTTCTCTTTATTTCATAGGTTGATAGCTGTGCAGAAATGCCCTGAATGCAGCTTCTTACATATATCAATATTACAAAAATGCATTAGTCAATGCCTAACTGTGCACACATCCACTATTTGGTTTCTAAATGTTCAGCAGGTATTAATGAATGTCAATAGGTTCAATTTTTTCAGCATGAATGAGTTAAATGAAACACCTCTGCTTCATAGTCACTATTATGTCAGATGCCATTTTGCCAGACTACTATTTCTAACCAAACAAAGAAAATTATATTATTTGCACTTACATTATTATCCTTATCTTTGTTGTTATTACAAAACAGAACTGCTCTCTTTTGATCCTCTGGGAGAACACTTTTTAATTTACATCAGCATGGTTGTTACTAACTTCCAGGAGAGTGACTCATCGAGCCTTCTTATACTAATGTTTTTTACTGATATGAAGTGGAAAGAGCATCTTGAATCAATTGCTAAATCTGCAGCTAGGAAATTTGTTTCCCTTGAAGTATGTAGAGATAATGACAAGGAAATGTGTTATTTTGACTAAACATGATAAGGAATTTATTTACAAATTTACACATTTGAAGTTTCAGTAGCTTGTTTCAAGACAAGTAATCAAACATTAAAGATTCATAGTTTCAGTGAATTGTCAAGAGAAAATGTTCATATTAAATCATTGGCCACAAAGTAAATTTCCAAAATGCTTAAAATAAATTGAGAGAGTTTGTTTTTAAAAGGTATACAGCTGTATTCAACATGAATAAAAAGATATATTTTAAGGTACTTAACTTTGGAATTGAATTGAGTTCTTTGAAACTCATTAGCATGTAATTTGACACCGGCATTATTCAGACATGTAAGACTCTGCTTTTTTCTCTCTCTCTCTTTTGTTTTTTCTCTGCTCCTCTTTCTGGTTGATTCAACTTTCTTTGCCTATTTATATCAAAAAGCGATTTGACATCAGCTTGTTACTTTTTGTCAGTTTGTAAACCACTCCCTTTTCATTTGTCAAAGTAAATTTTCATGTAAACTCATTAAAATTTGCCTTGGTCTTTTCTTCATCCCAGAGCCAATCTCTTTGGTCAAAATTTTCACACAAGGTTGTGAATTTAAAAACAATGAAGAAAAGTGAGTTATTTTTGTTTTGACACTGTGTCGAGCTAGACAATTTTTTCACTAGAATTTATCTTATATATTTTTATAGGGCTACCATTTGTTCTTGGAACTAGTCCTTCACAGTTCTTTTATTTAAAGTTAACAATATTCATAACTTTTAGTTTGTTTATTTTAGTCATTGTTATTTTAAATTAATTCAGTCGGTCAGTTAAATGGCATATGTGATACACACTTGGGCAATCATGTCTCAAAAGCAACATGACTGACTAGGCAGAGGATTATTCTGCAGTAGGTTGCCATTACTTTCTGTGGTAGACTGGTTGCCAGCCAAGGCTATAGAACCCAATCTGTCCTGTTATTTAACTCATAACTGGAGGAAAGAGATGGATTAATACCTTTATCAAGGGTATTTACACATAAGTTAATGCAAGGAGTTTAACTGGAATTTGAACTTGGCTCCCTGATTTCTTGTTCCAAGCCGATATTCACTGCAATACATCAGTTTATTCTTTTATACATTTCATTTATTTATTTGTTTGGTATAGTTTTTCTTTAAATTTAAATAAAACAAAGTTACCTAAGTACAAAATACCCTAATAGCTGGAACTTACATTTTTATTGCTGGATAAAAATAAAATAAAAATTTTGCCTGCTATTGGTCCTCCATGACCAAAATTGGTGACATGTAAAAGTACAAAGAAGAGGGGGAAAAAAATCAAACAATTATGTCCTGACCCCAAAAAGAAAAGGTATTGAGCAAATTTTGATGGAAAAATTAGCTCAGGAGGAGGTGTTGTAATGGAATGTCTCACACTCACTATCAACTATGTGGATTGACTGTATTTGTAGCCATATATAGTGAGCATGAGGGATACCTGTGACTTGCTTCGGCAATTACTAGCCTGCCACCAGATTCCCTGTCTTGCCATAGTGTATTCTCTTTACAATAAACCTCTCTTCTATTATCTATGCATGTGTTACTGTTCTTTCATTCAAGTACCACCTTGTCTGTTTGTAACCTCCTTAAAGGATACAACAAAAATGATTAAATTCTGTATTCTTTCAAACAAGCTCCCAAGGATATATCATGTAAATTCAGATAACACTAGATGCCAAGCCTTTATTTCTGAGCCATTCTACATAGAATGCACAACAGCCTAAGTATAGCAGCAAAATAATAAATTGAAATATATAAACTAGCCAAAATGTTTAAAAATATATATTCTTTTCAGTAAGTAATGGAAGGAGGTCATAAATATAATTTTGTCAAATAATTTTACTTTAATAAATTTTCTTCCCATGATAATACTTTTAATAATCAGTCAAGTACGGCTAACTTTGGATCATGATAACTGGGTTTGAGTTCAAAGGTTAGTAGCTTAATGATATTTATTGCACGAATATGCATTAATGTAGCACGAGGTCCCAAAAAATACATGGAAATATATTTAGTAGAAGATATGTTTACGTCTGACACCGTTGATTGTCATCTTCCATTATTGAGTCACCAAGCCGTTTCTATGACAACAAACTCACAATTTAGTCATTAATAAATAATAAAGCGACGAAAATGGAAGGAAAAAGATCTAATCCCACCCCGCCCAAAAAGTAAGTATTTTCAACCCTCGGATTATTTATTGCTCAATCAATAGCAATCATATATCAACACATTTTTAATGACAATCAATAAATTAAAAATATTTAGAACAAAAAAAAAAGACATGAAAAAATGTTTCACACTCAAAATCACGTTTTTTTATCGTCTGCTTCTTTGATTCGAAACACAATATTTTTTTTAATTAGTTAAAGTAAAAAAATATTTTCATATATTAGTTAATCCTCAATATCTGCTTTTAGAAAGATGAGATTGTTTAAATTAAATCTTTATTATAGAATGTTTTTAAAATATGGATCTCGTTATCCTTTTCTCCATCGTTGTCAAAATGTCTTCTACACGCGAAAACGTGTTTTCAGTCTTAAACAAAAAAATACGTATTTTTTAACATAAACTAAACATAATTAGCAATGAAGTAATTAAACAGAATTGGTTTAAAAATTAATCATAGACTTGATCAACATTTACATTACAAAGTTTTCAATAACAAAGATTTTTTTATTATTTTTTATCCAAGTATCATTAAATCATAAAGAAAGTTGTTAGGTTTTTTTTTTTACTTATTGTTGAAACTCGTGTTTAATAATTTAAAAAGTAATAAATTTATTTTTTATTTTCATGTCATTGTTTTATCAAACATGTGCATAATTTTAAATTAAAATTTTTAATTGTTTAATGAAATTAGTGGAGGTACCTAAATGCTTATGGATGGAACTTTCAATTTAATTAAGGCAAAAGAAGACATTTAAAAATTAAAGTTCGATCCTATTATGATCTAGGAAAAATTCAATCCTACTTAAATACATTTTTTTCATGTTTTCTTAAAAAATAAATAAAGATACAACATTTTTGTTTTTGCATAATTCATCTTATTTTCATTTTAAGACTGTATTTAATTTATTGGTCACAGAAATTACCATTAAGAAAAGGTGATTAAAAAATAAAAATAAAAAAACTGGTGTTTTAAATGACGTTGGTTGTCAGTACTAAAAAATATTTTTATTTTATGGAAATTCTTCTTTTTTTTTTTTACATTATGACGTAAACACACGCTAAAAAAATTTATTTTATTTTACAGTGACTGAACAGTGTAACCCTGATAAGAGAGTTGTCGGGACCGGATAAAAGTTATATCTTATATCCGGAGTTCTCTTATATCCGGGTTTGGTCTTACCACAGGCTCTAATTTGGGACCAGAGAAAATATATCTTATATCCGAGTTTCTCTTATATCCGGATTATCCTGTAAAACTTTTATGTATTTCATACTAAGGAATTAGACTACACTCACACCAGTAAAACCTTTAAGCATGAAAAAAGTAGTTTTACAAATAAAATAAAATTTGCTTAGACATTTAAAAATTTCCTGGGTTGCCAAGAAGGACATGTCTATTTTTACACACAACACAATATGTGTGAAAAAATTTAGCTGTATGTAATAAATAATTAAAATATATCTAAGTCAGTGTTTATGTTATTTAAAGATATTTTATTTAAAGACAAATAGACAAAGAAGGAAAACATTACCAACAATTTATGCAGAAGTGGAGGAAAAATGTGTATATAAATACAAGTTAAAGAAAATCTCCACATTTACCTTGATAAAGTTAAAAAAAAACGTGTTGGTAAAGAAAAGTTTTCTTTTTTTGTTTGTCACTTATTGTAAATGTATTGTAGATATTGAGCCGATGAAAGAATAATTATACAAAAAGGTTAGTTTATGAAACTCTGGAGTTGGGGTCCGGTACTATCAAGATAACAAATTTCATATTTGTTTGTATGAATCAAATTATATACAGATTCTACAACCCTAATTGTGGCATCAATAATATATGCAGTGAACCCCCACCACCCACAGAAAATTCAACATTATTTTTTATTTCTTGTTAATGTTAAGAAAGGACAAAAAGGTTTGTCCAAAAATGTCGATTTTTAACATCTTTTCTCATCATGCATATTTGGTCAAAAAAGGCCTACTAGTAGTATTATTATCGGTAAATTTTTGTTTTGTTCCCTGAAGGCCTTTACCCCTTAATAATCTTGATAAGGTAAATTTTTGTTTTGTTCCCCGAAGGCCTTTACCCCGTCAAATCATTCCTAAACTTCCTTAATTACGTGCAAATGTATATGCTGAACTGAAATTGATAATTGTTTATTGAAGAAACCTACCATTTTTCCTGTTTTCGACCACAAAAAGTTGGACTATATGTCACCCCTTACTACCATTTTCATATCTGATTCACCGCTGAATGACTTGGGGCGTAGGATACTTATTACGGCCTGTGTACTTATTTTGAGCGATTAGTCCGCGATTTGTTTGGGTTCGGAACTCAATTTCCGTGCATGAATAGCAAAAAGGAAGGCAAATTGGTCGAAAAATCGCCAATCTACGCGTGAAGTCATTCAGCAGTGAATAAGATGTTTTGTACCGTGGTTATGGGGTGAGATAAACAGCGAAAAGAAGTTCGATATTTTTCTGGTTGTAAAATTGAAAAAATTAAGGTTTCGTCAATAAACAATTATCGATTTGAGTTCAGCATTTACTTTTGCATGGAAATAAGGATGTTTTCGAAAGATTTGAAGGGGTAAAGGCCTTCAGGGAACAAAACAAAAATTTACCGATAATACTACTACTAGTAGACCTTTTTTGACCAAATATGCATGATGAGAAAAGATGTTAAAAATCGACATTTTCGGACAAACCTTTTTGTCCTTTCTTAACATTAACAAGAAATAAAAAATAATGTTGAATTTTTTGTGGGTGGTGGAGGTTCACTGCATATATTATTGATGCCACAATTAGGGTTGTAGAATTTAAAAGGCTTTTCGTGGAATCTGTGTATAATTTGATTCATACAAACAAATATGAAATTTGTTATCTAACTGATTGATAGTTAGTTCCCCAACTCCAGAGTTTCATAAACTAACCTTTTTGTATAATTATTCAGTTTACTCATTAGAGGTCAATTGCTGATACCTCCTGAGTGTATAGTGAATATGGAATTAAAAGTAACTCTCTTCTCGTCACTGTTTACAAATTTTGCAATCCAGTGAAATATAATTTTGACCAATAGAGAAAAGGATTGAATCTGTACTGAAGGAAAAAGACAAAGACAAATTTCGTGATCCAGTGTTAATTATTTTCTACCCAATGAAAGATAGCAATTTACAAAACTGAGAGAAGTTATCAAGGCTGTGAAAAAGTTCTTTCAATAAAGGATGGTTGGCAACCCTATTTCAAAATGACTTTTGACAACATTATATTTACAAGCCAATCAAGTGTTTTGTGATCACTTGATGAGATGTTATTTTAAATGATAGAAGTGTTTTGAAATGCATTCAAATGACTTTTTATTGATGACTAGATGTTTGTTACATTTTGCACATTATCATTTAGAGAAAATGGCTCAAAATTTGAATCAAGAAAGTAAGTCTTAATTGTTATATTTTGGTTTTAATTTTCCAATGAAATAAATGTAAAGGCTGTAATATGTTTAAGTACTTTAGCAACTGATTATGAGCAGCATAATGGTTATTCTACTGTAGTCATAAATCACTGATGGTGAATTTGATCTTTACAGAAACCTCAACCTTTTCTTACTTCAGGGCACACTTGTAGAATAACTAAAACCCTGGGGCATACTTTAAGCTTAAATATGGACAAATTGGTCATGAAATTTAAAAATAATAAAATAATAAATAAGTCTCCTGAAACAAGTAATTATTTTTAAGACATGATATTGTATATCTAATTATGCTTATGTGAAACCTGTCATTGAAGTGCTTTAGTAACTTTTTTTAATGTTAGTCCTTATATGTGATAAACATATTCTCATTTTCTCATAAATGCATTTAAGTACAGAAAAACCTAATTCACTGAAGTATGATGTGGAAAATTGCAATAAAATATTAAATACTTTACCAGCTACTGGAGGCTAGTCTTCTTTAACGGAAATCCAAAATTGATTGATGGACACATCTTTATGCTTCATTTGTAAGCCATGATCAGATAAAATAGTGACCAGCTCCTTCTCTTCTGTTAACAATTAGCCAATGTCATCTGGTGAAATGTCAATGAAAGGGATGTGAATTCAATCAAATTGTTCATTGTTTATAGATGGTAAGTAATAGCTCAGATTACTTTTCTGAGTTGTTAAATGTACTTGATTAGAGGGATTAAATCAATTTCATGGCCTTAGTGTCTCTAAATTTTTAAAAATAAAAATAATTAATAATTAATTACTCTTCTGTTAACTTAGGGTTCACCTGGTTACCGTTCAGGGTACACTGGTTGAAAAATACTGGTCTAGCTGTTTCATAATCAGTTTTGGTACAAATATCTACTGTGAGATAAATGAACAAGATTTCCTATCTTCTTTTAATAGGCTTGTCAAACTCTTTGACAAATATGTTAATTAGTTAAATAATTTTTACTTCTCTGTTAGCTAATTGAAATATTTCCAAACAAAAGATTATGCTTTGGCATATTCTTAGATTTTTAGTAGGCCTGTTGCTGTGCGTTAGGTTGAAAATCATTCACTCCTACCTTATTTTGGTCATGGAGGACCAATAGCAGGCAAAACTTTTATTTTATTTTTATCCAGCAATAAAAATGTAAGTTCCAGCTATTAAGGTATTTTGTACTTAGGTAACTTTTGTGAGAACAATGTGAACTAATTTTAGCATGCAGATTTTTACATACAGCTCCCACTGACTTAAAGGTGACCATGACCAAACTTAAAGCACTCTAGCAACAGGCCTGAGATATACCAAAAAATTTTCTTTTCATGTTTGAGGATTAAATATCACCTAAAAAAAAAAAAAGAAAAAGTAATATTGTTAAAAAATGTTAAATATTTATATTCAAATATGGGATCAGGTAAAAAAATTAATATAATTTATACTGATTTTTACTGCATAAATATTTATTGTTAATTATTTGCTACTTTTGTAAAGTTTTAAATTGTGCTCTATAAATGTTTTATATCTAATTACTGTTTACAATTTTCCTTTGAAAGGCTAGAATTGAAAAGAATAACTCGACTACTTTCCTTTAAGCAGATGGGAGCCAGAATGTACTGTAATGTTCCTGCTTGTATTTATGAGTGGCTTCTTTTTCTTCAGACTGTCATCCTCATCTTTGTTGTTTTGTTTTTCACAGGATTTCAATTTGTATGCCCTCCAATCTTTGTGAGGTAACTTTTAGTTAAGATTGATCAAGCTCTTCCCTTAGTTTATATTTGTTTTTGGTTTCACAGTATTTCAACTGCTGTTGTCTTTGATCATCAACACCCCACCATGTAACATTGGTCTTCAATCAATCTCGTTTTACAAAGCACATATGAACGGACTGCAAGCATAGCTCAGTAGCAAAATATTAACAGCAAGAATTGCAGTTCTAGCTTAAAATGCTTGATTTACAAGGTTTTATGCTACTCATTCTAAATAAAGAATTTTTTTTTTTTTACTTCAGACCTGGTCAGAAATCTTGTGCTTATAAAATCTATAATACACAATTGGCCAGGGTTGTTCTATATACTCTTGAAATTTTACAATTCATCATTACTTCCACAAACTAAAATGAAGTTGGAGGTTATAAAAACATATGAACAATGACTGGTAAGAAAATTCAAAGTTTAGAATGATTCTGTCTTGAAAAAATTCTCTTATAGAATCTGAGAAAATATTAAAGACATGTTTATTATACTTTCTACTTGAACTTACTGTTACAAACCATGCTATCTGATGATAGGCCAACTGATTGAAATGTTGTGAAATCAAAAACAACAGTGATGAGAATAATAGTCTGAGAAAACTCATAAATACATGTTATTCTTGTTGCAAATTAAATATTAATACTTGTTAATGTTTTCTCTTTTGTTTTAAACATTTTTCAATGTTTTTTTGCTTTATTTTTAGAAAGATGACGAAGTCTGAAAATATTTAATGTCTGTTTGCCTGTCTTTCTTTTTTTATACCATCTTCCTTCTCCATTGTTGATTTACTACAGCACAAAGACCTTTCAGGGTCAACTGCAATTATACTATTCTTTTCAAGCAAACCTCTCTATTTCATCTCTCCATCTAGTATTTTTCTATTGCGTTTTCTACCCTTAGGGCACTAGTCAAGTAATCTTTTACTCAACCTGTTAGGATTTTATGTGTATGTTCAGCTACTTATATATATATATATATATATATATATATATATATATATATATATGATTTTGGAGATCATTTGAGACACATCAACACTAAATGGTGACTATATCCACACTGTTTATATTTACAAATGCTCTATCAACAATACTGAGTTGAGGACTTTTCCTTTATGAATATATTACAGTTGTAGTATTAGTGTTTTAAAATGAATTTGACCAACATTTAATGCCATTTTTCATTTTTACCATCTCTACTTAGCTCCCATATATTGGGACACATGCAAAACAAAAAAACACTATAGCTGCAATGGATAAATTAAAAAATTTAAAACGATTATAACAGAGACCATTGCATTCACATGTGTTTACAAACAAAAATCAATATCACAACAATCAGTTACAATAAGTTTGTCTTCACAATTTATTCCTGAGGAAGATATCAGAGAAGATTGAAAGTTCTTGGGTTAACAAAGACTATGGTGCCTTTCTTCATGAATTTTAACTTAACATCAAGAAGATAGCGAACTAGAAAAAATTATTATAAATATAGATTTAATATGTCTATATTATTTAATAAAACATGCTTATTCATAAAAAATGACAGTAACCAACCATTTATATATATATATATATATATATATATATATATATATATATATTTTCCCTCCTGTCACACTCGTGAAGAGATAGGCAGTATCAGCTCAGTTCATTATCTTTACTACCAGTTATTAAACCTCTTGCCTTGTGTTTGCTCTTTAACAGTGCCTTATTTTACTTTTGGTGATAATTATTTGCTCAAGTCGTGAAGAATACATATATATATATATATATATCCTCTCTATTTAATAAAGATTTGGGTGTGTGTGTGTGTGTGTGTGTGTGTGTGTGTGTGTGTGTGTGTGTTCCCTCCTGTCATGCTCAGGGAGGATTACTTGTGAGGAAACAGTTAATAATCCTCTTAAATATTTTGCCATCATTCTTGATGGCAGAGGTACACTTGTGTGTATATATATATATATATATATATATATATATATATATATATTGAGAGAGAGAGAAAGTTGCATTTTCATGATATAGTATAATTAGATTTTCACTCAATAAATTATTATCCTTTCAGTGTGGCAGCATCAGGTTTATGACCTGGTGAAAATGATGAAAACATTTAGAGTAGATTTATCTAATTTGTTTTCTTAACATTGAGTAATTCCATAATTTTTTCTCTTACTTGATTTGTCATTAAATTAGATAATTTAATCTAATTTGTTTGAAACAAAATTGTTTCATGTCATATATTAGACTTGTTTATATTTTGCAAATTAAAACATGCCACGTGAACATTCTCTAAGTGATGTAATTTGGTTATTTTTACCATAATTGTATATTATTTCCAACTGAATATTCTTGTAGTTTTTGTAATATTTACAATAAGGTAATATTTTCACATTAGTATAATGGTATGATTTGAAACAGTCTTAATTTTCAAACCAGCAGCCTTAGTTTTGATGATAAGGAAAAATTCATATAAGAAAAGAAATATGCAACCATTAAGATTTTTGAAATGTTTTTAACATTCTTCCACTGCCATACCCTTACATGCATGAAATATTGGAAACCTGTTATGATTTGATAGAAGTCCACAAAGTGGCAATCTTGGCCTGGCTTCCTAGTCATGTAGGCATTAAGGGAAATCAAAATCTGATGCACTGGCAAAGGAAGCAACCAAAATAATAACCAACATTATACTCTCATATCAGTTAGTCAGTTAAGTGCCATACATGATACATGCTTTGGGTGATCATGTCTTGACAGAGACATGACTGACTGGGCAGAAGTTTATCCCGCAGTAGGTTGCCAGCCAAGGCAATAGAACCCAATTTGTCCTATTATTTAACACATAACTGGAGGAAAGAGACAGATTAATGCCTTTCCCAAGGGTATTTGTGTATATATGTGAATGCAAGGAATTCAACTAGAATTCAAACTCGGCTCCCTGATTTGTTGTTCAGAGTCAATATCCGCTACACCACAACACACATACAGATTACAAAATAAGATCACACAATACATTAAAAAAAATTGTAAACAATTTGGGATACACTTTCAGACAAACTGTACAAATATCAGTTAACATCTAGAATAGAAAATAGAAAACCATTACCTAATCAAAGAGAGATGACAGTGTTAAGCAGAGTCCGAATTGGACATAGACATCTTACACACAAATACTTACTCATAGAAGAAACTGCACATCTGTGCATCTCTTGTAATCAATTACTCACAGTTAAGCACATCGAAATAGACTGCAAAAAATACAAAGTGTCAAGCAAATATTATGAAGTACAGAGACTTACCCTGCTTTTCAAAAATGTATCTGTTTTTCAAATAATAGGTTACCTGAAAGAAGTAGGTTGCACTTATTATTATCAATAAACTATCTTTAAAAAAAAAAAAATATATTTACCCTTATAGTATAAAATTGTGTACAAAATATCTATGGTTAAAGCCATAAAGTCGTGTACAAGATATTTGGATTTGGTCATTGAGTGGTTCATGGAGGTTGCCATGCCACTGAACAAAATCAACCAACTAACATTTTCAGAATTAATGACCCATAGTAGTCAATATACCAGTTAAATAAACAACCAATCAATCCACTGCCATTATAGAACATCTGATATTAATATCTAATTTCTTAACTGCTGATTTCAATTTTTATCTGAATTTTAGGAGTGAGTAGTTGTTATTATTTACAATATTTACAGTCAGACTAATGTTATCTTTGTTGTTACTATCACAATATTTTGGCCATTAATCAATCGAAGTAACCTTCAGGCAGTGATGTGCACAAGTTTGGTGATGCCCAGGGCCAACTCCTTGATTGTGAGTTGATTCAAGTGGAGGGGTGCTCGTATTGAGTAATGTGAGAAAGGAAGACATTTTAAATATGTAAAAACAGAATAGATAAACACTTTATTCAAATTAAGTATAAACTAAATTTTTATTTCACTCTTTTATTGAATGCCCTCCCAATATGGATGCCATTACACCCTCTTCCTCTCCTACACTTCTGCATACTACTACCTTCAAGGAATTTTGAGCTGAGCCCATTATTTCTTTTATGAAATTAAAATAACTTACCTTATATTAAATAAAAGGCTTAGTTCAAAATTTCCTTACAGTTTTTTTTTTTTTTTTTTAATCATTTCACCCCAAGCAAGGCATTCCACTGCCACTATTGCGCATGGGGCTACATAGGGGAAGGTAAAGAGAAGGAGTGGATAGACATAGGGAATGTCAGGAGAAAGGTGACAGATGAGTAAGGATAGCGAGGATGAGGGTCGGGCAGATGGGAAGAGTGCTTGATAGAATGGGAGCAGGTTAGTGTGTTAGGAGGTGTCTATTGACCTTACATTTAAACTCCTGGAGATTGTAGCCGTCGGGGAAGCAATCGTTTGGAAGAGAATTCCACAGTCGGGAAGTGCGAGGAAAGAAACTGTTGGAGTAGAAGTTACGGCTGCATTTTATCGGTTTCACTGTAAAAGGGTGGGATCTAGTTGCTAATCTAGTATCTCGTGCAAATTCGTATTTAGGGGGCACCAGTGATCTAAGTTCATCGGAGCAGAAGCCGTGAAAGTATTTATAGAAGAGACACAGGGAAGCCACGTCTCACCGGTGGGAGAGAGACTGAAGGCGGTCTGCCAAGTCGGTATCTATCACATTACAGACCCTCCTCTGAACCTTATCGAGAAGCCCGAGGAGAACAGCAGGGGCACCCGACCAGATATGGCAGCAGTATTCAATGCACGGGCGGATGGTAGATTTATAAATGTGCAGGATAGATTTAGACGGAAAAAACTTCCAGGCCCTACACAGAGAACCAACTTTCATAGTAGCGGATTTAGCAATGAATTCGATATAGTCATTCCATTTGAGGTCCGCTGAAAGTGTGAGACCAAGGAGGCGTAGTGTTTTACTCTCTGGGAGGCAAGCCTGGTCCATGCTAATGGGAGGTAGGTGAGATTGTCGATGATGGTTAATTGACAGTAGCTTCGTTTTAGAAGCATTAAAATTTACTAGCCATTTCTTACCCCAGTCCAATATGGATTGGAGGTCTTTTTCAATCTCGGCTGCGAGTTTAGCTTTGACGCCTACACCAGATTTTTGTTGGAGGCGAGAGTAAACTGTGGTGTCATCGGCGTACAAACCTATTTGGGTTCTTATGGAATCAGGGAGATCATTAATATATATCAGGAAGAGTGTAGGACCTAAGATGGAGCCTTGGGGGACACCTGTGTTTGTATGGTAGTTCTGAGAGGCATGTCCGTTTAATACCACTTTCATTGTGCGGTTAGAGAGCAATGACTGGATTAGTTCAAACAAATGTCCAGTTATACCATAGCTCCGCAGTTTACATAGAAGGCCAGCATGCCAAACTCTGTCGAACGCCTTAGATGTATCCAATGAAACGGTTCGAGCTTCGCCATTCCTGTCGAGTGCCTGGTATATGTACTCGGTGATGGTCGTTAGCATATCAGCAGTAGACCTGGTGAAGCGGAAACCATATTGCTTGTTACTTAAATCATCAAGCACCTGAAGATAGTCCAGAGGGCACAACAACTGAAACATTATGATAGTAACAACAAAGATGAGGACATTAGTCTGACTGTAAATATTGTAAATATATGCTGATTTCAAATTTCTTCCTGATCAAATATACATATTATGAGCTAATATTATATATAAGGTGTTTATAAAAGAATGTTGAGAAAAAAGGATACAAGAGAACAGTTTTATCTTATGATTTTATTATATATATGTGTGTGTGTGTGTCTCTAAGTCCTTATTCCACAATATATAGCAAATGAGATCCAATATAAGGCTGCGTTTGCTCTCAAGCATGGTCAGTACTTATATTGGGGGGGTGGAGGTAACCGGGTACTATAAGCAACCTCCTACAATCAAAAATATGTTTTGGCTTTAAATAACCTACAAAGAGTTGATAAGTCATAAGAAAGAAAATCAATCAACTGCATCTGCTTAACAAGTTAAGTTTTATATCACAAAAAAGAACTGTGTAACATAGCTAGTATACAGGGTTCTATTTATATCAGACTAAAAAGAAAAAAAACTGCATTGCTTCTGAAAAGGTAAAATTCTACAGATATACAGTTAAACTTTGTGATTACCTTACTTTCTTCAATAAAATTATTTACAATGCATCCATTCTTTTTAGAAGATATTGTGTATAAATAATTGATATTTCTTCTTCAGACTAGTGTTATCTTCAGTTTTAAGTTTTACTTGTTTAAATAATACCATAATTACAAAGTGTAAAATTTTGACAGCATTTGTAGGCTTTCAGTTTCATGTAAAGCAGGAGATCAAAATACAGTATTTTATATATTTCTACATCCCTCCCAAGCATCCAAACCTCTGCATTGGTTTCCATCCAACATTCAACTCTCACCTATGGTTCTAAGTAGTTGTTTGCGTACAACAACAGCCACTTCAAGTGGCGGGTAAAACAGGCAAGGGTAGTTAATGGGACAAAACTTTCAATAATTTGGGGTCTGTCAGTTCTGTAGCATGTGATGACTGGTTCTTAATAGAGGGGATGGATGAGATCTCCTACAGGTCCAACAGCCATGAAGACAGTGTCTGCAAGTGCCATTGAGGGCATCAGACCATGGGCATGACATATAGAAGTTCTAGTCATCTACTGCAGCCTGGAAGTCTCCAGTTATAACGATTCCTCATGTCACTGGATAAAGACTCCCTTGGGCTGAGAGAGTGGAATTATCCCAGTGCAATGATTTTCCAACTCTAAATTCTTTACCCATAGGTTTGTTTTGATAATTCATCAAAATCCATTGGTGAATTGCTAAACACAGTAAATATTGAACCTGAATGACTTAAATGATAATGATATATTTCTGTAATAAAATCCAAATAATCATAGTTTTTGATCCTTTGCTTGTTCTTTTATCTGTTTTCAAATCATGCTGTCAAAGTCTTTAAAATAATCACTTTGCTAAAATGGTAATACTTGAGCATGAATTATAGTTATTTTGTTTACTTGATTTTATCTTTATTCATTTCAAAGCACAAGAAAACATCAAATTTCTGTGTGCTTATATGAAATAAAATTTGTTTAAACCAAATATATATGATCAGCAGTAGATGTTCTGTCAAATTTATTAGAAATATCAAATATCTATGTGCATCTATATAAAAAAAAACCTGCAGGGATCAATTGATTGCTCCAAATTGTGGGTCAAGTGTCTTCTTGTTGGTATCAACAGATACAGGGGATATTTACCTGAATTTTTGAGAGGAGGAATTATAATTATTTTTTTATATACTGATTTACTCAGACTAGTTTCCTTGTTTTAGTTGTTATAATTACAGTGTTTTGGTTATTGCAGTCACTCCTAGACTGGAAGCGATCCAAGGAAAGAGAGCCCAGTCTACTCTGCTATTTAATCCATAGCTAGAAAAGGGTGGATTCATATTTGTTTTGCAAAGTACAAAGTTAACAAAATAGTATCAACTGTGATTTGAACTCTGCTCACTGATTCCACTTTCTGTGTGAATAACTATTACACTCTCACCACCACCCAGCTATGTATGAAATTGAACACAAATAAACAGATCTAATAATCGGATAACTAAAACAATGATTATTCCTTAATTCTCTTGAAGGACTTGGGAAATGCTTCTGTTGATTTTTTTCTTCACTTGATTTATGGATCCAAACCTCAAATATTAGGTTGTCACACATGAAATGTTGCATTTTTTGGTTGGTTGATGATTTGATCATCTAACAAACTACCTTCCTTAGTATATAAAAAGTCTTGAGTTATTCCTAACTCTTTTTCTTTCCAGATAATTTTTCTTTCATTATTTTGTTACTCATAAGCTCAATGAAAATTATTACAATGAATTGTTAAGTAATCTTACTGTATAAGTACAAACTGGGGAAAAGAACCATTTTTGCATTGAATCATTACATGTGATGAGATATGGATACTCTTTGGCAACAGTATGGGAGTAGGCTAGTGGTTAGATGCAAGAGAATCACCAAAACAAAACCCAAAACCTCCACTACATTCTAAAAGGTTAATTAATACTGTATGGTGGTCTTCCAAAGAGGTTGTTTATTATTCATTCTTTCCTCAGGAGAAAACAATAACAGCATCCTCATATTGTCGATAAATTGTGTGTATGCATGAAAAATTGTAAAAGAAACATCCTTGATGTGTAAATAGGGATGGCCCAATTTTGCTGCATGGCCACATGCTTCTCAGTCTATCGTCCAAAAGCTGCATAGCTTGAATTATGAAATTTTGCCTTATCCTTTATATTTACCTGATATCTCTTCTAGTAATTATAACTTATTTAAACATTTTGAACTTTTCATATGCAAAAATATTTTCCAATAAAAAAAAAGGTAACTGAAACATTTAAACTGTTAGGATAGGGTGATAATTTTTTAAAGATGGGATCAAGAATTTAGAGGTACATTGAAGAATATTAATTCATCAACATGGTGACTATTTCAACTAAATAAATTAGTTATTTAACATTTCAGAAGTGTTTTATTCATTTCCTATAAAGTGCATCATTTCATGTGTGACAACCTAATATTTAAAAGTTTAGAATTACTCTAATCATCTCAGATATCTGATAGTGTAAGATAAGCTCTTAAACTATAAACCATTTTGGACTCAGGCTTTCACTAATTTAGATCCAAGAATATTGCACTACCTGTAATTTTTGGGACTTTAGTAAGAACTTTCTAAATCCAGATGTATAAATCTAATGAAGTCAATTTAGAATCTCATAAATTTATAAATAATCTGTATTAGCATCTTGGCTGACTTCTGAAGTTGAAGTTTGGTTGATTACATAATTTTTGAGAGGATAAAGAGAATACAGAGAAAATATGAACTTAAAAAGAATATAAGGTAGAATATACACATATAGGCATACATGTGAGGGTGTGTTTGAAAGTACTCAGCCTGACCAAGGAACCCTTCCAAAACAAAAAAAAATCTGTTTGGTCATTTCATCAGATTTTGGTTCAACTGATAATTTTTAGCATTTTTTTTATGTACACACTATATCACACATTAAGTGCTGGCTCTAATAAAATAGTGCTTAATGTAGAATAATAAAGCTATATAATTTATACCTTAATAATAAATATCCATTTTTTCCTCACTGGTAGCACAACTTTGAGTTTTATGCACAACAGAATATTCAGGTGCCAATTGAAAAATTAGTGTTTTCAATCAGCACCTGAAGTTATGTTACCAGTGAGGAAAAAAAATTGTATAATATTAAGAAAAAAATTAAGAGCAAGAAATATGACAAAGTGGAAAAGCTTTTTGATTAAAAACATGCTAATCTAATTAAAAGAGAAAATGATTTACTAAGACGAAAATATTTAGAAAGTGCATTAATCGTTAGATCATCCAAACTAAATTTGTGTCCAGCTTCTTACAATGTTTCCCCATTCTTGGCAGATCTGTTATCACAATATAAAATATTTCATAGCAAAAGTGATGAAAACAAACAAAAAGAAAAATAATCTAAATGAAAAATTCTCAGTGTCCTATCTTTTCTTTCGTGAACATGTGTCGTGTCATCAATGTAAACATAAATTTGATCTAATGAAGTCCTGAAGGATGAAATGTGCCACACAAAAACTTTTACACCTTGTCATACTTCTTTCCCTTAAAATTATTCTTTATATATATAAAGCAGTCATTAGCATTTTCAAAAGATTTTTGAAAAGCACATACAGTAATTATGAACAGCAAAGGATAATGCAGCCATCCTAATGAAAACATTTCTCTTTGTTTTTATAATGATAATATATTGGTGCTGAAAACAATTAAAAAATCTGTGATAATGTATTTTTATTACAGTTAGTTTCCTGGCAATATCATGACCTAAAACAGTCTTTTTATTTTTTCAAATCTATCATAAATGTTAAGGCAAAGAGTGGTTTTATTTCAGTAATGAAATATAAAAAAAATGTCCATTGATTATTTAATACAAGACAAACTAACAAAAGATTCATCATGCAGTCATGTTGAAGCATAAGGAAGAAAACTTGTTCAAAATAAAAAAAATGGCAAAATAAAGATACAAAATTGTGTTCTATAATTCCAGGCCTCCTCGAGAATCACCCAACAGCAATAATGACAGCAAGTAAGACACTTTTCCATCTGGAGCTTTGTGTGCGTGTATATATATATATATATATAAGGAAATGCCAACCACAAAATGAATTTCTAAATAATTATAGTAATGTCAGACTCTTTGTAAACTTTGTTCATTAACATATGTGTAAACTCCTGTTGCCCAGGTTAAAATATCTTTCAAGCTCATTTTATTGACTAATTAAACTTTATCTGATTTAGTTACATACTATAGTCATCTGTCAGTCTGAGGATACTATGGAGATCTGCTCATCTGTCAGTCTAAGGATACTATGGAGATCTGCTCATCTGTCAGTCTAAGGATACTATGGAGATCTGCTCATCTGTCAGTCTGGTAAAGACTATGGACTTCTGCTCATCTGTCAGTCTGGTGAAGACTATGGACTTCTGCTCATCTGTCAGTTTGAGGAAACAAGTTTAACACAGAATCTGCTGTGTCTATATACCTATTCTGGAATAGTAATCTCTCCCATATTTTGTGGAGACAAAATCTGATACTGGTCTATCTGTTAGACATTGGGCCTTCCATTTTTTTTCCATAGAGAGTTGCTCCCCATCTCTCCAGTGCACAAGGCCTAGGTAATTAGATACTGGGTGCAAGCTGTTAACCATGCAGCAGGCCTTCCTTCTCTATATTGTTGAAATAATCCAGAGAAGGCAAGCGTCAATACACATGGTAGAAAGACTGCAGATTTTTTCCTTGTTGATTCTCAAAATCTTTTCCATGAGTGGGCATAGCTGGAAGACAGCAAAAGTTTTAGATCAATGTTTCTTCAGTTAAGGCCACCAGCTTGAGTTTATTAATCCTGTCCTCCTGTTTCATATCAGAAAGAAGAACAATGGTAAAAAGAAACGGAAAATTTTCCCAAGCTTGTTACCCGAGCAGTGCAGTATTAGCATATTTACTGCTACCATAGATATTTGAATCATACAGCATAAAAAATAAGCATCAATTCTGCTCACTACCAAATGAATGTAGCTTTATTTATATTGCTTTAAATAAAATAGAGTAGGGACACTACTCAACATATCACAAGACACACATGTAATTGGGACATTCTTTGTCCTAATATTTTACTTTCTGGATTTATACATAAACTAAACAAACTACAAGGCTTCAAGTTTGGCAGGAGATGCAATAAATCAAAACATGTTTTCATGTTTTGTGAGATCATTTGGCATTGTTTTTTAACAAAGAGCCTCCAAGCTTTATATAGTTTCAGGTTAAATCTAGCATTGCCACAGACCACCTTGTAGCATATGCTTTGTTTCTTTTTGTTGGGTTTACCAAATAGATGTGAGCAACCTTGTCATTGGTACAGATATTTACCTAAACATTTATAATAAAAAAATAAAGACGGCTAGGGAGAAGTGAGAAGAATGTAAGTGAAAGTTTTACTTCATAAAAAGAAAACATGTTAAGAATGTGTGTTATATGCTTTCACTCCAACCCTGAAAAGGAAGGCTAGTGAATGCTACAAAAGCTGTCATTACTAAAAAGTCTAGCATGTCAAGTGCAAGAGGCTGTATTATCCATGTATCAACAATATCTTCTCTTAGCAGCATCTATCTGAAAGTTGTTCCCTGTACAGACTGGAGTCACTTGACTGGCCAAGTACAGTGAATACTAATTGGGGAAGAGGGTTAACTCAAAATTTTTTTTCTTATAGTGTAAGAAGTCATATTTGCATCATAACACTTCTAATAAATTCATTATAAGGGAAAACTTATAACCCTTATAATATTCAATTGTAAACAAAATTATCTGTTTTATAAACTCAGATCATATGCAAACAGTTTATCAAGCATGATTCAGTAACTCTTGATGCTATGTTTTTGTTACAGACAAGCATTTTTATAAACAAAAAAAAAATTAAAATTAAGGACTGCGATGACTTGAATAAAATATGCATCAAAAGCTTTATTGATTTTCATTATGACTGCATATAATGTGTACTGAAAATTTTTACTTTGTAGGTAAAATATGTTAACCCTTTGTTGCATATTGGTTACAATTGTAACCTTTCGCTAACCTTTGTTGCATATTGGTTACAATTGTAACCAATATGCAACAAAGGGTTAACATAATAATAAATAAATATTTAATATCATTTTAACAATTTAAATATTTATATTATAAATATTTAAATATAATAATAATATTTATTATTGTATTTTATCATAATGAATAAATATTATTTTACTGTGAATATTAAATTATTAATAATTTTATAGAAAAAGATCATTTAAGTCATATTTTTAATTTAACCAATACATAATATTAATTTGGAAGATTGAGCATATGTATGTATGACATTTGGTTATGAAAATTTGCATATTCAATACAGAAAAATATTTAATTACAAAAATTTTTTAAAATTACAATATTTAATGGCATTTCTTAGTGTAAGGACCCCCACATTCATCTGCATATAGGACAGCAATCCTTCTCCACTGATCAGCTGCATCTTATTCTATTCCCCCTCCTCCCCTAATCTGGTGGCATTCCCTTCCCCACTAACTAAATATCTAAACTGTCAGCTGTATACAATCACACTCTCAAATCAATAAAAATGTCTCTGAACCAAAAAAAGTTCTTAGTGAGAACCCTCCTCTTCAAACCTTGTGGACTGGGTTACAGAATTACAAAGAATTATACCAAATAGCAGAAATCACATCACTTGTGAACTTTCAACATCAGCAACAACTAAAATGTATGTCACATAATGACATAATCAAGATGTTAACATTCCACACAACTTCAAACAAAATGTTAGGAAGTAAGCCCCGATCAATACTGGAAAGAACAATAACAATTATTAGAGTAAAGAAACCTATTTTCCTAATAAATTGTTTTGATAGAAAGGTTTTATAAATTTCAGTTAAAAGTAGCACTGGCTGCTCAGTCAATGAATGCCAAATGTTTCCTTGTAAAGGAACAGCGAATATTGCTTTATCATACTCATAATTATCATCATCAAAATGTACAGATTATCCAGTCTTCATGATTATCTATCACATATGGCAGGTCTTCAGGTTGGCATCCTGTATCTTCACATATTTGCTGAATGTAGCACAGCATTCAATAAATCCTGGGCCTAATAAATAAAACAATGACTTTTAGGTAAAATTCGACTTTATTCATCAACATAGTCTCCTTCTAAGGTGATACACTGATTCCAATGCTTCTCTAACAATTCGATGCCTTTTTTGTAGAACAGTTTGTCTTTGGCCTCAGTTTCTGATATCGCTTTTTCATTGGAACCAGATCTCTTTCCCTGGAACATTTTTTTGAGGTCTGCAAACAGCCAGTAGTCGCTGGGGGCTAGATCTGGAGAATACAGTCGATGTGGAAGCACTTCGAAGTACAATTCATCGTTGCAATCGACTTGTGACCCAGTGTATTGTCTTAGTGAAAGATCACTTTTTCTTCCTTCAAATGTACCAATAATGCTATATAATATTCACTATTGATGGTTCTTCTTTTCTCAAGGCAATTGATAAGCAAAATACTTCGTGCATCCTAAAATAGAGAAGCCAAAACATTGCCTGTTGATGTTTGCATCTTTAGTCACTTTAGACAGCTTTCGCCTGCTGCTGTCGACTCAGCTGACTACTGATTTGACTCTGGGGTGAAGTGGGGGATCCATGTTTCATCCATTGTCTTGTTGCATTGAAATAGTTGCAAATAATGCTCAGAATCGTCAACATGTTGTTTTTGATCAACTATAAGCAAATGTGGCACCCACTTTGAACTCAACTTTCTCATTGACAAATGTTCATGCAAAATACACTGCCTTCTGATATGTTCAACTCTCTGCTATCTCACGTAACTTCAGTTTACGATCAGCCAAAACAAATTTGTGGATTTTTTTGTTGTTTACCACGAAAATTGATGATTTTGGGCCACATGAGCGTTTAGCCTCATTTGTGTCTGTATGACCGCATTTAAAGTCAGCATACCATCTCTTAACCATTGTTTCCAATGGAGCAGAGTTTAAATAACACTTATCAAGCCATTGCTTTGCTTGAATAGTATTTTTCCTATCAGAAAGCAATGCTTTATCAACACACGAAATTAAGATTTTTCTATTGTTTTAAAAATTTGCAACAGTAGCTTCACTTAAATAACTTTAATTTGTAAACTAATAATCTGATTGAGCCTAAATTTTGTCACTTGCAATTTGAAGGTTAGTACTTCATAAAAATCATATGGATTCTTTATTAGTGGCACCATCTATATGTCAGGCCCAAGACTTATTGAGTAATGTTTTATGTTTTTAATGTATAACCAATACTAGAGTACTCATGTATATGAGATGGGCGGTTGATGGCCATCAAAATGCCTAAAACCTATCTTCCCAGTTTTATATTCAATGTTGTAGGATAATGTTTACCCAGGCACTGTAAATTATCAGTACATGTGCCTGACCTAACTCCATCATAATTGGTGTGAAGAGAGCTGTGTGAGAGGAAAGTGTAAAGGGAGAAGATGGATGTGAGTCAAGAAGATAAGAGATGATGGTTGATGTTGCATTTAAAACTCTTGGAGACTGTCAGTCAGTTAAGTACCATACGTGATACACGCTTGGGCAATCATGTCTTGAAAGAGACATGACTGACTGGGCAGAAGATAGGTTGCCATTGCTTTCTGCAGTAGACTGATTGCCGACCAAGGCTATAGAACCCAGTCTGTCCTATTATTTAACTCATAACTGGGAGGAATAGATGAATTAATACCTTTCCCAAGGGTATTTGCGCATAAGTGAATGCAATGAATTCAGCTGGAATTCGAACTCGGCTCCCCAATTTCTCGTTCCGAGCTGACATCCAATGCACCACCACGCACATCAGGAGACTGTAGCTATCAGAAAAGCATGAATATGAAAGGGAGTTCCACAGGCAGGAAGTGTGAGAAAAGAAGCTGATAGAGTAGAAGTTGTGATTACACTTGATTGTTTTCACAGTAAAAGACCTTGTTGCTAGTCTAGTAGCTCAAGTAAATTCATGCAGAAGGAGCACCAAGAAGCTAAGCTTGTCAGAGCAGAATCTGTGAAAGTATTTGTAGAAGAGACAGAGAGAAAACACATTTCATCGAGGAGAGAGAGACTGTGTTTTTAGGGTATATTATAATAGTATCAGAAACAAAAGTGAGATCAGACATAGTGGAAAGTTTACCGACAATGTGTTTTGCAAACATGGTGTGTGTTGGGTTTGACTTCTTTAGTTTGGTATGAAAGACAGAACTGTACAAAGAAAATGTGGAATTTTTGACGATAAGAGGATCAATAAATTAAACTACCTTCTCAGATCTGATGACCAGGGACCAAAAAGTGTTTGCTTGCTTTTATACATTTGAACCAGTATAATAAAAAAATATCCAAATGTTGGACAATTTGTGTCTCTATTTTCACCTGAAATTAAAGCCAAAATACGATGTTTAGAACAGCTCATGATTAAACATAATAGACATTCATTATCTGTTATATTTAACAATATATGTTTTAAAAAAAATAAAAATACATACATATATATATATATATATATATATATATGTAACGGTGTTTTATTTGAACATTAACGTTCAAATAAAACACCGTTACAAGAGCGTTCTTAAAAAGAAAAACAGTAAAAGAAAAAAATTGCCTGAAGAAACCACTCATGGTGGAAACCAAGGTAGTGAAATAACTCATTTAAAAATGAAAAAAAAAAAAAATTTATATATATATATATATATATATATATATATATATATATATATATATAAGAGACATTAGTATCTGCTAGATTTTAAATCAGCCCACTTTGAGTAGGTCTTTGTTTTTTCTCTTTATTAGTACATGCTGTTTTTGCTTTTATGCTGATTGTGATATTATGAATGGTTCTAGGTTTATTAATGAGAACTGTGAGATTAGCACACTTTCAATGCATTTTCTTTTTAGTGAATCCTTTTATCTTCTCATCAGACCAACATTTATTAAGCTGAAATTGTGATGAGATGTATTACTGTGAACTACAAGTGTGTCAAAAGTGTTATTATGCAATATACCTCTGTGATGCTCATAGTTTTTTGTTTTTTTTTACTAGGTTTCTGGATGTTTCACTGATGTACACCATATATAAAATAGATCTTACAAAATGCTCAATGGTTTATATCAATCAAATAAACACTTTCTGGTTTCTGGTCATCGGATATGATGAAGTAATTTAATTTATTGACCCTCTTATCCTAAAAAATTCCATTGTATTTTCCTTACACACAGTTTTGTCTATCATTCCAACTGAACATGTTGTGTCAGTGAAATATATCATCTGTAAGCTTTTCTACTTTGGTTCGTCAATTCCATACATATATACAAATGGACATGGAAGTCAACACTCAGTGGAAACAGTCTGTTTCATGCTTAAATGCGATTGTTATGCTTGATGATTGCATTTAAACACAAAACAAACCATTATCACATGTTGACTTCATTGTCCACTTTTATATTTACATATATTCTATTCCTGATATCGAGTACTTTAACCCATAATATAGCATACTTTAAACCATATTTTTATCATATAGTCTCTTGAAGTTATCATTCAAATCACATAAACCTCAGTACCTTAAATTTGATCTGTAAAATATTTGACAATTTAAATGTCAAAACAAAGCTCAAGTTAAATTTTTTGATCATATTTTAAAAAAGAAATGCATACTCTATTTAAGTTATACAGTCAATGCAATGCCCTCTCAGAAGACAAAAAAATGTTTTGTTTTTGTTTTTGTTTTCATGTTTTTTTAAGTAATTGGTGGTTGCATTTTTCACTCCTAAAAAATTAATAAAATCTTTCTTTCATTGCATGAGTTCTTTATTTGTTGATTTTTAAAATTGAATTTTTCTCTTGAATATTTTTTTGAAATAATACTAATTTATTTAACTAACAGTTCTACAAATTGTCAAATTTTATCATGGAAAATCAAAGCAAATTTCAATGCATATACTTACTCTGGGACATATATATATATATATATGAAATAAAATAAATTTTGATGTTCAAATCAGTTGTATGGCCATTTCTACATGAAATCCCTAAGAGAAATTTCACGCATCATCGGCAACTTCTTTATTTCAAAATAAACCAAGGTATTTTACTGGTGGAAGTTTAAAAAAAAATATACAACACGGAAAAAATTAAAGGGGTGGGATTAATAAGAAAGTAGACAGAAATCAATGTCTATTTTTAGATTTTTGGAAAACTTTTAAACTGAGTTGTAAGTTAAAATTTAGCCTTGTCTGGCTCTAAGTAATGGAACTGGAAAGATAAAGGAAAGAAAGAATTGAAAGAAGTGGGAAGGGGTGGTTGACAGGGAAGTAAGCTAAGAAAAAAAAAGAAGAAAGGAAAGGAAAGAAAAAGGAAAAAATTAATCTCCATTGAAATGTTATTGTGTTGACAAATAAATCATAGTGGTTTTTGGTTTAAATAAATGGGATGAAGTTATTAGAAAAAAAATTTTGGGGAAAAACCTTGACACAATTTAAATATAAAAATAAAACTAGATTTAAATTAAAAAAATAAAATTTATAGAAAATTAATAAAATTTATAAACTAATCCACCTAGACTATGGCTACTGTGCTTTCGGGTTCAGTCCTCTCTAGATACCACACTAATGTGACCTTGTATCAGAACTAAGTGAAATTTAATAAATAACTTAGTAGCAATTTAGTATTGTCATAGATGATAGTGATAGCTATTTTGGCCTTTTTTTTCTTAAAAAATAATCTAATGATGAATACAATGAAAAGAAATACAATCACTATCTACTGTCCTTCTAACTACTCTTTCCTCTTCCTACTCATTAATAATATTTCTGTTTCTAATTCTTTCATATCCTGTAACACCTTGTGTCTTAGTGTCTTTACTGCCTTGCATCGGGTGATACCAATTAATTAGAAAAAATAAAAAGAAGTAAACAAAAAGCTGCTTACCCCCCTCAAACTTTCTTTCTCTAATTTTCATGGTATTCATTCTAGTTTCTGCTGTGTAGAATCTTTTCTCTTAAAACATTCTCCAGATATCTTCACACTTAATTATATTCCATTAAATAATAACAGCCATAAACAAAAAACATTAACTTATAAGTTTACTAGCAGTATAGCCCGGCGTTGCTCGGGTGTAATGAAAGCTTTAAAACTAATCCATGGTCCTGGAGCTCAGACTCTTTGGACGTTGGCATGAAAGACTAAAAAGCAATAGTTGTTTCCAGTTAAAATGAAACCGTAGACTGAAAGAAAAATGAATGGATGTAAGTCAAATTTTGATTTCTTGCTATCGATATCAAATAAGTTTTTTTCGTCGTAAACTGAATTTTGAAGGCTAAATAGGTCCTCTGAGTAAATGTTATCATGGCTGAGACTAAGAACTACAATTATACCTACTTAGAGCCAAACCCGAAGCAAAAACTAAAATAAAAGGGATGAAAAAATACAGACATACAGGCAGATAAAGAGACACACACACACAAACATCTTGCCTTTTATATATATATATATAATCGATTTTCTGCACTATTGTAAGAACTGCAACCTTGAAACTTCTGAATATCGTTTCTTATGTCTTTGTCTACGAGTGTATCAAATTTGATTAAAATCGGACCACTCCTTCTATAACTTGATTTTTTTGATTATCGATTTTTGATATTTATTGGGGGGGTACCTAGACACAAAACCTAGCTAAGAACACTCGCAGACGCTTATAGTACAACTGTATAAATTTTCAAGAAAATCAGTTCAGCCGTTTTGGGGTCTATAGGTAATGGACACACACACAGACACACACACACACACACATACAGACAAAGTTCCATTTATAAATAAGTTTAGATTTGTTATTACATTTATTATAATAATAGCCCAGTCCTCATTTTCCAGTCTTTGTACTGTTCAAAAGTGTCTCCATTGTTGGAGAATTATTATTTTTATTGCCAATCTCTCTCTCACAGGTAAGATGTGGCAAGTCTCTCACTGTTTTGTCACTACTTCCATGGAAAGTGCTCAGATGAACTACATTCCCTAGTTCTGCCAGGTCTAACCTTTACAGTTATGACCTACCATACCACTTACATAGTAGCAAATCACCCATGTTCCCTCCATATCCAATCATCGAGAAGTAAGTTCCACTCAAACAGATTCTTCCCATGAACCACTGCTTTATGGAACAGACTCTCAAGAGGATATTTCTCCAATCATTACAATCTTAACCTGTTCAAATCTAGATTTAACCATTATTTTCTGCTTCTATCCAATAAACTACCACTTAACATAAACTTCTACCTTGAGTGTCCCCCAGGCCTTGTACAGCTTGAACCTTATTGTACAAAAAATAAAATTAATTTATTTTAAAATATTTATTTGCCTTATTTTTATTCACCAATAGTTAATTTATTATTAACATTGTTAATCCAGTGTGCCTGAAATTAAAGTATTAAAAATATTTGAATTATTATTTTTCCAATTCTACAATAATTCCATCAGAAATATATTATTATATTATGGCCAAGGGAGATAAAAATGATAATAGTTATTTAAGTTTCTACAGAAATTTTGAGCTATGATAGGCTGTCAATTAACCATAACTTTTTGTTTTCATTTATTAATATTACAAAGTAATTCTCAAACTGATATTGAAACTAAGTTATCATGGATCAACTAATTAAATAACTTGGATTTATTCTCCACAGATTTACTTATATTTGATTATTGTTGTTGTTACTAAATTATTATTTACTAACATCCACCTTAAACATTAATTGATAATCACAACTAACCAATTTGTTCAAAAAGTTTTTTTAACTAATTTTATTATTTAAAAAAAAAAGATTTTTCTTTGAGAGAGAGTTTTTTTTTATATTTGAGATATTTCCACTAACATTTAATTAAATTTTAAATAAATGTATTATTTTTATTGTTAAAAGAGATTGAATGAAATTGGTTGTTTCTATGATGCAAAACAGCTTAGGATATTAAACATAATGTTTTTTTAAAAAAGATCGTTTTTGAAGTGGAAAACATAATTTTAATGTTTATTTAATACTTGTCTTCTGTAATATATTAGGTTGAGTCATAAGTGGGTCTTACATGACATGAAATATGGTAACAAAAGAAACAGGAAGGGAGAAAAAAATATCCTCCACACTTGTCTCATTATAGGAAGTCAAACTTACTAAACTAATTAACTGATCATTTAATACATATTGCATCATATTATTGATAGAGAATGATATTTGATAACATATAAGATCCATAACAATATAAATGATAAATATTAAGTCAAGTCATAAGTAATTTCTATTTTTGGCCACCTAGGACGAGAGGTTTATCTCTTTTTTACTGTTTAGGATTAGGTTTCTACTTCAACTCTATATTTCTAATGTCTCTGCTTAAACTCTGAAATTTTATTTGCTAGTTATTTTTTATTTTATTTTATTTTTTTCTTCTTTCGGTAGGAGTAGATATGTTTGTCTATCATCTGGTTCACACTACAGTAAACTAATGTACTTTTAGTTTCTGCACAGTTGATCAAAAATAGATTTCTTAACCCCACTTATAGGGGACTGAAAATATATTTATATCACATATTGTTATATGAGACACAGCAAGGGAATAATACTATGGAGACATTTAGAAAAATATCTCATGTCTATGTTTAAGGAGTCATAACTGACCAGCAAGTATAAAATCGGATTGCAAACATTTTGTGCTGGAGAAACATTGTTAGAAGATAGAACCAAACAAGGATGTTCATTATACATTGATGACGAAGATCTATAGACCCAAACAAAGATGTTCATTAGACTTTAATGATGAAGTTCTATGGCCCCAAACAAGGGTGTTCATCAGTCATTGATAACAAAGCACTATGAACCCAAACAAGGGTGATCATTAGTCATTCATGATGAAGCTCTAAAGTTGTTAGTAGAAAGCAATCCACTGCAAAATAACTGACAATAAGAAAAGATTATCAAATATGAGATAGAAACAATTAGAAAATATAAGGAAAACTGAATATTTAGGTTTCAAATAATTTTAGTTGGAGAAAAAAACCAAATTGAATTATTGATAAACAAAACAGAAATTATTTATGACTCAACTTCTCCCTCCAGCTCTGGGTTAAATAGAAGAACTTGAATCTTGAAAAATCATTGCTATTACTAAAAAATTGTTTATGCAATATTCATTCACAAAAAGAATTATTCTTACAATCCAAAATATATTTTGGTTTTAAATAACCCACAATGGGTTAATAATTCATTAAAAAAAACAAAACAATCAAATTATGACTCAACCTAAAAAAATAAATGAGTGTCATAAAAAATCCTTTTGTAATTAGAAACTTTAAATATTAAATTCAATTTTGATTAGTTTATTTTAGGCCTGACATATCTCTTAAGAGCCTGTAAATATTGCCAATGATTGCAACAAACACATTTTTCAAGCCATATTAAATAAACATTTTACACTAAATTTAATTTTGATCAATATTAATATGACATTTGTACTAATTTCAGAATCAAGTTTCAAAATGTTAGAAATCAAAGTTAACATAAACCTAAAATATTTATGACCTTAAATATCATGTTTGAATCTTATTTAATTTACATAATCATATGAAAATGCCATCAGCTTTATTTGAATATACTGCATATAAATATAGTGCATTTCCTCAGAAATATTCTATTGTATATGTTTTTTTTTTCTCAGAGCTGCTTCCATACAGCAAGGTGGTGATACAAAACGCACAAAGAGTGTTCTTTGGCCAGAATTTGTAGATATAGACTCAGAAAAATGGGTAATGTATTTTGTTTCATTTGTTGTTCAAATTTTCTACAAGATATTACAATTTTTATATTTACTCCTTAGCAAATCTGTCATGGAGTAAATAACACCCCCCATTGAAAAAAAAATTAACTAGTTTTTTTTTTTGTTTTTTTTTAATCGTATCACCCCGAGCAAGGCAGTAATGCCACTGATGTGCAGGGGGCTACGTAATAGTGAAAAGATTGGAAAAGAGAAAGCCGGAAACCACATCCTGAATAGAGAACAAGGGATGAGCTCTTAACCTGTTCAATAGATGTGGGTGGAGTGTGAACCGGGCGATAGATAGATCTATCTACTCCAATTAAAGAAATCTAAGTAATCTAAAAAGGTGTGTTGGAGTCAGTCTTTAGAGTATTTCTTACAGACATTACAGTGAGTGCCTAAGCAAGTCTAATATTATAATCGCTAGAAAACAAGTTATAACAAAAACTAGAACTTTTTTCTTTCAGAAAAGAAGACAGAAGTTGTAAAGATTCTAGAAATGATAAAACTTTCCTTAATATTATTTAATTGCAATTAAACAATTACATTCCATTATTAAAAATAAATAATTTAGCTTGTGAGATTTTTCAAGATTTTCAACCAATGTGAATTATAATTACCAGCCCAGACAATAACAGCAAAATAGTTGCAACATTGCATTCATCCTGCATGGTCTTTCCTAAAAAAACTAGTGTTATATAGCTCTCCCAGTCCCAGACCCATGCTAACTATTGGCTAATACCAGCTCAGTATTGTTCATATGCAAATTGTCAGCACCCCCTACTGTAAATAGAATATCTTCTTTCAAAAGTCTATTGTGAAAGAGGACATAACTCCTGGTGCTTAGAGCAACCAACTGTGAGTCTTTTATTGGGTTAACCCAATTCTCTGTTACAAATAACTATTGCCAGTCAAAACAGATTGAAGCAGGGCTGCCAAACTGGGCTAATTTTGAAACCTCATAATAGGCATCTGTTTATCTCATGAGATAATGTAGTGCACTGTTTGGCCTCAATTCAGTTCTCTAAAGGTGAAACTGGAGTGACCTCTTTAGGACACAAATCTGGGTAATGGTATATAGAGGCAATGGGCTGTCCAGACTACATGCACCCCTCCTCTTGGCCATATGACAAGATCCAAAGAAATGCATGGCATTACATTTGAGGAGAGCTTGGTTGCAGGAGTTGCCGTTAAGTTTTCCGTACTGATAGCCAGCTACCTTCAGGACTTCACTTTGGGATTTCTATCTTGGTTTAACTTACGTAGTCTTTTCCGTGTTTTGATATGACAACAAGACAGTGAAGATTTAACATCAGTTTTTTTTCTCTTAGATAAACTGTTTTTCTGGGCTGTTGAGACCCATCTAACTGAAGCTATTAAAGGCTAAGCTATACTAAATTATGAATTCGACTATTTGTTACTTTGTGGACCACCTTTAAAATTAGTTGAGGATGTGTAGATGGAGTAATGAATATTGAGTCGGAATGAGAATTTGTAGAGCCACGTTCAAACTCCAGTTTTGTTCATTACATTCACTTCTGCACAAACACGTTTAGAAAAGGTACATCTTGGAAAATAATAGTCATTGTTAAGAAATTGTTAGTGCAATATTAACTTGTAAAAAGAGAATTATTCTTACAATTCAAAATATTTTCTGGCTTTAAATAACCCAGAAAGGGTTGATAAGCCATAAAAATATCACTCAATATGTTTAAAATAAGCTGGGTTAGCTTGAGATACTAATGAAAAGAAAGACAATTCAAATTTTATTAGTGCTAGAACATCACATGTCAGCCAATTTGCTATGAATAGCTCAATTTGGCAACCCAGGATTATCATTAAGCTCCAAAAAATCTAAATTATTCATTATTAGCCTTATCATAAATAAGGGTGGAATATAAAAATATTTCATGAATTGTGTTATATAAAAATTAATTTCAGTTTGCATTTTTAAATCTGTCAGTATCAGGAATAATTGTTTGATATAAATTGAATTTATCCTGTTTAAAGAATAGCCTACAATGATAAATTTAAACTTCTATTTTTTCTTTTTAATTTAAGGATGCTTCAAACAAAGGAAAAGATCTTGGGAAACTAAAATCTCCAGTTGTAAGTATACTAGCAGATATATCTGTTTAGTCACAAGCATAACTGACCGAGAAGAGAGTGTTGAACAAACTATAAGCATCTTACCAAACCAAGCAATATCAACTGAAAGCTGTTAGTCTCATAATCAAGCTTAACAATATTCATCAGTTCTTCATAAGTTCATTACTATCTTGACATTTAAATTTAAAATTTAATAAGGATACCAAAAAGCTACATATTTTTTCATCAAAGAAAGTCCATGAAAATAAAACTTGGCACTTACTCTCTACCCATGAAAAATTTATCAAATCCATTTCTCTGTCAATTTAGATTCAAAGGAAAAAGTCACAAGTTATTAAATATTTACATATTTTAACATTCATATAAAATTAACTTCTTTAATTTTCACTTTAATGTACAATGTATTAATTTTGGCAATGCCATATAAACCTAATAGTAATTGGCAAAAATATACAAAAAGTATACATGTAGTTATTTCTTTTCTACAATATATTTCAAGAGCCCACATTTTGATGACCCAGATGGAAAGATTGAAATGCCACCATCAATGACAGTGGACTGTTGGAAAAGACCCAGTGAAATGTCAGCAAATAAGGTAAGGCAACCAATTGTTGTTTTTTTTTCTATTTTTTTCATGTATCTACTGTATTTAATAGCATACAAAGTCTGCAAGAATATAAGACTCTCCATCCATTTCAGCAAGGAATTGTTGGGAAAAAATTAGAAATCTTATCTTGCCCAACATGTTTCATCCTCTGATAGACTTTATCAAGCCAAATGCAAGGATTTTGTTTTTTAATAAATTTATTGTTAAAAGAAAAACATAAACTACAAAAGAATATCAACAATAATGATAATAAACTAGTAAAAACAGATATATATTACTACCTGCTAATTCCTTAACATCTACAACTCAAAACAATTTATCCCATCTTAACAATATCAAAATAATTAGAACCATAGTCAAACATATTATGGATATGATCAGAACCCAAAATATGTATAATAATAATAATTCTGAAGCAGATATATATAAAATAAACTGTCACAACTGTTCCTTATAATATATTAAAAAATATATCTATGAAAACAAAAAGGATCTTACACACAGCAAAATTGTATTAGTCATATGTAGAAATAAATTCAGCTACAACTTTGACCTAAAGAATGCTTATTAAAAGAGAAAGTATATAATACCTAGCCCGGCTGGCTCACTGCCCCTGGTCCAGAACCTATTGTGACGATGATGACTGGAACCTGAGTCAGGGTTGATTCTGTCGAAACGGCACCAGTTATGGCGACACTCTTAGGTCGCTAATCGTGATGATGGTTTCGTCGCAGCAGCTGATCCTCAAGATATCTATTACAACAGTGAACTTCCCTGCCCATGCTGTGTTCTTTGATCTCAGGAAAGACACGTTGAAAACCTGGTAGCCGTTTCTCTACCACCTCAAACTAGACCGGACACGTGTACACTTGTGTTGATAAAATAAACACGGCACCAAAAAACAAAAATAAATAAGTTCAAAGACACCTGGATGAGTTACAGAAAAAGTCTTTATATATATAACAAAATAATTAACAATAAAAGCAGAATGTACAATCATCGAATTCAATGTTCACAACGGAGCGAATGATTTGTTTAGAATAATCAGAGCTTTCAATTTTCCCAATTACTTTTAAAACAAAAAGTTCTTTCAGGGCTCTTTATCAAAGCTTTATGGAAATAGCCGAAGTGGAGCAAATGGAGGGTATGTAGCGATGACGGCACTGGGTTTGTTTGGTCTCTTTCACTTGGCAGCTCTGAAAATTAATTTGGGTCTTTCTGTTTCTATATATTTTCAGCTAGGACTCTATCGGAGGCTCATTATTCGACTTTAACTCTTTTAAGTTGATTGGTGGCAGGCTTTTCTACATTTCTTTATATCTTCTATGAGAGGCAACCATCACTGTCTCTACGGCTGGCACCCAATTGGCATGGCTCCCGGTTGGGAACTCTCTTCCCTCGGTTGTTACATCTTGACTGCAACTTAATGAACTACAATAACTCCAACTCATTTTTCTACTTGGGGTTTCGATTTTTATACTTGTCCCAAATTCTCTTGGGGATGCAGAAAGACCCGAGGTATCTTATTCAAATCAGATTTTTGCCCAATGAGATTACTTCCACCTACACATTTCGTGGTGGAGTTATATCATTCCCTTTGTTTAACCAATGAAGTAACAACACCTTTTCTCATGTAATTTCTCTTCATCCTTTTCTTCTGAATTACATCATTTTATGTTTTCAAATTTTCAACCTTACCCTAACCCCATCAAAAGTCCTGACAGCCTTGTTTTGACTATTGTTATTTCTCGTTTCCACTAGCCGAAAAGCCGCTCTTGAATAACAATGGAAAAAATATATTTTTCCTTTCTCCCCAATTTTCAGCTAGTTTTTCTATTTTCCAGATTTTACAAGCATCCAAGTATTAAATATTTCTAATCAGAGATCATATCATGATTTACAATAAACTGCAAAATCAACAATACCACTAATAATAATTTCTTTCACTCTGTCATATTAAACTAGGAATTACATTTTTTTCATGTGCAAAAATAGGGTTACAGTAAGTTAGATGGAAAAATCTTGAGAGTGATGTAATCAAATCTTACCAAAATAAAAATCTGCACACCAGATTTTTTTCAAAGCTCTTCTTTCCTAAAAGAAATACTCGCATCCCAGGCCAACATACATAATTATATATATATGAATAATTGCCATATCTTATACAGATGAGAGCTGCCTCCTCACTTCATGCATCATTTGTGATGGCTTCTATTTCATTTCAGTGTCCATTACCCCTAGAATGATTCTGGAAGCCAGCATTCAATTTCATAGGTATCAGGCATATATGTGAGATAAATTATGTATCCTTCATTGGGTTGATGGGATTTATATACCCTACAACTCTGTGTACCACCATGTGCCTTCTCAGTCCAAATAATGATCTGTAAACAACGCACGTATTGTCAGCAGGACAATGAGGCAGACTGGCATAGTTGGCTTGCTTCTGGTTGCTATGACGACCTTTCAGATGAGCATGCACTCACACACATCACATTTCCAAGACTGCATATTAGTTGACAAATCAGAGTGAGTGCCTCTTTAGAGATCACACCTGATATGAGCATATATATACAGGTGTTTTTAGTATACATTGTTTGTCAAAATAATGTATGGAAAAATAAAAATCAAGTTTAAGTCATTTTATTCGAGTTTATTCGTGTTTTATTTGTCACAAACATTGAAGTTGTAATATCATTAGAAAAGCATTAAAAGCACATAAAATTATGTTACTGTACAATAAATAAGAATAGAAGCCATCTACGTCTGCAATGTAAATAAAAAATTGAATGTAAATATTAGTAAATTTAACATAAATTAGTTTATTTTCTACTACCAGAAAATAATTTTAATAACTTAATTTGTTATTTAACCTTACAAAATCATTTTATAATGTCATAGAGCAAACTACATTCACAAATAAAGAATCCACCATGTACTGTAAAGATCACCAAATTGATTACAAATATGTGTGTACATGTATTCATAAATTTAGATTACTTTTTTTTTTTATTAAAAACTAAAATTTATTTGTTGGTAAGCTTAAAATAGATTTTTATTGGCCATACATTATTAAAAATGCATTTATAAATAAAATATAGAACTGGGAATGGTTATTTGTTACAAGTAAATTCAACTTGAGTCGTATTTAACTTACGTCACCTCTCCTGGAACAAATTACCAATGTAAGGTGAGATGATATATATATTCATCTAGATCAGTAGTTTACAACCTATTTTTGGTCATGCTACACTTAAACATCTCTGAAATCTTTATGCTCCCCTCACCTTGTGACATAATTTTTATTATTAAGAAAGTGGACTTCTATTCATATGGAGGTAGTCTAAAAGGGCATTAACTTTGTATAAACAAGCTTCTAAAGAACATGACATTCATGGAAGAGAAAAATAAAAGAACAAAAGGTCAGTTGAACTACCGAGAAAGAAATTATCAAGAAATTAGATACAACCCAAAATGCCAAATACAGGTGGGGGATAACAGAATCAAACAAGTCCAAGAATTTAAGTACCTAGGAAGTGTTCTAACAGGAGATGGAAAGTGCGACACGGAGATCCGAAGGCGAATTGGCATGGCAAAGGACGCGTTCCAGAAGATGAGCAAAATACTAACACACAGGAAGATCTCAATAGAAACGAAGAAAAGAGTGCTAGACTGCTACGTGATGTCAGTTCTTCAGTACGGCTGTGAATGCTGGACAATATCATCGAAAATGAGGAAAAAACTGGAAGCGGCCGAAATGTGGTTCTACAGAAGGATGCTACGGATATCGTGGACTGAGCATACAAGCAACGATGAAGTGTTAGAAAGAATGGCAACAAAAAGGAAATTGATGCTGAGCATCAGGAAGAGACAACTGAAGTTCCTGGGACATGCAATGAGGAAGGAAAGCCTGGAGAACCTGATACTGACTGGTCAGATAGAAGGAAGGAGAGACAGAGGAAGGCAGCGGATAACATATCTGCAGAGTCTGATCAGCTGGATGACGGAACGGGGGTTGCCAGGAGCAAACATACTAAGAGCCACAAGGGATAGGGAGAGGTGGAGATCCATGATCGCCTACGTCCTGAAGGGACAGGGCACATAGAAGAAGAAGAAGTTTGGGAAGTCATTATTAATGAGAGTCTGCTTAATATTTTTTAGTTCAGAGTAAAAAATCTTTCAAAAACACTCATCAAACCGAATATGGTACTCCCACAAAAGTCCCTAAATATATCAAACTCTTATTGCAACCAGATGCACGATAATTACAAAAAGGATGAAAAAAATCATAAAAAATTTCATTTGTACTAATATATCTTCCGTGGATCCTAATAAAAAATTAAAATTATAAATATATTATAAAAATTCAATACTACTAATTTAATTATCCGTATTAACTCCTCCCCACCAAGTGATGTATAATGCAAAACCAACATTACATATCAATTCAAATGTCCCTTGGGAGACTGTATCTCCGACTAAAGAACAAATATACATGTTGGATTTACAACTACTACTTTAACAAGACATCTTACATTAAACTTGTCTGACCGTTCACTCATTTCTAGACATCTACAACTACGTTTCTGTCTACATTCACAATGTAAAAAATAATGATCGTTGACACAACTATCCTACACCAAGAAAACAACAAAAGCAAACTACAGATCCTTGAGACAATATTCATTAAAAAACTAATAGAATCAGCTGTGAATACTATATTAATGTTCTAAAATGTTTATAAAAAGAACAGTTTTTTCATGCTTTACGATGTGCATGACCATGACATTACAACATAAAAAAATTCCATTACGGATAATTTTCATGTTCTAATGAACACTAAGCAATTTGTCAACTGTTACATTTGAAGCAAGAAGAAAATTTACAGTAATTTTTAGCAATACAGTTTTGCAGTTATTTTTGTTACCACAACTCACACCCCTGAAAATGATCTTGGAAGAAGATTAAAAGTACTTGGGAAAATTGAGAAATGAATAATAAAATCAACTGTCAAAGTTACAGTGCATTTCTTACATCTTTCTATTATAATATGTGAAAGATTATCCATAAGTACAAATAGATTTTATTAAAAATCAGCAGACACAATGTTTTCAATTTATTTAATCTGACATATATATATATATATATATATATATATATATATATTGCACAATGTAATTACATATGTACATGCATTCACACAAATATTTGTATATATGCATACGGTATATGCTTCATGTGTATTAACTCACACAGACTCACTAAAAAAATTAACTTAATTACACATTCTTGAATTGCTGCCTTAAAAATCATATTGCCTTTTGTTGGGAACCATCAATCTAGATAAAAAATTTAAAAAAAGTAACTATTTCTGTTTCTTTTCACTTAATGATATTTTATTATGATAAAATATTCTATTAAACACTATTTCTTTTCTTTAATAAGTTAATCAGAAAGTTTAGCCAAGAAATCTTAGACTATTCAAAGATGTATTGAGCAAACCTTATTCTAACCTTTTCTTTCTATAAATATAATTAATCCTTATTCTATATGTGTAATTTTAATTTATTTTCTTTGTCTTTTTAGAATCTGGTTGTTGTTGATTCAAACTGTTTAAATACATTTGATCTGGTCACAGCCAATGAACATCTCCATGACAGTGAGGTAAGCATTATTCTTTTTTTTCTTCTTCTATGTGCCCTCTTCCTTCAGGACATGGGTAATTATGGCTCTTCACAACTTCCAGTTTGTTGTAGTTCTTAGTAAGTTTTGTCTTTTTGCTATCCCTTCTAATCCTTGTTCTACCAACCATTTACACAAGCTTGTTAGGTAGATTATTCTATTTTCCTCTGTCCCTCAAGACTTCAGTATGTTATGTGTGTGTCAGATTCTCCAAGTGCTTTTTTTTCATTATGTGTCTTTTAAGAACAAGAAACTAGACTAAATTTGATCTTTCTGACCGAATTTTGTCGTCTCTGTACCAAGAGTCATAAAAATTTTATCTGAAGTGGTTGTTTATTTTCAATGACCGTAAATTTATCTATTTTTCTTGGGTGGTCTTTTTTTTTAATATGCTTTCACCTAACCTCATCTTTTCTCTGCCCTCACCCCTCTAGCAGATGAAGAAGAAAAAAAAATATTGTTACATTTTTTCGGTATATCAGTCAGTCTATCCAAATAACTTTGTTCCTTTCTTTCGGTACCAGAAAATAGTGCTACAGGGCACTCAGCAGAATTATTCTGGAAATAGTTAAAGAACAGTGCAGCTCTATTAAACACATTGAAAAAGAATGTGAACAACATAAGATATGTAGATTACACAGTCTTGATAACAGATGCAGAAAGGAAATTACAAGGAATCTTACAGAAGATAGTGAAGGAAAGCAAGAAAAAATGACTAAAAATTAATTGAAAGAAGATAGAATGCATAGTTTTCAGTAAAAGAAACAGTTCATATATTCAAATTCCAAATTGTAGATACCAGAATCAAATAAGTACAACAATTTAGATATCTGGGAAGTGTTTTAACAGAAGACTGAATGTGCAACACCAAAATTCAAAAGTGCATTGCCTTCCAAAAAATAAGCAAACTATTAAAAACAGGAAAATTCCATTAGAAGTAAGAAAAAGAGTATTTAATTGTTATATAACATCAGTTCTTCTATATGACAGCGAATGCTAGACAATCTCTGCATGGATGAAAAAGAAACTTGAGGTGAGAGAAATGTGGTTCTACAGAAGGACAATGACAATATCACATATTGCACATGTGAGCAACAACAAAATTTTAGAGAAAATGAAAACAAAAAGGGTATTTACATTTATAAATTATTAATTTATAATTTATACATTTGCTAGCAGTATAGCCCGGCGTTGCTCGGGTGTCATGAAAGCTTTAAAACAAATCCATGGTCCTGGAGCTCAGACTCTTTGGACGTTGGTATGAAAGGCTAAAAAGCAATAGTTGTTTCCAGTTAAAGCGAAACCATAGACTGAAAGAAAAATGAATGGATGTAAGTCAAATTTTGATTTCCTGCTATCGATATCAAATAAGTTTTTTTAGTCGTAAACTGAATTTTGATGGCTAAATAAGTCCTCTGAGTAAATGGTATCATGGCTGAGACTAAGAACTACGATTATACCTACTTAGAGCCAAACCTGAAGCAAAAACTAAAATAAAGGGGCTGAAAAAAAATACATACATACAGGCAGATAAACAGATACACACACAAACATCTTGCCATATATATATATATATATATATATATATATATATATATATATATATATATTATCGATTTTCTGCACTATTGTAAGAACTGCAACCTTGAAACTTCTGAATATCATTTCTTATGTCTTTGTCTATGAGTGTATCAAATTTGATTAAAATCGGAGCACTCCTTCTATAACCCAATTTTTTCGATTATCAGTTTTCGATATTTATCGGGGTTACCTTGACACAAAACCTAGCTAAGAACACTTGCAGATGCTTATAGTACAACTGTGTAAATCTTCAAGAAAATTGGTTCAGCTGTTTCGGAGTCTATAGGAAACAGACACACACACACACACACACACACAGAGACAAAGTTCCATTTATAAATAAGTTTATATATATATATATATATATATATATATATGTGTGTGTGTTAAAATGATGGAAATTAACCTTTTATTTAGATTTTTTATATGTTTCTTGTATATGTTGGCTTGGGAAAGTTTTTATTAGGAAAGGTGAGATTGAAGAAAAACCAAAGCATAGCTTAATATTTTGATAATATTTGATCGTGCACTCTCGAGAATTTTTCTTCAGAGTAAATTATTTTCTCTTTTGATGAATATGGCATTTTTTGGTCAAAATTATGGTTGAATATATATATATATGTGTGTGTGTTTAAAAATGAAAACTTTTGCATACACTTAATAAAATCATTTTTAATGCATTCCTAGAATAAAACCATGTTTCTTCTATAGTAAAATTACTTTTTTATAGTAAAATAATTTCCAGTGATTTTCTGTATATTGTTTTAATATTTTTTGTGTCACTATATATTATACATTAGCATGAATAAAAGTTTTCATGAACTTAAAACGATTACTTGCTTACTTATTAGTTCATCACTTTACTTTCAGTTATTACTACGTGGTGCAAATAGTGCAATATTTAAACAAATTAGCCGTAAACAATCAACAGTGCCTTTTTATAGCTACCTGTCTCTTGTATTATTACCAAATAAAATTGTTTTTACATTTAAATAAGTAACAAAGTAATCATTGTAAGTAACACGATTACTCAAAATAGGTGCTATATAATTTGTTGCATATTTTATGTATCTTTCATAAATAACCAGTTATATATAGTAGACTGGTTGCTGACTAAGGCTATAGAACCCAATCTGTCCTGTTATTTAACCCATAACTGGAAGGAATAGACGGATTAATACCTTTCCCAAGGGTATTTGCGCGTAAGTGAATGCAATGAATTCAGCTGGAATTCGAACTCGGCTCCCCAATTTCTCATTCCAAGCCAATATCCAATGCACCACAACGCACATCCGCTCTAATCTGGTAGTGTGCTTAAATTCACCAAGCCTAGGTACCATAACATAAAGTTCATCTATACAATAGCCATGAAAATACTTATAGAAAAAGCAGAGGGAGGCTACATTATGCTGGTTGGAAAGTGCCTGAAACTAAGATGCCAGGTCAGGACCAATAACATTGCAAATTGTTCTTTTGACTTTTTAGCAAGAGGCTTATGGCCATATCATGTTGAATACACCGGTTCTCACTCAATCACTGAAGTTAAGCAACGTTGAGCCTGGTCAGTACTTAGATGGGTGACTACTTGGGAATACCAGGTGCTGTAAGCATTTACTGACAGTGTGTGTTGTGGTGCAGTGGATATCGGCTCGGAAAGAGAAATCGGTGAGCCGAGTTCGAATTCCAGTTGAATACCTTGCATTCACTTAAGCACTGGTACCCTTGGGAAAGGTATTAATCCATTTCTTCCCTCCAGTTATGTGTTAAATAACAGGGTAGGACTTGGGGACCCTGCCCTTAAAAACAAAATCCCAATGAACCTTGGTACTCGAAAAGAAAAAAGTATTACTAGACACAGAAACTTATATAAAAACAACAATAAATTGTTGAAAGAAAATGGTATTACCAGCAATAAATAAATAAAATTTAGTTGGCAATAAATGACCCGCCGAGGTTGATATGCCATAAAAACAAAACAACCAAAAAAATTTTAACAAGAATCTCTAAATATATAACAGAATCACCGGACCATATGTGGTAGCAAGATTCAAATAAGAAAATACTGAAAATTATCTACCAAAAAGAATGAATTCTTTTTATTTTCAGGTGATGCGGCATATCATCAGTCAAATTATAGCCCTCTGGGAGAATTCCACTTTGCCTGCTCCACGTCAAGAAGTTATCAATGAGATTAGCACATCAGTCGTGACTTATTCCCACAGTTGGAGACCTTGGGAACATATCTATGCTTTATGTAAATCAGGAAAAGGAGCACACATGCCCCTTTATAATCCACATGGAAAATATGTGGTGCGTCTCTATTTTATGGTAAGTATCATAATTCATAGCTCAAAAGTGTCCTTTTTATAAACTTATCTTTCTGATATTGTTTTAACCATCTTTTCCAAAGAAATTCTGAAAATGAATCTGGGCAGAGTCAGGTATGAATGCTTACATTCTGAAGAGATATGGAACAAACATATATATATATAATGTTTAATTGTGATAGTATTTAGCGCCAAGATTGTTATTTTTCAGTAGTTATTACTGATAAAATGTATTTTGGCAAGCAGATTTTTTATTCTAAAGTGCTTGATATCATGGTATGGATAGAGCATTGATAGTTTCAAAGAGTTTATCAGTGAGAGTGAGGGCATCAAAACAGTGTTCTCATGAAACTTCGAAGTTGGCATGAATCTGCTCCATTAAAGAGATAAACTCTTTGTAACTATATATATATGAAAGAGAGAGACACACAATCACCTAAACTGCCACAGGCTCGCCTACATTAAAGATGGGTTTCCTTGTGGCAGGGACACAAAAAGGATGTGAGCTACTTATCCATAGTGCCATAGTGCCACATTCTTTTCCACTCTCTATTGTACTCAAGATGATAAATGTCTGAGAGGATTGATAATATCCTCACTAAATTTCCCTCAACTAGCGTTCATATCTGGTGGTGGTTTCAATATCCACCACAAAGAGGGATTAGTCTATACAAACAAAACTGATGAAGAAGGCAGATATTGGAGAGACTTCTCCATCACCTATGGACTAGCCCACATCATTGATGGACCGATCCACATCCCTGACATGATGGAACATTAGGCAAACCTCCTCAGCCTTTTCCTTACATTGTGCCCTGAAAAATGCTTAGCAAAAGATTTACCACCCTGGGCATGTCAGAACATTTCTTAGTTAGTGTCCAAGTTGATGTCAAACCAAAGGCATCCCCAGATCTCAGTCAGTTAAGTGTCATACGGGAAACGCTTGGGTGATCATGTCTTGAAAGAGACATGACTGACTGGGCAGAAGATTATCCCGCAGTAGGTTGCCATTGCTTTCTGCGGTAGACTGGTTGCCAGCCAAGGCTATAAAACTCAATCTGTCCTGTTATTTAACCTATAATTGGAAGGAATAGACAGATTAATACCTTTCCCAAGAGTATTTGCGCATAAGTGAATGCAATGAATTCAACTGGAATTCGAACTCGGCTCCCTGGTTTCTCATTCCAAGCTGATATCCGCTGCACCACAACATATGTCCCCAGATCTACTGTTCCATAAAACAATCAATTTTTTGCAGCATGAAGGCAGACTGGGATAGCTTTAGATCTTATATGGTAGAAGCTCCTTTCTTCAAACATCCTGCTACCAAAAATGTTGCCTTCATCTCAGAATAGATATTTTCTGAAGTGAGGTGTGTTATACCCCCACAAAAAATTTCAGCAAAACCCAAACAGCCAGCCTTGGTTTTCACCTAAATATGCTGCAGCCACAGCACACTAACCACTACATCAATATCTATCACAAAGAACAATGTAGTTTAACTCTTACTGCATTTAGAACTGCCTGCAATCATTGCAAGAAAGTTCTGGAAATTGCAAAGTGTAGCTATGCACAAGTTGTTCAGCCCAAGGTTGAAAACAAATTGGATCACAAGAGTTTTTAAAACTTTCCACCAAATTATAGAGTCAAAGCTGCTGTGCCCACTATTATAAATTGCCCCAAGATCATATCTTCATCAAAATATAAGGCAAAGCTTTTCACCTAAATCTTTGCCTTGGATACAACATTAGATAATAAAGGCCATCCCTTTTGCAACTTCCCATCTCACAGAGCATAATCTTAGTAACATTTATTAACTTAAAATAATAAGAAATAATTTTTTTAGTTTTTAATCATGAGCAAGGCAATAAAGCCACTAAGATGTAAGGGGGCTTACTGATTGTGAAAAATATGAGAAAAAGAAAAACATTATTAATGAGAGAGATCAATAAATGAATTGGAATTAAGACAACAAAAAATAACGATTGACACAAAATTTAAATATTTTTTTAAATTTTGAAAATCAAAATTGACTGGAAAGTGACAAATGAGAAAAGAAACTGTTAACATAGAACATATATATAGCTATTTCAACTGTAAATTGATGAGACCTAGCTGCCAATCTACTATTACATTTAAATTTGTAAAGTCAAGGTACCAAAGAGGAAAGCACATTAAAACAATTCAGTCAGTTTAGTGCCATACGGAATACACGCATTGGGTGATCATGTCTCAAAAGAGACATGACTGACTGGACAGAAGATTATCCCACAGTAGGTTGTAATTGCTTTCTGCAGTAGACTGGTTGCCAGCCAAGGCTATAGAACCCAATCTGTTCTGTTATTTAACCCATAACTGTAGGAAAGAGATGGATTAATACTTTTCCCAAGGGCATTTGTGCATAAGTGAATGCAGGGAACTCAAATGGAATTCAAATTAAGCTTCCTGATTTGTCGTTTCGAGTCAAAATCCATTGCACCACAACGCATATCTTTAGAATAATTACCGTTAATATATTTAAAGAAAAGGCACAGGCAATATACATTACAGTGGTGCGAAAGTGACTGAAGCTGAGATGAAGTTCAGGACCAATAACACTGCATATTCTTCTTTGGATTTTATTAAGAATCTCTAAATATATAGCAGAACCATCTAATTGTTGATTAAATCTGAAAGCAATATTCAGAATTTTAATTTTTGAAATCAAAATCCGCCACAAATATTGATTTTCAAAACCAAAAAAAAAAAAAAGAATTTGATTTACAAATCAAAAAGTAAAATATATATTTGTGGGGAAGATATATCAGGATTGGAGCATTTATAAACATAAACAGTATGAACATAGAAACTATCACTTGATAGTAGCTGGCAATTTCAAGTCTTAAGGAGTTACCAGACCATATATTACTACTCGTTGTGTGGGCTGTACATATAAGAAACTGTAAGCATATAGAACGGAGAAAAGCAGGAGATATGTTTAACCACTTTTTTTGTTTATGATTTTGACTTTGAATTTATTTATATTTTATTTCTTCATTTTTTGTATACTTTGGTTTTAATATTTGGTATTTGAAATAAAGCACATTATATTTAAGACATGGTTTATTAGTTGTCTTTTTGAATTTTGATATGGTTGTAGCTAGCATAATAGGATTTTGTTTACATTTGGAAATGAAATTTTTTAAAGGTATTTCAACACCATTAGGATTATTTAATGCCATGATTTGTTTAATGGGGATAATTTACTTTTAGTTTGAAGGTTGAGTTAATTTTTAAATTTTTATATTAATAGGTAGTCAAATAAGTTAATTTGATTGAAAATTTGAAGTAATTACCTTAACTGGTGGTGAAACTGACTGGGTTTTTTAAATTATTTTTTCAGGGGTATCACTTTGCTAGTTTTAATTCTTGTCTGAACTGGTCTTTTAAGTTATTTTTTTTTCTTTGTCTTCTACCAAAAGTATTCTTCCTTCTAATTTTTCTTCTTTTTTGTTAATATTTATTTATTTTATTTTCGTATTGAGGGTATTTGATTGATTAAATTTATTTTAAACTTTCTTGTTTTAAATTGATTTTGGCCATTCATGCTTGCTTCTTGGGATTGACTTCTGTCCTTCTAACACCCTGCTTAATATATTAGAATGTTAGTTAAACATTTCATTGTCAGAAAGCTTTGTTGGTAGCTGATTTAACTAGCCAAATAAGTTAATTTGATTGAAAATTTGAAGTAACTAACTGGTGATGAAACTGATCAGGTTATTTGGATTATTTTTTCAGGGGTATGGCTTTGCCAGTTTTAATCCTTGTTGAATCTGTAATAGATATCTCAACATTTACTAAGCTAAAACTTTTTTTTTCAATAGAGTAGATAGGTAGGTTTTCCTATCATCCAGTCCATACTACTACTACTCCTCTTAAACAGGCATAGAGGCTCATCCTTTGTTTCCTATTTAAGAAGGGGTACCTGGTTCCTTTCCTCTCCTCAGGTTTTAATATTGGTGCTGTCACAAGTCTTTTGTGAAATGTATGGATAGTAATCATGTCTTTTCATACTGATGGTACCAGGTTGGCAGCTTTTTTGTTGCTGCTTTCTGACTGGTAGTTAGGAGCCTGAACTCTTGTGTAGCATCTAGTGAGGCTGCTCTGATCAACAGTCGAATAATATCGAGATTCTTGCAGTGCCATATTATGCATAAATGAGTGTTTCAGCAAGTATGAAAATTTTTTTTTATAATCATTTCCATATAAGTGGGTTACATGGTGTGCAGTGTGTTACATAAGAGGAGAGTGATGAGAAAGAAAAACAAGTTACAGCGGGTGTCAGAGAATGGGTAAGAGAAAGATGAGAACACTAGTGTGAAAAGAGCTGCATGAGAGTAGAGTGGAAAGGGAAAAAGAACATGATACAAAGGCTGTCAGGGAAAGGATGCAAGTCAAAGAGATAAGAGATGGCAATTGACATTGCATTTAAATTCTTGGAGATGGTAGTTCTCAGGGAAGCAAGTATACAGAAGTGAATTCCATAAGTGGGAAGTACAAGAAAAGAAACTGCTAGAGTAGAAGTTGCAGTTACATTATATTAGTTTCATTGTAAAAGGGTGGGAACTAGTTGCTAGTCTAGTAGCTTGAGTAAATTCATGCAGAGGGAGCACCAGGGAGCTAAGCTCATTAGAGCAGAACTTGTGAAAGTATTTATAGAAGAGACAGAGGGAAGCCACATTCCGTCAGTGAGAAAGTGACTGGAGTTGAGCTACCAGGTCAGGATTGATTACATTGCAGATCCTCCATTGAATTTTGTCAAGAACTCCAAGATGAATTGCAGGGGCATCTAACCAGATGTGACAGCAGTATTCAATGAATGGGCAGATGGTAGATATGCAAGGCAGATTCAGACAAGAATTCCTGGCCCTACACAGTGAACCAACCTTCTTAGTAGCAGATTTAACTATGGATTCAATGTAGTCATTCCACTTGAGGTCAGCTGAGAGAGTTAGGCCAAGGGGGTTCAATGTTTTGCTTTCAGGGAGACTAGCCTGATCCATGCTGATGGGGGAGGTAGGAGCAATTGTCTATGGTGGTTAAAGGATAGATATTCTGCTGGATGGAGGTTCCTGGGGGAGGGGAAGTGGTAGAAGATATTAACAGAAACTACAGTATGATCAGAGTTGCCAAGAGAGCAAAGCTGCATGACATGACAAGGGTCATGGATAGAAGTGAAACGGAGATCTAGCAGTGAGTCAGGTTCATTAGGGTTATTAGAGAAAGGCGTGGTGAAATCTACTACTTGAATAAGGGATTGAGTGATTGAAAAGTTCATGGTATGGACACCAGCAAGATCTGTGACAAAGTTTTCCAGCCACTTGGTGTGAGGAGCATTAAAGTCTCCAAACACAAATATATGAGCAAATGAATGAGAGGAAATGGCCTTATCTATATTGTTCGAGATGCTGTCAAGTATAGAACAGTCAAGAGATGAAGTGGATCAGTAGAGAAAGAAAAGATAGCTAACCGAGCTTAGTAGAGAAAGACAGACACACATGTAGAAATGATCTAGAGATTCAAGAGAAATCACCCTAGCTAGAGGGAGATGTTTGCTGATATAAATGCCAATTCAAGCATATGGACATTGGAGTCCTTCCTAAAGAGAGGAAGGTAACCAAAGATATAGAAATCAGAGGAAGGAACAGAAGGGTCAAAGTTAGTTTCAGAGAGAGCTGAGATGTCAGGTGAGTTGAACACTGCAAAAGTTGGTACAGATACCATGGATGTTCAAGAAAGAGATGTTAACAGGTTTTGGTGATTTTGTTTAGCTAATTTAGTTTTAGTTTTTACTTTGCGTGATGTCACAATCAGAGATTATTTGGTAAGGAGAGGCATAGAGTAGTAGTATCAGTCAGTCATCAAATACAACATGTGTAGGTAGAAAACTGGCATAGACTGCAGCATAATGTGGCCTCTGAGCTGCCCACTGGAGGTACCTGCAGGGACACATATCAATGTGCAACATGGCACTACAAGAAACCCAGTATTATTCAACTGTTGATCAGAGCAGCCTCTCAAGACACTATGCAAGAGTTCAGGCTCCTAACTACCAGTTGGAAACTGCCAACCCGGTACCCTCAGAATGAAGAGATGTTGCCACCATCCACCTACATTACAAAAACTTGTGATAGCACTACTATTAAGACCCAAGGAGAACCCCTTCCCAAACAGCAAACAAGGGACAAGCCACTATTCCTGTTCAAAAGAAGAGGGAGAAATATGAACAGGACAATAGTAGGGTTTATCTATTCAAATTTTAAAAAATAAATAAAAAATAAAAAGAAATAAAAATTTACTAAGTTTTAACTTAGTTAAAGTTAGGAGATTCCTTAATAGTCAATACAAGTGAATTTTAAGATACCTTTTTTGAAAAATGAAAAAATAAAATCAGCCTTTGCTGCCAGGATGACTAAAAGAGTCAACTGAAACCTCAACTGATACAAGTATATTTTAAAATTTATCCAATGCTATATGCAAGAAAAATAAAATAATAAATTTAAATTTTTGAAAATTAAATGTTCAGAAAAACAGTCAGTCAAGCTAACCAGAGACAAAATCTGCTGCCATCAGAATATTAACCAATTTGAGTGAAACTTAAAATTCATCATTATGAATTAATTCAGTCAGCAGGTAGCTTCATTGACCATTAAATAATATATAAGAGGGAGGGAGAGAGAGTGTCAGAAAGCCAAAACTACCCTTAACAGGAATTTAGCTTCCTACAACTTCAAAGGAAAAATAAAATCAGTCTTTGTTGATTAAAATGATTAAAAAAAAATAGGTCTAATTTGCACAAAAGTCAAAATTTTTCATTAGTTTCTTTTTCATGATAGGATCCCTCACTCACAACAAGTCCCTCTCCCTTAACATTTCCAGGGGTAATGAACTATGTACATCAGGGACATTCAACTCTGAGATATTTGATATTCCAGCATACTGGAACTAATCTTTGTTTCAAAGTTTATTTTGTTCTGGAAAGGTAATTATTATATTTTCTTCTAGGCAAAGCTGAAGTTGTTTTAAAGTATTGTTTAAACTGGTATTGTTTTTCTTATTTTCCATATATTCTATTGTTTAAAATATGAGATTTTTACATTTTTGGGGTTTGTGCCTCTGAGGTTTTGTTTTGATTGATTCATTCAATCATTTTCTATGGCATATTAACCCTTTGCAGGAAATTTAATGCCAGAAATTTTAATTTTTGTGATAATAATGGTTTAGTGATACAAGTTTTACTAATTAACCTAAGAAGAGGTAGATTTATCTTCTCCTTTATGTGTTGTGTCCTTTCAGGATGTAGGCAATCATGGACCTCCACTTATCCCTATCCCTTGTCACTCTTAGCATTTTCCCTCTTGGTATCTTTCCCAAACCCTGCTCTGCCATTCACTTGCTAAAGCCCATCAAGAATATCTCACACTGCTTTTCCCTGTCTCATTTTCCTTCTATCCATCCTGTGTGTATCAGATTCTCCAAGCCCTTCTTCCTCATTACATATCCCAAATGCCTCAGTTGTCTCTTTCTGATGCCAAGAATAAGTTTTCTTTTCATTTGCATCCTCTCCAAAACCTTGTTGTTGCTCACATGTTTAGTCCATGATATCCTCAGCATCCTTCTGTAGAGCCATATTTCTGTTGTGTCAAGTCTCTCCTTCATCTTTGAGCCTTCACTACTATATAGAACAAATATCACATAACAGTCCAGCATTTTTTTTTTTTTGTTTCCAAAGAAATTTTCTTGTCTCTCAATACACTGATTAGCTTTTGAAATATGTCCTTGGCCAAGCCAATGTGCCTTTAGATCTCAGTGTTGCACTTTCCATTCTCTGTCAGAACACTTCCCAGGTATCTAAATTTGTGCACTTGTTTGATTTTAGTATCCCTAACCTGTAGTTGGCATTTTGGGGTTCACTTTTTGCTGATGACCATACATTCAGTTTTCTTGTAGTTTATATGTAGTCCTTTCTTCTCGCTTTCCTTTGCTACCTTCTGTAGGAGATCCTGGATTTTCCTTTCCATGTCTGTTATTTATACCTAATCAGAATTTGAAAAATAAACAAGAAATAATGTAGCTATAAAAACGGGGGAGTCAATTTTATATTACACTCAATATATAAACTGATTCATCATTTTGTGGTCATGGTAGTTTCTATACATTTATATTCCAGAGTAGCTAATCAGTATTTGATTGATTCATTCATTTTCTAGGGTTTATCAACTCTGTGCAGGTTATTTAAAGCCAGAGATTTTATTAGTTTGAAAATTTGAGTGGGCGAGATGATAATAATTTTAGTGATACAAGTTTTACTAATTAATCCATAGCTGTGGAGAAAAGTGGTGGATTCATACCTTTCTGAAGGATATTTGCATGTAAATGAATATAATGAACCCAGCAGGATTTGTAACTCAGCTCTTCAATTAATTATTCAGAGCCATTATCTGTTACACCACCCACACATCCAAGCTTACAGTACCTGGTATTCCCAAGCATTTCTAGGTACTAACTTAGTTTGATATTACTAAACTTTGGGTATCAAATGAGAGCAGGTTTTACTACATGATGTGACCATAAGCTCATATGTATTTTGGAGGTGTTGTGCATATTGCATATTTTTTCATGTTAAATGCAGCTTTGTGAGAGCAGCTTTTCTGTTTTCAAAGACCTTCTGTTATTCCTATATGTATAATAGATTTTCAGGGCTTCTTTTAGACTTGACGTAACTTGGTATATTACATTGACTAATATTGTTGTGTGAATTTCAAAACATGTTACTGTAGTTTTATTTTTTTTTTCAGGGATGTTGGCGCAAGATAACAATTGATGATACTCTTCCCTACAATAACAAGGGAAAATTGTTATTACCAACTACCACACAATCGAATGAACTGTGGCCATTACTGCTTGTAAAAGGTCTAATCAAAATTGCTTCTCTTGAGTAAGTAATTTCAAAATTCTTACTGATAAAGCAGGTTCTTGATCAATAAATTGAATCATTAATATTGTAAATACAATTTCAAATAGACACAAAAGTTCATATCCTAAATTGGTCTTTATTTAATAAGAGAATTAGAAATGGCAGTATTATTTGTAACTATAAGATTAAAGGTTTTTAGTTTTTTATAACAGCTAATTTCATATGTTTATTAGTAAATGGGTTATATCATATTTTCCATGGCTTTGAGCAAATGAAGCCTGTAAGTCTTAGTGAAGAATATACTTCATCAAGCCTTGTTAACTGTCACTACAGAAACACAAACCAACAACTGTACCACACAAGAGAAAGCACATCACATCTTTCAACATTTAAAATAAATAGCACATATAACTCAAATAGAAAATACTGACATAATGAAGATGTTGATGTTCCACACTACTTTAAATAAAAGGCTAGGAAAGCACTACTAGAAAGAGGGATATCAGTTACTGGATGTGAGCAACCTATTTTTCTGAAAAATTGTTTTGAAAGAAAGATTTTATAAATTTCAAGCAACAGTAACACTAGCCTCTTGATCAAGCAATGCCGAATGATTCCTTTTGAAGAAATGGCTAATATTACCATATCAGAGCAACAACATCACTTCACAACTTTCAACATTTAAAATGGATAGTACATGTAACTTGAATAGAAAATAATGACAATTCAATACAATCTTTCCACTTCACACCATCAGAGAATGTTAGCCCTGAAGGCATAACTTTTCTTTTATTAAAAGTTCATTAGATATATATTTTTCATAGTAATTTATTAATATAATTTTATTGCATTCTTTCTATTCTAATTATTTTATCTATTTTTGTCTCCACTTTTTGCAGCTACCGAAATCGTGGTGACAGTAATGAATTTCATGATTTTAATGTACTTCACCATCTCACTGGCTGGCATCCAGAGATTGTGCCAATCATGTATGTAACTGGAACACTTTATTTGATATTTTATTGTTAAAAATATACTTTTCCAATCATTTCACTCTTTTCTTTTTTTATTTTTTTTCAATTGGAGTAGATAGACTAAACTATCGCCCGGTTCACACTCCACCCACGTCTATTGAACAGGTGAAGAGGCTCATCCCTTGTTTCCTGCTTAGGATGTGGTTTCCGGTTTTCTCTTTTCCAATCATTTCACTCTTTTCTTTTTTTCTTTTTTTTCAATTGGAGTAGATAGACTAAACTATCGCCCGGTTCACACTCCACCCACGTCTATTGAATAGGTGAAGAGGCTCATCCCTTGTTCCCTGTTTAGGATGTGGTTTTCAGCTTTCTCTTTTCCGATCTTTTCACTCTTACGTAGCCCTCTGCACATCAGTGGCATTACCGCCTTGCTTGGGGTGACATGATTAAAAAAAAAAAAAGAGTCTAAATCTCAACTCAAGCTATATTGTTCACCTGGGCACAATTTACGAGGATATATGGGGAAGATAATGCTTAACCCTAGACTTGAACAGGTTATGGTTTCAGTGATCAGAGAGGTATCCTCTTGGGAGTCAGTTCCCCAAATCAGCAGTTCAGGGAAAGAAGCTACTTGAATAGAACTTACATCTCACTGATGGAGTATGATGGGAATGAGGATGCTTCACAATAATCTACATGTCATAGCAAGTCTTAGCCATTAGGCTAAGAACTAATGAAACTAAGAAATGTATTTTGTCTGAACACTTTCCAAGAAAATAGCAAGAAACTTGCAATGTTTCATTTGAGAAAAAGGGATTGCAGGGTGGTAAATAATTTGCCACCCACACAGCCACATAGATGCTTTTGGATTCTATCAAGACTGGAAAATTAAGTCTAAGCAGCTCCTGTCCATATATATTGCAGCAGAACTCTCTCTCATATATATATATATATATATATATATATATATATATTCTGGATTTATATATATATATATATATATATAAATTCTGGATATATATATATATGAGGGAGAGAGGGAAAAGAAAACTCAACACATAATTAAATGGTTATAAATCCAGAATTTATTTCAGCAGCTGTAAAAATTACAGACTGCTTTGTCAAATCCAAAAAATCAAATGTTACATTTAACTAAAAAAAAAATTTTGCACAAAGAGGAAATAAAGTTAGGGGAAGATTAAAAGTGTATACTATTAAACTTTTTACCAAGATACAGAAAGTGTCATAAAAATAAAGAACACATATACCAAATCACACATACACAACAAATTTTAAAGGAAAAATTACATACAAATACAAAACTGGAGAATAGATATAATCATAAGTGCACACAGACATATAATTATAGGAGGCCATATATATACACACAATAATAAGACAAAACTAAAACTAAAAGTAATCAAACTAAAGAAGAGATACAAATAAAAATTGTAAAACGAAATATAGAAAAAGGGTCTATATAATACAAGCAGTATAGCCTAGTGTTGCTCGGCTATAATGAAAGCTTTAAAACTAATCCATGGTCCTGGAGCTCAGACTCAGCCTAAAGAATATTTGTGTGAAGTTTGGTGAGAATCGAATACAAATTGTGGATTTGTATAAAAGACATACAGACAGATAAACAGACACACACACAAACATCTTGCCTTTTATATATATATATATATATATATATATATTATCGATTTTCTGCACTATTGTAAGAACTGCAACCTTGAAACTTCTGAATATCGTTTCTTATATCTTTATCTATGAGTGTATCAAATTTGATTAAAATCGGACCACTCCTATAACCTGATTTTTCCAATTATCGATTTTCGATATTTATCGGGGGTACCTTGACACAAAACCTAGCTAAGAACACTCGCAGATGCTTATAGTACAACTGTGTAAATTTTCAAGAAAATCAGTTCGGCCGTTTCAGAGTCTATAGGTAACGGACACACACACACACACACACACACACACATACAGACAAAGTTCCATTTATAAATAAGTTCAGATACTTGCTGTCACAAATAATTAGCAATCACAAAAACTTTTAAAAGTTAAAAATAAAAATTAAAGAATTACAAAAAAATATTATACAAAAACAAAAAGAGAGATTCATAAAGAAAAAGATTCACAAAAATGATCATAAAAACAAAAAGAATTTAAATGCAAAACAAAAAGGAAAATTTAAAAAAAAGAATTACAAACAAGAAACATAAGAGCCAATATAGTAAAAACAAAAATTAAATACAGTCACAAGTGGTTGACTATCACAAAAAATTTTTTACATATAAATAAAGAATAAAAATATCAATAAAAATAAAAACAATAAAGTATCAGATTCACAATAGAGAAAGAACAGCTGAATTTGCTTGAAAATTATTGGTAAAGAAAAATTCTAATCCTACAAAACAAGTAATTTAAATTTATTTTTGTGACAGCATTTAAAAATCACTTAATTCTGTTGGTTTAAAAGCTGGTTATTACCCCTGTTTTAATCATTTTATATTGCAATGAAGAAGGAAGGCTTGGAAAATCTGATACTCACAGGATAAATTGAAGGCAAGAGAGTCAAAGGAAAACGACATAACATACTGAACTTGAGTAAATGAGTGGTGGAACAGGGTATAAGAGAAATAACAAAATGTCAAAATTTATTAAGAGCTACAAATGACAGGAAGTTGTGGAGAATCATGATCACCTACATCTTTAGAGAATATGGCACATAAAGTTGTATGACGTTATTTACCTACAGACACATAAAGAGAATGACTCTGGACTTCATTAATTGCTATCTGTCAGTGTGAGGGTGGGAAGAGATGCAACTCTAGGTTTCTCTTCTGAAATGTAAACCTTACATTCTTACATATGATGTTTGAGAGGCTACCCTTTTTCTTTCAGGCAGTAGATGTTTATATATCTACCTGTAATACAATTCTTTTCTAGGTGCAACTAGACTAATTATGTTGGTCTGCACTTTGTGGCTAGGAGATCATCTTAGATCAACCTTGCATATCACACTCAGTTCAAATTATATTTTGCATGAGCTAAGATGAGCCAAATACTACATATTAAAATGAGAATTTGGCAAATAATAATAACGTACACATCCATACCCATACATATACACACACATATATATATATATACCCACACCTTCTTATACATAAACATATACATCCATACACACCTACACCTTCTTATACATGACACATACATCCATACACATCCACACCTTATTATACATGACACATACATACATACACACCCACACCTTCTTATGCATACACACATACATCCATACACACCCACATATATACATTTACAAATATATGCACATTTATTAATTTTAAAGAGATATATTTTATATGTTCAGAATTTCCAATAACAATTTTTCTATCTCAGATATTTTTCTTGAAATTATATATATAAAGTCATCCACATACAAGCCTGTTTCACTGTCTCACAGCTCATCAGTGTGGCTAAACATCCACTTGCTTCTGGCTGAGATCAAAACTTGACCAATTTGGTATCAGTCAAAGTCGCTAACTCGTAAGGCATAGGCGCATGAAATCAGAGAAGGGAAATTTTAGTGTGTTATATATAAACAGTGTATACACACACTAGTCACTGAAAGAATTCAATTCATTGCTGAAAAGTAATGCATAAATCACAGAAGTGGGGACTGTTTTTAAACTTTTCATCTCTAGAGAGCTCAATCATAATGAGAACATAATGTATTAGTCACCCACATATAAGCCTGTTTTGCAGTATCACAGCTCATCAGTGTGCAGATGTTTATATATAAATGTGTATATATTTGTATGTATGCATATGGGTAAATGTATATGTTTGTATGGATGTATGTGTATATGTATAAGAAGGTGTGGGTGTATGTATATGTGTATGTATGTATATATATGTATGCATATGAATATGTATATATACTATTTGCCAAATTCTCATTTTAGACTTACTATAATATTACCCCCATTTTTATTCTATTAGTAGATTTTAAACCTACTACAATAGTCAGGCCAGATTAAATTAAACAAAATTATTTTTTTTTTGATAAAAATTTTTGCGGGAAAAAATTCTTTTTGATAAATTTTTAACAGAGCTAAATATTACAATATATTATCTCCTTTCTCTGCTTTTCCCTTTTTTTATTTTTTATTTTTCCTTTTGCCCTCTGAAGCTGGCATTCATTACCATGGATACTGAAGATTTTTTTTGTCTGGCTTCTTTCTCTTTTAACTCTTCTCCTGTCTACCCCATTTTTCTTTTTCCCTTCCCCCACCACTTCCATTCCAGTGATAGCTTAATTTTTGAATTTTTAATACAGTTGTAATCTAAAAGTCTTCTTCTATAATCAAGTCTTGAATCCTCTCCTCTGTCCTTTTTCCCGTAACCCCTTTATCAATGTCAGGTCGACAAATTTTAACTTACTTTATTTTTTTCTTAACTCCCTGCCACCCTCCGTTTTTTTTTTAATTTTTTTTATGTAAACTTCCTATGTATGGAAATGTTTTTGAGAAAGCTCCCAGTAATGTGAGTTTTTGTACAATATTTGAAATAAAGTTTTGTTTTTGATCGTTACTGAGGAGGCAAGATTTTTCTCACAGAAATGGCTATTTTACAAATGTAATATTCAGAATTTTATATGATATACATATTTGGCTCTGTAAATAGATAATACTATTTACAGTGAGCCTTCCACCTGGATCATTTTAATATTAATAAAATTGATATTAACAGAATCTGGTTTTGGGGATTTTACCTATATACTATTTTTTTTAATTTAATATATATATATATATATATATGTATTTCATATTTTCTGGTTATATCAGTACACCAAGAATTGGTGATATCAGGTATGGATTTATCATAAAATCATCTTTGATTCTCTTCATTCTTTTCAGGAGCAGCAATGCGAGTAGAATATGGAACTTGTTGACAAAGACATTACCAGAATGGAAATATCCCAATGTTTTAGGAGCATATAATACAAAAGGCAGAGAGCATTCAGAAAGCCTGAAAATGTTGGAGTCTACAGTATCTTTAGCAATGGTAATTTATATTAACACATTCCCAAATACATACACATTAGATTGTCTAGAAAATAATGACCAGTTCAATATAACAAAATTGCCAATCTTAGACTTTTGTACCCCTGTCCTGATTATGATGATAAACTATATCTGGCAGCATGGCCTCTGATCAGGAGGATTTGAGGAGCATGGAACTACCTCTTAACTGCTATTGTTCCCAGGTACACCCTGACCTGGGTTGCTAGCACTTGTTAGGATCCCAGCTATGGGAAAATAGTTAACCCCAAAACTCGGGTCAAAACACTATGATAGTATAAATATTTTATAATAAAAATACCAGCAATACATTTTTATAGTAAAAAAATATCACCAGCAATACATTTTTGAACTCACAAAAAAATCACCAGCAATATGTATTATGCATATTCAAATTTTTATTTGATTTACTGTTCAAATTAGAAGCCTAAGAACAAATTCCTTGCACTATATCTTGATAACTGTTTTAAAATGTCTAAAGACAGGTTTGTCATTACCCTTGCTTGATTCAGGTTACAAAAATTATAACAAAGTCTATAATCAAGCAATAAAACTACATAATTCTATTTCATTTTCATGTATCATGCATATTCAATGTTAAAATATAAATACATCTATATATAGCAATCTTTAATTTGGCAAAAGAGATTTCTCCTTTTGCAAAATGATAAGTTATTTTTGTTACATGTTAATAAATTTTGAAATGGCCATTATTTTCCAATCTACTGCAGAATTTAAAATTTTTGACTTTATATATTTATCAGTCATACAACCTTATCTTCTGTCATTCTACTAATGAGATATTCCATTGTTATGGTAACAGGAGGGATTTTCTTTTTTATGATCATAGCGCTCCATAATTTCCTAACCTTTGTAGCTCTTAATAAAATTTATATCTTTGCTATCCCACCCAGTCCCTATTTTGCAATCCATTTACAGAAGCTTGTTAGGTAGGTACTTGTTTCCCTCTGTTACTCTTGCCTTCAATATGTCTTGTGAATATCAAATTCTCCAGGCCCTCTTTCCTCATTTCAACTGTCTCTTTCTGGTTCTAAGTGAAGTGGTGAATTGGGGCAAAAAGTGGCTTGTCAACTTCAATGCGTCCAAGACCAAGCTGTTGTCTGTCAACCATCACAAGCAACCTCTCCTGCCTCACATAAGCATAGACCAAGCGATTCTCCCTGAGTGCAATACACTGCGCCTCCTCAGCCTTACCCTCTCTTTTGATCTCAAGTGGAACCGCTACATCGAATCCATAGCTAAATCCACTGCTAAGAAGGTTGGGTCACTGTATCGATCCAGGATGTTCTTTCTGCCTAAATCCATCCTGCATATATACAAGTCTACCATTTGACCCTGCATGGAGTACTGCTGCCATTTATGGTCAGGCGCCCCTGCCGCTCACCTCAGTGTTCTCGACAGGCTCCAAAGGAGAGTTAGTAACGTGATAGGTGCTGACTTCGCAGCTCGACTACAGCTACTTCCCCACCAATGAAATGTGGCCTCCCATTTGTCTGTTCTATAAGTACTTTCATGGCTTCTGCTCAGACGAACTTAAGTCACTGGTGCCTCCTCAACAGGTGTTTACTTGTGCAACCAGAATGGCAACTGGGTCCCACCCATTCACAGTTAGGTTAGCCAAATGCAGACGATAATTCTACTCCTGCAGCTTCTTCTCTTGCACTTCACGCCTGTGGAACTCGCTCCCATATTCTTGCTTTCCTGACGGCTACAACCTCCAGAAATTGAAATGCAATGTCAATACTCATCTACTAACCATTTGACTCTAGCCCTTCCCCCACCCCGTATATCCTTCCCTTTCTCTCCCCCCTTGCAACTGTCATTACACCTGCATTTTCATCTTTCTATTGCTTCTTTCTAATTGGTTTGTAATCCTCTTCTTCCTCCTCTAATTAATTTTCTTTCAGTTATGTAGCCCCCCCCCCCCGCACATCAGTGGCATTTACGCCTTGCCCAGGGTGAAATGATTAAAAAAAAAAATGTCCTATTTGTTTTGCTTTTCCTTAAAACTTCCTCAGTGCTTAGATGCTTTATCTATGGTATTTTCAGTATCCTTCTGTAGAACCACATCTCTGTTGCCTCAAGTTTCCTCTTCATTTATCAGAAAATTGCCCAGTATTCACTGCCATATAGAAAGATTTATATTCCATAGCAGTTCAGTACTCTTTTCTTTGTTTCTTATGACATTTTTATGTCTTTTAATACTTTGTTTAGCTTTTCATTTTCTGTCATGTGATTGATTTTGACAACTCTATTTCATAGTTCTCATATTCCTCTTGGTAATGAACATCTATTCTGTCTCCTTATTAGTCCCTTCTTCTTGCTTTCCTCTGCTATCTTGTCTGAAAATTCTTGCAGTTTTCTTTCTGTATTTGCTCTCAACATAGTGTTGTCTGTATATTTTGGACTATTTAAGTTATACCCACCAATAACAAATCTTTCTAAGACTTCTAGTTATCTTAGAATCACCTTGCTGTACAGTTTAAAGAAAACCTGTGAAAATCTGTATGCTTGTTTTTATTTTTATTTTTTTACACCCTTTCTATTTTGGGGAACTTGTTCAATATAGCAAATGTTCAAAAAAGTTATATTCCTTGGTTGCAACAGCACATATCTTCACAGGTAGAATCCACCATGTTATATTCATGGTAATAAATCATCCCCATTCCCTTAATGTTCCTTTGTTAAGGAGTAAGTTCCATCCAGACATCTTCTTCTCTAGAATTAATTTGCAGAGAGCTGAGGGGATGCCTCTCTGTCCACTACAATCATAACTTGAAGTTCAAGGTTAACCGATATCTATCCTACATATTCTTATACTATGCACTTTTTACTTTCTCCATCCTCCTTCATTACAACAATTTCACTAAATAACCCTCTATCTTGATTAGCTCTTGAGTCTTGTATTAGGTGAACTGTTGGCTCCAATCCTAGTTGGGAATGATTGCAAAATAATTTCCCATTACCCAATTTATAAGCAAAACCACAGAAATGTATATTGGGATTTCTTCCTAGCCAATAAGATAGTCCCAGTCTCTCTTCTCTTGAAACCAGAATGCTACATTTGTTTATCTGAATTTCCTATTGTGTATAAAACCCCAGTTCTTAATCTGTGAACATTTTACCTAATTACTGTTGCTTGGTATGGCATATATTGTTTGCTTGCTCAATATTATTTTTTACCCTGTTCTTTTCTTATTACTGTTACTTGGTCTTACATATGTTGTGGCTTGCTCAATATTTTTTTTACCCTGTTCTTTTCTTATAACTGTTGCTTGGTCTTGCATATGTTGTTTGCTTGCTCAATATTATTTTTTACCTTGTTCTTTTATTATTGTTGCTTGGTCTTGCATATGTTGTTTGCTTGCTCAATATTATTTTTTACCCTGTTCTTTTCTTATACCTGTTGCTTGGTCTTGCATATGTTGTTTGCTTGCTCAATATTATTTTTTACCCTGTTCTTTTCTTATTACTGTTGCTTGGTATGGCATGTATTGTTTGCTTGCTCAATATTATTTTTTACCCTGTTCTTTTCTTATTACTGTTGCTTGGTTTTGCATATATTATTTGCTTGCTCAATATTATTTTTGCCCTGATCTTTTCTTGATATTGGTTATTACAAGCTTTGTTAATTTTGTTTGTTGGGCAGTTCTGACATTTACATTTAACCATGGCCACTTTACATGGACTAAAGTAAAAGTAAAAAAAAAAATATTGAGCAGATATTGTATCCCAAGGAAATGTTAAATTTTTCAAGCAGGAAGGCAGTAATTAATACTAATAAGTGAACATATCTCATGTTATTATAACAATTGGATATCTAATAAGTATTTAATAAGAACTAGTTACTAATCCATTACCTTTTATTTCTTTTGCTTTTGTATGAGCTTTGTTTGGATATTTTTTACTTTTAATGTTTTAAAATACAGAATTCTTCATTACATGTAACAATAGAGTTCATTGTACAGATAAAAACCCTAACTTATTCATGCAGAAAATATAAACAATGTAATTGCAAAATTACTTAACTATTGTTTACACCATTTATATCTTGACTATTGTCCTCATCTTTGTTGTTGTTATCACAGTGTTTCAGCAATTGTGCTCTCTGACTTTTATCAGACGTATATTGATCAAAGTAACCTACAGGTAATTCTGAATCCTTTATTTAATCTACCAAGTAGACTCTTCTTGTTCCACTGTCCATTTATAGGGATATCTTGTCTAGTTCTCATTTTTAGTACTGCTCAGTTATTACTTACCCATTTTCCATTGAGTCCAAGTACACACTACCCAGTCCAGGGTTTGAACTCAAATATGTTATCAAATTCATGAAACAACACTGAACTCAGTGAAAACAGAGGGAACAATAACTGAACAGTATTAAAAATAAGAACTAGATACCTCTAGACACCAGCAATAAAATGAGAACAGTCTATCCCCATAGATTAAATAAAATGTTCAGTTCAGAATTCTCTGTAGGTTACTCAGATTGATATATACCAGATGAAGGCTTGAAAACAGAGTGGCTGAAAGGTTGTAGTAACAACAAAAAAAAGATGGATAATAATCCAAATGTAAATAGTGTAACTCCTAACCACAGAAATTCAGAAAGAAACTACTTTACTATTGTTAATTTTCTAAGAATATTTTAAATCTTAATGATCTAAAATGTAGAATTTTTTATTACATATAACATACAAAAAAATATAAAATAATGCAATTGCTGTTATTTTTGGCATTATGAGTAAATGAGTCTCATATTAAATTTTCTGTTTGTTATCATCAGTTTTTCTTTATTTTTAATTATTTTTGTTAATATTACATAAGAATTTTATATATGTTTTTAACACTTCAATTTCAGTTTTAATCCAATTTTATTTACTTTATGTGGTTGACAGTCTCTGCTAAAACAACAAATTGTTACTTTAATATTTTGTGCATGGCATTTCTCAGTCCTGGGAAACTTTTACTTAGCTTCTTTAACTGCTACAGTAATGTGCCACTAGTGTGTCCACTCCAGGGTGCAAAGACAATTGTTTATAGGACTGAGACATTTTATTTTATGTATCAATATACAGGGTGCGCTAGAAATACCTCTCACATAAAGGTAAGATATTAGTGGCAATGATATCTTCATCTAGTCTTACCATTATCTGGGAGGTATGTGCACACTATATTATATTTACTTTATAGGGGATCAATAAAATATTAAATAAAGAAGAACAAGATATGCTTGTAGCCTAATGGTTAGGGAATGAGAAAGAACAAGTAAACAATGAGTAAATGTCTAATTCTGGCTATGTTTGCTGTTCACTTTTGCAAAAAATACCCTTGAGAAAGGTACAATTCTATCTCTTCTCTCCTCAACTTTATGTTAAATCACAAAGCTGCATGGCTAACTTGCTTTGAAGTGACAACCAGCATAGAAGAAGGAAAACTATGAATTCAAAACCAGCCTGAATAAGGATGTTTTTTTTTAACACACCACTGTTGCTCTGAATTGCAACACATATGGTGCCTATATGACCCTAATGGATTACAAGACACATGACAAAACAAGGACAATTAAAACACATGAGATTACTTACTGAACCTTATAAAGAGTTGTACCTTTTAAAAGAGTGTACATATTTTAACCGAGTTTGAATTCCAGTTGAATTCCTTGCATTCCCTTATGCACAAATACCCTTGGGAAAGTTATTAATCCACCTCTTCTCTCTAGTTATGGGTTAAATAACAGGACAGATTGGGTTCTATAGCCTTGGCTGGCAACCAGTATACCGCAGAAAGTAATGGCAACCTACTGCGAGACAATCTTCTGCCCAGTCAGTCATGTCTCTTTCGAGACATGATCGCCCAAAGTGTGTATCATGCATGGCACTCAACTGACTGACACTTTTTAAGTCATCCTCAAACAATGAAACAAATACTCCTGCATTATTTAATTATACAGTATTATATTAATAATTCATTAAAAATCAATTCTATACCAATTTTCCTCTATATTGGTAGTCTCAACATAGGGTTAGCAATTATGTCTGATTCACCATACGCCCTATACATGTATTAAACCTATACTTAGTAAATAACAACTCTGATTTTAACTACTAAAACTCTTAGATTACTAGAATTATAATTACTGTACCTATCAAGTATCAAGAAAAAGTATCTAAAATTTATAAAAATGTTTTTTTAATCATTCACCCCAAGCAAGGCAATAAAGCTACTAAGATGCAAGGGGTTACTGAGTATTAAAGAATATGAGAAAAATATACTATTAAGGAGAGATGGCAATAAAAGAACAAGAATTAAGAAGACAGAAGATAATGACAGACATTGCATTTAAAGCAAGAAAAGAGAGTACCACAAGGAACAAGTTAGCATAGAACTTACAGTTAAATCTAGCCATTTCAGTTGTAAAATGATGAGACCTTGCCACCAATCTAGAACTGTGCTCAAAGGTTTAGGACGTTTTGATAAAAAAAGTTTTCTTAGTAAAAATTATTCTCAGAGATTGTTATAACAATTGGCTACCTGAAAATATTCCTCAACACAAAATAGATATTTATTGCATCATGAATAAAACGAAAGAGAACTGACCTTTTAGATTTATGGAGATATGTAATTGGTGAAAATCTCAATAATTATTAACAATATGAGTATAAAAATACTTTTGTACTTCAAATCTTTTCTCTTGGAGGGTATGAAGAAGAAAGCTTTTTCGCTGACTAAATCCAAGTTTCCTGTAACGAATGAGGTATGTAATAATTGTTGATTGTAAGGCCTTCCCTACTGGTTTAAGAATGCCTTAGACAGCTTCAAGAGATTTTTTGGCATTGACTAAAATGATTAGGAATGTATGTATATACAACAAAGTTAAAGCTAGTTCCTGGGTACTATATGAAACTGATAGTGATTATTTAAAACTGTATTTCAAATAAAATATTACCATATTTGATGGCATAAAAATGCACAGATATATTAGACACCCCACCATTTCATTAGGGCATATTCAAGAAAATGAAGTTTTTAGTGTATCTAATTATATAATGTTTGAAATAAGCTATGAATATTTCAAAGTACTTCAGTTATAGATTGTGGCAAACTGAGCAAGTTGTTAGCTTGATATTAAATAAAAATTTGATAAAGAAATAAACACAGACAACTATTTCAATGATAAAAAGAAATAAGAATTTTATAAAGTCATTTACACACAATCAATTACTCTAAAGTGAGGGGAAATTTTCAAAGCTGAAGATCATAAAGACAAGATTAAGAAATTCAAAGAAGAATTTGAAATTATACATGTTGCTAGCCAATAAAAAGAAATGTTAGATGAATTGGATTCAGAAGTAGTTACTGACAGACTCACACAAACAATTGTTGTTAATATAGTTGACTGCATGCAAGGCTCTATTGTGATTTTGAACTGTTAATGTATAAATTTTACAGTAAACCATTTAAAAATATCAATAACTTAAAATTTACAAAACGTAAATAAAAAATTTAAATAATAACTTTATTTACATTTGTCGTCTACAACCAGTAATATATACAGTACATGTACACTAATTATTAAATCCTTTTTTCACAAAAATTTTAATTGTACCCATTTACCATAAGTATTTTTTGAAAATGTTATTTATTTAGCATTGTAGTTATGTGTGGGATGTGCGTTGTGGTGCAGTGGATATCAGCTCGGAATGAGAAATCGGGGAGCTGAGTTCAAATTCCAGTTGAATCCATTGTATTCACTTATGAACAAATACCCTTGGGAAAGGTATTTATCCGTCTCTTCCCTCCAGTTATGGGTTAAATAGCAGGACATATTGGATTCTATAGCCTTGGCTGGCAACCAATCTACCGCAGAAAGCAATGGCAACCTACTGCGGGATAATCTTCTGCCCAGTCAGTCATGTCTCGAAAGTGACATGATCGCCTAAGTGTGTTTTACGTATGGCACTTAAGTGACTGACAGTTATGCGTGGGCCACCTTTGTCTCTTGGCAACCAATATTTTCAGACCCAGTCCGCCACTGTCTTTAGTAGAAAACATTAATGTATATGAAAAAAAAAAGAAACATCAAATAGTCCTACTGAACACTCACTACATGTAAATACATCCAGCCTTTACAAGTCATTCTTAGGCCCTTTCATATGATGGACATATTTTTCTGTGGCCTTAATGTTTCTAAGATAAGTTTTTTTACCATTACTGGTATTTCCTTTGAGTTACATTTCTTTCTTCTGTAGTTTCTAACTGGTTGATAAATGAAATGTGTAGAGCAGGGTTTCCCAACCTTTTTTGCATCATTGTCAGGATGTGCAGTGTGGTGCAGTGGATATCTGTTTGGAACAAGAAATCGAAGAGCCAAGTTCAAATTCCAGTTGAATCCCTTGCATTAACTTACGCGCAAAATACCCTTGGAAAAGGTATTAACCCATCTCTTCCCTCCAGTTATGGGTTAAATAACAGAACAGATTGGGTTCTATAGCCTTGGCTGACAACCAGTTTACCGCAGAAAGTAATGGCAACCAATTGTGGGATAATCTTCTGCTCAGTCAGTCATGTCTCTTTCAAGAAATGATCACGTATGGCAGTTAACTGACTGTCTAATTTCACATGGAAAAATTTTTACACCATCCACTTGTAAAGTAAATATTCAAAAGAATACAGTGGTGGGTAAATTATGTCTTAACAGACACTTTTCCTACATTGATAAATTCAAGATGGCCATTGTGATAAGAAAAAGTAAAAAGAATTTTATATTAAATAAAAATTATCCTGAAATCACTTCTTAGTTTTACTGGCAAAGTTGTTCTTGATCTTCCCTTATCTGATTTATATTTTAAAAAAAAAGAAAAAAAAGTTATTTCAACTGAAGACCTATTTGAATGTTAACAACCTTTCTCAAAACTATAGAAAATAGCAAAAAGTTCCTTTTTTTTGCAAGAATATTTATAAGGTATCTTGAAAGTTGACCAAATTATTCCCATTTGAGCTGCATGTTTTTATATTTTTTGTTCTTTTCAATACAGGCTCCTTGCATATCTGATTTGAATATTTGTTAGAGTAGCATATGTTAAAATACCTTTTTAATATTCAAAATTCTATATCACATCCCATAAATTCGAAGTATTTTCACCATTTTCTATTCAGTTGCTCATCACCCACCCAGCAGTTGAAATTGCCTACCAGTGGGCAATGTTGCTTAGGTTGGGAAACCCTGGTGTAGAGGCATATTTAATTATGATGGATCAGTTGATAATGATGAATATTCCTGATATTTTGTTTTATAATACAGCCAATAATAATAATAATAATAATAATAATAATAATAATAATAATAATAATACTGTTTGAATAAATAATAATATTATATGGTTGGGGGGTCTTGATAGAAATAACTCTCTTAGGTAAAATTATAGCTAATGGTAGTAAAAATTAGAGATGAAATTAACATACAGAAGTTCACAAATCTGCATATAAGATAACCTATTTTTTAAGTGCATCTTATATGCCATCAACTAAGGTAATTTATATGCTACAACACAATCTTCAGTCTTGAAGACTGAGTCGAAGCATATATATAAAAGGGGGTTTGGAAAGTAATTGCATTAAAATTTATTTGAATATTCTTAATCATAAATGTAATCACCTTCATTTTTTAATGACTGCAGCACAACAAGAAGGCAAATGTTAATTCTACATTTATCTAGGATTTCCTCCTTAAATAATTTAAATGACTTTTCAACTTCTTCATTTCTGAATGTTCTGCTTCTTATGTAATGTTTTTGTAATTAAAACAAATGAAAATCTGTTGGTTATAAATCTGGTGAGTATGGGGAATGTGAAAGAACTTACTATCCTAAAAATTTTATTTTTTCTTGGGTTTGTTTTGCAGAATGAGTCCTTGCATTGTCATGCTGAAGAATAATACCTTTGCTGTTTACCAAAACAGAACAATTTTGACATAATGTTTTGTTCATCCAATCAAATTACTGGCAATAAATTTCTGCAGTAATAGATGTTCCCTGTCACACTAGCTCATAATGAATGACATCTTTCATATTCCGCCAGATATAAAACAAAGATTTCTCTGTACAAATTCCTAGTTTGAGTATTGGCACTGGTTTCTTATTTTGTAATAACCATGGTCTTTTTCATGTTCCATTGACATGAAAAACAAATTTTTTATTACCTGTAAAAATGTGATGCAAAAATGAAAGGTTGACATTCCTGATTAAAAAAATAACTGCTACAGATGGTGGAACATTCTGTTTGGTTCACGAGTGACAGCTCATGAGGAACCTAAATTTCCTCTTTGCAAGTTTTTCGAATTTGCTTGAGATGTTTGTGAACTGCTTTCCCACCAAATTTCTGATGCTTTGACATGGATCTAATTCAATAGTTTTTTTTAAAAGATCTTCATTCAGAGTGGGTCATCTTCCAGAGTGAGGTTTGTCAGATATTTCACAAACATCATTTTTAAACCTTTTAAAACACAAGTGATATGTTTCAGCCTTCACTGCATTCATATTCACTGCACAAATATTTTTATAATTCTAGCAGCACTATTCTTTCAAAATTCATACAGTAAGCAATTGCAAATATGACACTTTTTAAATTTACAATTATCCACTGAGTTAAACTCTGAACTGCACTATAAACAGCACATTGTCAGATAGACAATTAAACTAATTATAGATAATATTATATGCTAATTCATGATTACATATTAAGGTGTTCAAAAAGAACACCCAAATATATATATATATACCAAATATATATATATATATATATATATATATATATATATATATATAGTCATCTGCAGACAGATCTGTTTTGCTGTATCACAGCTTATCAGTATGGTTAGACATTCAATTGCTTTTTACCCAGGATTGAAACCCAACCAAATTAGCGTCAGTCAGTGATTCTACCTCTGAGCTATGGGCACTTGGTAGAAGGAGGCAGACTTTTTAGCATGTATATTATCATTATACACGCCCAATAGCTGAGAGTGTTCTAATTCATTGCTGAATGAACGATATATATATATATATATATATATATATATGATAGAAAACAAGAAGGAAAATTGTCTTGAAACTAACATGTTTCATATTATTAAGTTTCTTCAGATATTTGTTAATAAGACATAGATTTAAAAAATGTTAAGACAAAGCGACAGTATATTGAAATGTTGACTGTGGCTTGATTTCATTTGTCAGATACGTGTCACGTGTAATAAAGCAATACATGATCATTTTTAAATATAGGAAACCCATGCCTGTTTATATGCTTGTGTGCCACATGTTATAAAAGCAATAAATGTTTATTTTAAATGTAAGCATGTATAAATGTCTGTTTAAATGTATGTATGTAAAATAATGCACATGTAAAATGTACTTAAACAAAGGACAACTTTTTAAATTATATGTATGAGAAGATGGGGAGTTTAATGTATGAAAGTATGTGTTTATAAGTCAATAACATTAGTATGTGTGTGAATAATAAAATACATTTCCATTTAAAATTGTAACAAAATAATGTATACAAATATCAAGCAAACTTGTTATATATATATATATATATATATATATATATACACACACTAGTAGTATAGCCCTGCGTTGCTCGGGTGTAATAATGAAAACTTTAAAACCAATCCATGGTCCTGGAGCTCAGACTCTTTGGACGTTGGCACGAAAGACTAAAAAGCAATAGTTGTTTCCAGTTAAAGCAAAACAGTAGACTGAAAGAAAAATGAATGGATGTAAGTCAAATTTTGATTTCCTGGTATCAATATCAAATAAGTTTTTTTCGTCGTAAACTGAATTTTGAAGGCTAAATAAGTCCTCTCTGAGACTAAGAACTACAATTATACCTACTTAGAGCCAAACCCAAAGCAAAAACTAAAATAAAAAGGCTGAAAGAAATACAGACATACAGGCAGATAAACAGACACACACACAAATGTCTTTTATATATATATACATTATCAATTTTCTGCACTATTGTAAGAACTGCAACTTTGAAATTTCTGAATATCATTTCTGATATCTTTTTGTCTTTGATTAAAATCGGACCACTCTTTCTACAACCCGATTTTTTCAATTATCGATTTTTGATATTTATCGGGGGTACCTCGACACAAAAGCACACATACACACATACACACACACACACATAAAGTTCCATTTATAAATAAATTTATATATATATATATATATATATATATATATATATATATATGATAGAATAAATAAACAACAAGTTAGGAAACACGTCTCATTCTAACATTTCATTTTTATTAAAGCTTCTTTATTAATATGTATGTCAAAACTTATTACATTCAAATTTTTTTCTGCAAATTAGAAAAATGACATCTATTTGTATACATTCTTCACTACAATTTAAATGGAAACATATTCATTTTATCACATACACTAACATTACCAACCAACAAACACACACATTTGTACACTTTACCATCCAAGATTTTTTCACACACATATTTTGAAAAATTGTTCATCATTTTACTACACATAACAAGCCTATCATTACACACATATACATATAAACAGACAAGCATTCCTATACATACACTTAAAAAAATTTCCACATACATACAGTTAAAAATAATCATCTGACCAATAAGAATCAACCCCAAACAATATATTTTCTTTGTAAAATTATTTCATTTTCTATCTTTAACTAGATCTCTGAAAAAGCTTTAATAAAAGTGAAACATGTTAGATTAAAACATGTTTCCTACATTGTTCTTTATTTATTCTATCATCTTGTTGGATTCCAATCAATATATTCAACTTATATATATATATATATATATTGCACACACAAAATTTTATGAAATCTGTTACAAAATGGATTAAATCCAACATTTTTAATTTATTTGTTCAAACATTATTTTCTAATAGATACCCATATTTGAGGAGATGTTCTGTTTTTTTTTGTTGTTTTTTTTTATTGTTAAACAGTATATTTATTTAATATATATGGGCCTTAACACATATTTTCCTAACAAGATTTCTCAATTATTCAGAGAATAAAATGACACAAAAAAACAGAGCATCGACTCAAATATGGATATTCATTAAAAAAAATAATGTTTAAATCAATAAATTAAAAATATATATGTATGTATTAGGCATATATGTTTTTTTTTTTAATCATATCACCCCAAGCAAGGCGAAAACGCCACTGATGCGCAGGGGGCTACATAAGAGTGAAAAGACTGGAAAAGAGAAAAACCGGAAACCACATCCTAAACAGGAAACAAAGGATGAGCCTCTTCACCTGTTCAATAGACGTGAGTGGAGTGTGAACCGGGCGATAGTTTAGTCTATCTACTCCAACAGAAAAAAAAAAAAAAAAAGAGTGAAAAGATTGGAAAAGAGAAAAACCAGAAACCACAACCTAACCAGGAAACAAGGGATGAGCCTCTTCACCTGTTCAATAGACGTGGGTGGAGTGTGAACCGGGCGATAGTTGTCTCTCTACTCCAATAGAAAAAAAATTTTAAAAAATTTAAAAAAAAAAAAGATTGGAAAAGAGAAAAACCGGAAACCACAACCTAAACATAAACAGGAAGAATTCTTTCAAGTATATTTGATTGAATAATATCTATTGTCTATCCAATTTCTTATTAACTACTTCTAATTTGTAAATGAGTTGTTTTATATAATCATTAAATTAACTAAGCTTATTTTCATACCATCCACCCACCGAGTACTTTCAAATGTTGCTGTATTCATTTTCAAGGATTTTTTGTGTATGCTTATGTAAATGTTTTTGGTTAATTTTGAAGTTCTGATGTTTGCAGGAACTAATTTCAAGATACTTTACAGATTATATAAAACAACTTATTCATAAATTTGAAAAAGTTAGTAAAAAATAGGCTAGACAAAACTTGTTGATATTATTCAACCAAACACACACACACATTATATATATATACACACACACACACACACCTACACAGTATGCATGTAACTGTAAATCTGTGGGCATGTGTACCTATTAGGAAGTGCTGAAAAGTTCTTGAGATGACCCACTTCCCAAAATGTTAAATAGATTTTTTAATCCATATTTAGTTGAGATGAGAACTTTTCAGTAGACTATGTGCATGTGTTTGAATATGATACATCTAGTTCTTATTGTTATGCTATTTTTAGTGGGTACATGCGTTTGAGTTGATATCCCACTTTTTTTTTTTTTCTTTAACAGTGAAATTAATAATTGACCTAGACTGAATAATTTCCCCTGTTTAAAAAAAAGATAAGCAAAGACAGCAACTCAAACATATGTACCCACTAAAAATAACATTTATAGTAATAAGAAATATTGTTGAATTAAAAAATCTATTATATATATAAAATAAGTATAAGAAACTGGGAAAAGTTTTAATGTGATGCATTTCATTCTTTAGGAATTTATCAAACTAAGTTTATGTTTACGATGTGATACTGATTTACGTGCGTTAAACTAAGTCAAATACAATTTGAATTTACATATGAAATGGAAACAAAAAATACGTTATTTTTCCTAGATATCAATCTATAATAATGCCACAATGAATACATTGAGTAAACTTCTAGGAATTAAATAAAAGAAAATATGACCATAAAAAGGATTTTTACAAAATAAAACATTAAATATATTAGTTACTCACCGTAACTATACTGACGAAAATTTGGATTAATAAAATGCTCCTCTAATTAAAAGTGAAAAAGAACTTTCTAAAATGAAAATGTTTAGAAAGTGTTTTATTCTGCTAGATCATCTAAGGTAAACTTGCATTCAAGTTTTTACAACTTTTGGCAGATTTGTTATAATGTAGAAAATTTAATGACAAAAAGTAATGAAAACACAGATAGAAAAATACTCAGAATGAAATCGACTATATTATATACCCAAAAACACTTATTTAAAAAGAAAATTATTTTTAAAACTAAAATTCCCAGTGTCAATTGTTCATGCACATCAACAAAGTTAGTCTGATGAAGTCCTAAAGGATACACAATTTTGTTTCCACTTATACTTTTTTCACCTAAAATTGCACTTATATATATATAATAAATGTACATATTATCCTACATCTATGGTATGATTTTGATTTAAATTAAACTCAAATCTATTAAACTGTCAGTTTGAAATATGCACCTGATGATTGCATAACGCATGAAACTCCAAGTCATGCCTTAAAAATATGTATATTTATTAATATATATATAATACAGCTCTGTTCATACATTGAGCACTGTTTTATTATCACCTAAATAATAATACTATACATACACCCACCTCATATGTATATTTATTAATTTACATCTATATATATATATATATATATATATATATATATATGAAATGAATTGTTTGAACATTATTTTTTATCGATACTCGTATTTAAGTAGATATTTTGTTTTTAATGAAACAGTATTATATATTTATATCTACCGGCCTGATTATTTACGATAAATTTTTATATAGATAGGGGTCGCAGGTTCGAATCCTGCCGAATGGCACACATTTTCGTAATAAAAATTTATCGTAAATAATCAGGCCGGTAGATATAAATATATAATACTGTTTCATTAAAAACAGAATATCTACTTAAATACGAGTATCGATAAAAAATAATGTTCAAACAATTCATTTCAAATTGTTCGTTGCTTATAACCAAGTTTCGTTAAAATTCGTTGATTTCCGTAATATATATATATATATATGAGAAAGTACAAGAGGGAAACTTTTTATACCAACACATTTTATTCCTTGAAGAAGTTTATCAAGTGTGGAAATTTTTATTTTTATTTGAGAACTTGTATTTATGCACAAGTAACATCAGGAACAAATATTGTTAAGTTTTCAAATTTTGATTTATAGAAAACTTAACCATATATTTTCTCTATGTTATTTTTGTGTATAAATACAAGTGATCAAATAAAAGTTCCCACACTTGCCTTCATAAAAATGGACAAGGAATAAAACGTGTTGATATAAAAAGTTTTCCTCTTATCTTTACAGATATTTTATCTGACTTTTTTACACACACACACACACACACACACACACACACACACACACACACATTATATATGTATGTATATTATTGTATATATTTGTCAAATTTGCAGAACTATTTCATATAAAAAGCAGACCAGTTCCAGAAGTTATATAAAATTATCTGTAGATAATTAATATTAAAAGTATAAGTTTCATTTTATATTCATAGAAATTGATTTCAAGACATTTCTTTTGCTTTTACAGGAAAATATTCTCAAAGATGAGAAGCAAGATAAAGATTTACTTGCAAAGCAATCTTCTGTGGAAAAGACAGACTCGAAAATGGCGCCATCAAAAGATAAAATTAAAAGTAAAGTCAACTTTTCTCTACATTTCAACCCAAAGGTCAAACAATCTTAACATTCATAAAATTTTATTAAACCTGTTAATAAAATAAAAATTAGGCAATCCATTCTGTCTTAAGTAATTTCCCTATCACAGTCCCTAGACATTGCAAAGATAATTGTTTCTCTGAAATAGATTTAATTATAATTATAGTATGCGATATTGGTTATCACAAACATTGAATGAAATTTATTAATCTTTGATTAGCTTAATTTTAATCTTTATGCTTTTTATCTTGTCAAAAGAATAAAACTCCAACTTCAAATCTTATCAGAATTTTTTTCTTTATTTACAATTCATTGCTTATTAAAAGAAAGAAAAAGTTGATATAAAAGAAGCTTTTTATTTCCTGGTGAAGTGATTTTGAAAAGTATGTAAGATATCTGGTGAGATGTGAGAAATCTTGGGTAACTTGACAAATTAACAGATTGTCCAATTTATTTATATTACCTAATTTATTTTTTTTTATTTTCCACTGAAAAACCATAACAATTCATTGCTTCTTAAAAGAAAGAAAAACTTCATAAAAGAGGAAGTATTTTATCGACTAATGGATTGATTTCAAAATGTGTCTAAAATATCTGGTAAGATAAGGTAAATACTGGATAACTTAAATAAACACACATATCAATCTTTTCAAACTCCCACAAAATTTGCCTTACTCTTCATTTATTGGGAAACTTTACAATCATCCTCTGTACTTGATGGATTTGTTTTTTTGGGTTTTTTTATGGTTTATCAAATTTTGCAGGTTATTTAAAGCCAGAAAATATTTTTAGATTCTAAGAATTTTTTTTTAAGATAAAGAATTACTGATACAAGTCTTACTAGTTGTGGTGGATTCATACCTTTTCCAATTTGCACTTAAGTGAATTTAATGAACCTGACTGGAATTGGAACTATCCTCTGCAATTTCCAGTTCCAAACAGTTATTCATTAAACTACCCCATAAATCCAAGCTTACACCACTGGTATTCCCAAGCGTCACCCATCTAGATACTGATCAGACTCAGCATTGCTTAATTTTGATGATCATACAAGAACAGATGTTTGAATGTGATATAGCTGTAAGCCCTTCAATACTTAATGAGGATTCAGCATGTATTGTAATACATTATAGATGAACTTTTGAAAATGACTGTTTAAAAGTATTCATATTTTAAATTAGTTGTTTTTTTTTATTTTCTATTGTTTAGCCAACAAAGATGTCAAAGATAAAGATAAAAAAGAGAAAACTGAAAAAGAACGATCAAGTAAGTATTTAATATTTTTTTGTATTAATTTTTGTCACATAAAGATCTTTGTAAATCATCAAACCCCAAAACTACAAAATTTGATATCACATAAATTTTTTTTCTTCAAAAATATTTTGGGGAATCATATATGCAAAGTCAAGGTGTCTAGTATGCCAATAGTCTCACTCCATAACAATGTAATATTAAATGTAAATGTGAGGAATTTTCTGTAATATTTTATATATGCTGCATCCCTTGAGGACATAGGCAGTTATGGCTCTCCATAACTTTTTACCTTGTTCTTAGCAGTTTTTCTTCCTTTACTAAAGCCTCCACTTCCTGTTTTGCCATCCATTCACACAAGCTCATTAGGTAAATGACTCACTGCCTTCCCTTATCTCTCTTGGCCTCAATATAAGAAACATGTGAGGGTTAAGTTTTCCAAGCTCTCTTTCCTCATAATGTTTCCAAGGAATTTCAACTGTCTTTTTCTGATTTTACTGAATAACAAGATTATTTTAAAATTTGCCTTTAGGAAACTTGTATGGAGATATAGTTATATAAGTTATAATATACAAATGTACACATCAAAAAAGTAGTGGGTAAGTGATACTAAGGCCACCCATGTAGGAAGGGAACAGTTTTTTTTTTTATGAAACAGATCCTTTTGAAGTTTGGTCTTCAAAGTGGCGTCCATTTTGATCAAAGGCTAATGCAGAAGTAAAGAGATCAATCAGTGACTTTTAATGATCAAGTGGCCACAATACCGTAAATAAGGTATATCTGAGTGCTAGTCTATATTAACAGTCATACTTGGAATCAGAGAAAGTTCTGGTTGAGAGACAAATTTGTTCCAAAGCTTCCATTTCGTATTGCCAGCGACCATGTTGAGACGAGGAGATGGGTAGTGTTGGTTGAGGGATGAGCTGATATTGTAGAAGTATCACCTACCTACCAATCCAGATGAGTGGGTGAAGCTTTGAATAAAAAAAAATCTACACATAATATGGGAAACCAGATTTGCATTCATATTTCTCAACATGGTATTTGTCTTTCATCATATTACCTTGTGAGCATGAATTATGACCTTTCCTAGCTTTCAGTAAATACCAACAAGATTGAGGACTGAAATAAAAGTGGGGTAATCATTGGCTGGTCAGTAAAAAGCTTGGGTGGCAACAATCACATTGTATGTTTACAGATAATTGATTGACTAAATGGAAAAATCATGTAAGTAAGGCACTTTGCCCCTAGTCTATGTTAAGTATACTGGCATGCAAAAGTTGAAAAAAATGACTGTACACCTTTATTTTATCAAGATAAAATTCTTTAGCTGTATGTTTTTATCACTAGTGTCTACAGACCTTGAGAATTGGAAAATAAGTAATTGCATTTTTGTAGGTGTGGTGTAACAGATTTTATATGTTTTGCAGCATGTCAAATATCATTTAATACCAAAATTTAATTTTTTTTAAAATAAAGTCTTGTATTGTAACAGTCAAAACATTTGTTTTAAATAGTAAAACTGCTGTTTGCTATGGTTATTTTTATTTTCATTATATTTTTTTTTAAATTAGTTTAATTTATGTGAAGAACTGAATATATATATATATATATATGCATATATATATATATATATATATATATATATATAGTAATGGTTGTTACAATCGTTTATAAATTCATAGTATCACTACACAAAAATTTTCGCGTTTCGAAGCTGCTATATGCACTTCTCATTGGGTGATAAGTTGAAACCTTATCACCCGATGAGAAGCGCACATAGCAGCTTCGAAATGCGAAAATTTTTGTGTCGTGATACTATGAATTTATAAACCATTGTAACAACCATTATAATATAATGCTCTACATTGTATCGAGCACTCTTTATAAAAGTAAATGCATGAACAGCAGGTAAAAACCTACAAGTTCTATAACTTTGTTACAAAAACTATATATATAATTAATTAGTATTTTGAAAAAGTTCTTTTAAGTTTCTTGTTTGGTAATATTTTAAGCGGATTGAATTAAAACTGCTGCAATTTGTGTTTTATAGTGAAAGGCTCTTAGCATGATACACATACTGGAGGATTTTCCACTTTTTTAAGGATATATGGATGGGTTATGGTAGTATGTCCAACATTGAGCCTAGACATAATCACTTCTCTTTTAGTTTAGTGTTTCTGATGCCATTCTTTTATAGTTGGTTTAATTTTGAATCATTTTTTGCTTGGGCAGTAGTTCCATATGTGCGTTGTGGTGCAGTGGATATCGGCTCGGAACGAGAAATCGGGGAACCGAGTTCGAATTCCAGTTGAATTCATTGCATTCACTTACGCGCAAATACCCTTGGGAAAGGTATTAATCCATCTCTTCCTTCCAGTTATGGGTTAAATAACAGGACAGATTGGGTTCTATAGCCTTGGCTGGCAACCAGTCTACCGCAGAAAGCAATGGCAACCTACTGCGGGATAATCTTCTGTCCAGTCAGTCATGTCTCTTTCGAGACATGATCGCCTAAGCGTGTTTCACGTATGGCACTTAACTGACTGAAATTGAAAAAAATGCTCTGCAGGCCGACTGGGCCAATGAAATATCTGAGAAAAAGTGTTCAGAAAAAGTGTTCAAAACATCCAAAAGATGTTTGCTACTACTGTTTCAAGAGCAAAGAAAACCAGAAGACCACAGAGGTTTTAAACAAGAGAGATGAAAGAAAGACAGTGAGTGTCTCAGTAGATAATCTAAAATTAACAGCCAGAAAATGAGAAGTGAAAGCAGTATCAACATTAAAGTTTCAATTAATATGGTACACAGAGTATTAAAAAAACACCTTGAATAGATATATAGCAGCAAATATCTATCATTAATCATAAAACATTGGAATAGAAGATTGAAAGGAACAAAAGAATATAGGATGCTTGAAAGCAGCAAAAAGTAAATTTTAGTGATAATTGCAAAATAGGTTATATGCTGATACAAGAGAATATGTCAGAAGAACAAGTGGGAAAAAGAAACAATGCAAGATACACTGTTAAAAGCAGCAACATTTTGTGGTGGACACATTATGGTACAGGGTTGAAAATTGGTAAAAGTTGATGGAAACCTAAACAATAACATTTATAGTAATAAATATAAGATCAGATAAAAAATGTATTAAAAATTAAATTGCTTATATTTTGAATATGAGAATGAAACCAGGAGATTTAGATTTTTAGAAATCCTAACAAGAAATGTGCATTACTTAAATAGGTTAACTCAAACCTTGCTCTATGAACATGGCCTCTGTAAGTGAATTGGTAAAGGCACATTTCAGCTATAGAAACAATTCTCCCAGATTAAAAAATGGACTGCATGTTCAATTCTTGTCATAGGCACAATCTTTCTTCAGTAGGATTTCTCAATCTAGTTTGTTTTTATTAATTTCATTGTTTAAAAATTTTTAAAAGTATTTATAGTATTTCAAATACATGTGCGCGCAAAAAATAATGATTATAGCAATACAAAATAATGTTGGATAAAAGTATCCATTAAAATTATTTTGTTTATATTTTACAGGTACAAAACTAAAGCTAGCAAATACAGATTTGCAGAAGTCTTAACAAGAAATGTGCTTTGCCTAAATAGATAACCCAGACCTTGCTTTATCAATGCAGCCTTTGTGTTCAAATTGGTCAAGGCATATTTCAGTTATAGAAACAGTTTCCTCCATGAAAAATGGAATGCCAGTTTAATTCCTGTCAGGGGCACAAACTTTCTTTAGTAAGACTTCTCAATCTAGTTTATTTTTATTAATTTCATTGTTTAAAAAAATAAAAAAGCTTGTGTAGCAACTCAAATACACATACCCACTAAAAATGATGTTTACAGCAATACAAATTAATGTTGGATAAAAATATCTATTAAAATTATAAATAATGTCCAAATGTGAATATAGTGAATAATTGTTTCTTTGCTTTATATAATTTTTTTTTTTTAATATTTGTTATCTTTAACAAGAAGACAAAACTCTAATGGATGATGAAAAAAAGGACGTAAACTATCCACAAAGGACAGTGAGGTTGTAATATTTGCCACCTACTGGGCTCCCTGCTGCCCAACGAAAGTATCTATGCTTGGAGAAATGGTATGACTTATTTGGTTTTATTAAAAATTTTCAAAATTAAAAATACTTCTAGATATATTCTATACATTTCTTTCATTCTTATGAAAAATTTTAACTAGCAATTATTCTGAGAATGTAAGAAACATATTTTAATTATTAGAAAAAGAGATTAGACTCTTTGTTTTTGTATACCCAGTCTATAAATAATATTGTCAAGTTTGAACTTATATAAAAATCTTATATTTATGAATTATACTTCCAGTATATTTTGAACTATAAATTTCAAAATATATATAAACTAGCAGTATAGCCCGGCGTTGCTCAGGTGTAATGAAAGCTTTAAAACTAATCCATGGTCCTGGAGCTCAGACTCTTTGGACGTTGGCACGAAAGAGTAAAAAGCAATAGTTGTTTCCAGTTAAAGCGAAACTGTAGACTGAAAGAAAAATGAATGGATGTAAGTCAAATTTTGATTTCCTGGTATCAATATCAAATAAGTTTTTTTTGTCGTAAACTGAATTTTGAAGGCTAAATAAGTCCTCTGAGTAAATGGTATGACGGCTGAGACTAAGAACTACAATTATACCTACTTAGAGCCAAACCCAAAGCAAAAACTAAAATAAAAAGGCTGAAAGAAATACAGACATACAGGCAGATAAACAGACACACACACAAACATCTTGCCTTTTATTTATATATATATATATATGTATAACCAATTTTCTGCACTATTGTAAGAACTGCAAACTTGAAACTTCTGAATATTGTTTCTTATGTCTTTGTTTATTAGTGTATCAAATTTGATTAAAATCGGACCACTCCTTCTATAACCCAATTTTTTCGAGTTTCAATATTTATCGGGGATACCTTGACACAAAACCTAGCTAAGAACACTTGCAGATGCTTATAGTACAACTGTGTAAATTTTCAAGAAATTCGGTTCAGCCGTTTCGGAGTCTATAGGTAACGGACACGCACAGACAGACACACACACACACAGAGACAAAGTTCCATTTATAAATAAGTTTAGATTCCAAGATGAAGCTTCTCTCTATCAATGACCTGAAAGACTCCTTCCTGCCTCCCATCAGCAAGACTGATACTAACCTCCAGGAGAGTGACTTGTTGCACTTTCTCAGGCTTATATTCTCAACTAACATGAAGTGGAAAGATTATATTTACACCATTGTTAGGTCAGATGTTAAAAAAGTTGGTTCATTATGTACCAAACAAATTTGTTTCCCTTTCATCTATCTTACATATTTATAAGTCTACCATTTATCTATACTTTGAATATTATTGACACATATAGTCAAATGATTCCTTCTATATATTTTAGAGATTCTTGATAAAATCCAAAGAATCAACAATATTATTAGTCCTGACATGGTATTTCAGCTTCAGTCACGGACCCACCACCATAATAATTCCTGTGCTTTTTCTATAAATACTTTCTTGGTAATTTCTCAGATAAACTCTTTTTTTATAATACCATGAATTTAAGTGCAGTACTAGATTGGCAGCAAGGTTTCAACAATTCACAGTTGAATTAGCTAACAGTAAGTTCTATGATAATAGTTTTCTTTCTCATACTTCTCACTTATGGAATTCTCTTCTAGCTCCATACTTTCAAGCCAACTTCAATCTTTAAAAATTTTAATTATTTTTTCTTTTACAGTAAGGTTCACTCTGTATAAGGCCCAGAGACCACTTGAGGGGAAGATTAACTTTAGAGTAGAACAGGCTATGATTATAGTCATAGAGAAAACATCCTCTTGGGAGTTTGTTCCACAGAACAGTGGTTCATAGGAAGAAGCTATTTAAGTGGAACTTACTTCTCACCAATGAAATACGCAGGAAATGTAGGTGGTTTGTTACAATATAAGTGGCATAGCAGATCCTAGCCATAAAGGTTAGATCTGGAGGAACAAAGGAATGTAGTTCAACCAAGCACTTTCTATGCAATGTCAATTGTTATCTACTGTCTCCTTGATTATTTTTCTATTGTTTTAGCTCCTTAAGTTTTCTCTTTTTTTCTTATTCTTTCATACTTAGTAATCCCCAATGACTTAGTGGCTTTATTGTACTGCAGTGAGTCATATTCATTTATATCTAAATTATAATTACTTTGTTGTTATACATATTTAAAAAAGAAAATTATTCTTACAGATTTCTATGAATTAAATTCTATAAATTATTATTTAAAGAAAATTTTATTTATTACCATTAGCCATTTTGGACCAGAATATTTTTCTCTCAATGTCATATTAGGAAAATATCTTATCAGTCATTCCAAAATAATCATTACTTTCACTATGTTACTATCTATGAATTGTTGTGAATTCTTCTTCTATGTGCCATGTCTCTTCAGGACATTGATGATGATGGCTCTCCACAATTTCCTGTCTTTTACAGCTCTTAATAACTTGTCTTTTGTCATCTCTCCCAAACCCTGCTCCACCAGTCATTTTCTCAAGCTCACCAGGTAGAATATGTATTACTTTATTTTGGGCCTCTTACCTTCAATCTATCCTGTGAAACACACATTTTCTAAGCCCTCTGTTCTTTTTATGTGTCTCAGAAATTTCAGCTATCTCTTCCTGATGTTAAGTATAAATGTTCTTTTCATTGCTATTGTTTCTAGAACTTCATCATTGCTCACATGTTTGGCCCATGATATTCTTAGCATCCTTTTCTAGAAACACATTTCTGTTACTCCAAGGCTTTTCTACATCTGTGGGGATACTGCTCAGCATTCACTGTCATAGAGAAGAACTGATACTACATAACAATTCAATACTCTTTTCTTTGTTTCTAAGAATTGTGAATTATTGTCTGATTGCTTACTGTGACCACTTGGGAATACCAGGTGCTGTAAGCGTATAGTGACGAATGTGCGTTGTGGTGCAGTGGATATCGGCTCGGAAAGAGAAATCGGTGAGCCGAGTTTGAATTCCAGTTGAATACCCTGCATTCACTTAAGCACTGGTACCCTTGGGAAAGGTATTAATCTGTCCCTTCCCTCCAGTTATGGGTTAAATAACAAGAGTAGGACTTGGGGACCGTGCTCTTAAAAACAAATCCCAATGAATCTTGATACTCGAAAAGAAAAACATTGTAAAAATAAAATATCCTTAATAAAAAATCATTGGTTATGACCTTAAATGATCCCATAAGGATTGATAAGTCGTTAAGCCTCAAAACAAACAAACAAACAAACAAACTGATTGCTTACTGCTAGAGTAAGAAGACCCAGGACAAAATAATTTCTTGTGAGATATCTCATCACCTGCTCCAGGACAACCATTGGCTTTCATTTATCAAATATGAATTGTCTTGAATCACTTTCTGATTCACTGCCCAAGTAAATAGAACCAACAAAAAATATTTTTCAAGCTATCTCATCTGCTTCTTCTAAATAATTAAATAAAAGGGATTTGTATATTTTACTCACACAAATCTTTAAAAAAATTTAATTCAAAATTAAAATAAAATAAATTTCTTAATTGTTCATTTTTGCAGGCCAGTGCAAGTGAAAGGTTACGACAAATTGGTCTTTCTTACTTGCACCCCCATCCGGTATGGTTGACCCAGACACGTTCACTACCTCTTGAACCACCACCTCCAGAAGAAGTTATTCCACAATGGAAGCTTATCCGCCCAAGAAAGAAGAAAGCAACCCCTTCAGATGAACCTATAGGTAGGATCCAATATTCAAAAGATTTCACATTCCATTTTTTAGGAAATCAGTTTGATTTTAAGGACAAATTTTATTTCCACAAAACAAGTGTTGACAGCTATTTCTCTGTTTATCCAATACTAGCACTATAGCCCAGCGTTGCTCGGGTGTAAGGAAAGCTTTAAAACTAATCCATGGTCCTGGGGCTCAGACTCTTTGGACGTTGGCAAGAAAGACTAAAAAGCAATAGTTGTTTCCAGTTAAAGCGAAACTGTAGACTGAAAGAAAAATGAATGGATGTAAGTAAAAATTTTGATTTCCTGGTATCAATATCAAATAAGATTTTTTCGTCATAAACTGAATTTTGAAGGCTAAATAAGTCCTCTGAGTAAATGGTATCATGGCTGAGACTAAGAACTACAATTATACCTACTTAGACCCAAACCCGAAGCAAAAACTAAAATAAAAAGGCTGAAAGAAATACAGGCATACAGGCAGATAAACAGACACACACACAAACATCTTGCCTTTTATATATATATATATACATTATCGATTTTCTGCACTATTGTAAGAACTGCAACCTTGAAACTTGTGAATATTGTTTCTTATGTCTTTGTCTATGTGTGTATCAAATTTGATTAAAAAAAGGACCACTCCTTCTATAACCCGATTTTTTCGATTATCGATTTTTGATATTCATTGGAGGCACCTTGACATAAAACCTAGCTAAGAACACTCGCAGACACTTATAGTACAACTGTGTAAATTTTCAAGAAAATCGGTTCAGCCGTTTCGGAGTCTATAGGTAACGGACACACACATACACACACAAAGACAAAGTTCCATTTATAAATAAGTTTAGATTAGATGTTAGGTGGAATCATAAATAATCCATTTTTTTTTATTAACTGTCAAAGACATATAGAAAAAATTCAGGTATATTCTAATCAATCATGTATACAAGATAACATGGATGTGTAGGCGGCATAATGGTTACAGCCACAGAAAATTAAATCATCAGGACAAATTCAAATACTAGTTTGCATTTAGTTCGCACTAGTGCCTTTGAGAAAAAACATGAATCTATCTCTTCTACCCCAGCTATAGCTTAAATATCATGTAGCTATATTTCTGTAGCTTTTGATAGCAACCAATCTAGAAGGAGAACAATATCTCCCAGGATTTATATGTGAAAATGTGTTATCTGGTAGTTTACTGTTTTTCCAGATGTCTGCAGCTAGCCTTACAATTCTGCTTGTTCCATAGTTTTGTTTTGTTGTTTTTTTCATCATTTCACCCCAAGCAAGGTAGGACCACTACTAGTATGCAGGGGGTTACAGTAAAAGAAAAGACAGGCAGTACAGGAGGGTATTGAAGAAAGGCTAAAAGATAAACAGAATTCAAGAAGATAAAAGATGTCAACTGATGTTGCATTTAAATTTTTGGAGATTGTAGCTACCGGAAAAGCAAGTGAACAGAAGAAAGTTCTACAGGTGAGAAGTGTGAGAAAAGAAATTGTTTAAGTAGAAGTGGGAGTTGCATTTAACTATTTCAACAGTAAAAGGGTGGGACCTAGATGTATTACAATTTTGTTGTTATTGTTTTTCTTTCGCACTCCATATTAGTGGTTCCCATATTGCATTCATTTCTATGCTTGGGTGGCTTAGATTTTTGTGTCCAAGCAGATATGTTGATTCCTTAAGTTTTCATATTTTCAGTGATGTTTTCTGTCTATTATTTCAACCTCATCCTGCAGGGATCTGGGGATTTTCCTTTTCACACCATATGTGTTCAGTTATGTCTGGTTTTTCTATTTCCCCTTGTTTTACGGCTTTACGGTGTTCCTGCAGTCTTATCGTCACCTGAAGAAGGCCGGATGTACAGTGGCTGAAACATTGTGAATATGGCAATGAAGATGACGACAACAGTCCAAGCAATGTAAATAGTATAAATAATTACAATAACTCATCTCGGAAATAAAAACAAATATTGAAGGAAAGACATAACGAAGATGCTGTTTGGTTTCAGTGTGAGTGAGGAGAAAGAAAAAAAGGGTAGATTTAGAAGGCGATAATACTCTCTTATGTTTCAAGTCTGCTTCAGTGAAATGGAAAAACTTGTCAATTTTAAACCTCATCATTTGTCCCCTCTTAATTCTTTAATGACCTACATTCATATTTATGATAACATGGACATGTGGGCAGCTTAATGGTTATTACTATAGAAAATGAAATCATCAGGAAAAATTCTAGTTAGCTGTTCCATTCAGTTCACACTAATACCTTTGGGAAAAACATGCATCCATCTCTTCTTCCTACACTTATAATAACAGAATTATAGACAGTCTTTATATATGTACATGAAATAAGCTTAAGAGTTTTAAAAAAAAAGTAATACATTTGATAGCTCCATAATAGATATTATTAGAAGATATAACATTATAAACGCTAATGCATAGAGAAAAAAATTCTCATTATAGATTAAATATTTGCAAATCATATTTGTTTTTCAGTCCATGAAGAAGCCCCACCAATACAATGTCTGGAACTTGCATCAGCATTTTTGAGCTACAAAATCAATCCAATTTCAATACCATCAACCATGTAAGTGTATATTCAATTTTGTTTTTAATTTGAACAATATATATATATATATATATATATATAGGAAAAACTACTAAAAAGTTGTAAGTTTAAAAATGTATTTTTTTGACAGTATTTGTTTATTTCTATTATTATATTTTATATTTCAGACCGTCCTCGGTCCTTCATCAGAAACAAATGATTTTAAAATTTAAATTAGAAACGTATTTCGCGAGATCATCCGTGGAAAGAGATTGTTTACATCACATGACGCAGAAAGCGACAGATTTTTTAAAAATATATGTAAACGTAAACCTATCTTTAATAATACTGATAAATTTTGTTTTAGAGAAAATTTTTTTAATTGTAGAGATGTAAAGTAATGTTATTCTTGTTGCCAAGAGGTATAACTATGGTTTCCACTCGAGTAGTGGATGGTTCTCTTGCAGGGTTTGATACACAGATAAGAGAAATAACCAACAGCAAGAACAAAAGCTGGTTCAGTAATATGTCGCTCCTCAAGTATTTAATGATTTCCATTTTTTCTTGTCAACAAAGAAAACATGGTTCCTTTACCAATTTAGATGTTCTAGCCTGTTTAAGGATTTTCCATTTAACAGTGTTTTATTTTTGTTTTTAACTTCCAAAAATATTTAGAAAGTGATGTCATATTTTGTTTGTCCTTGTTAATGAAGGATGAGAGGTGATTATAAAAGCTCTTTTACAATCACCTCTCATCTGTGACATGTTACTTTTTGAAAAATTAGCAAATTTACAGTTACATTAATCTAATTTGAAACAACTATTATTTGTTTATAGCATGAAATTTAGAATAAAAGTATTTCTTAATTACAGAGGTCATATGTTTCTGACCTGTGAAGTGAGTGATGATAAGCTAAGTATGGTTGACCAGGTTTCTTCCTTGCATTACTATCTGAAACTACACATATAAAGTTCCGGGAATGTTATCTATTAGAAAACAGCAAGAACTAAGTAAAAGTCTTCTGACATTTTATTTTTGAAAAATTAGCAAATTTAAAGTTAGTATTTCAAACAAAATTACTTTATGTGAAATTTTTATTGTTGTGAAATAAAATCCTTACATTTACCTTGATAAAGTTCTCAATAGAAAGAAACATAAAATCCCAAGTAGGCATGTACACTGACAACATCACAGTTTACTCTCGCCTCAATCAAAAATCTGGTGTGGGCGACAAAGCAAACCTCACTGTCAAGCTTGAGAAGGACCTCCAATCCGTAGTGGACTGGAGTAGGAAATGGCTCGTAAATTTTAATGCTTCCAAAACAAAGCTGCTATCAATTAACCGTCATAGACAATCGCACATACCTCCCATTAGCATGGAACAGGCTTGCCTCCCAGAGAGTAAAACACTACGCCACCTTGGTCTCACACTCTCAGCAGATCCCAAGTGGAATGACTATATCGAATCCATTGCTAAATCCATGGCTATGAAAGTCGGCTCTCCGTGCAGGGCCTGAAAGTTTTTCCCGCATGAATCTATCCTGCACATCTTTAAATCTACCATCTGCCTGTGTATTGAATACTGCTGCCACATCTGGTCAGGTGCCCCTGCTATCCTCCTCTGGGTTCTTGACAAAATACAACGGAGAATCTGTAATGTGATCGATACCGACTTGGCAGACCGGCTGCAGTCACTCTCTCACCAGCGTGACCTAACTTCCCTGTGCCTCTTCTATAAATACTTTCACAGCTTCTGCTCCAATGAACTTAAATCACTGATGCTCTCTAGGTATGAATTTGCACGAGATTAGCAACTAGGTCCCACACTTTTACTTTGAAACAGATAAGATGTAACCGCAATTTCTACTCCAACAGCTTCTTTTCTCGCACTTCCTGCCTGTGGAATTCCCTTCCGTATACTTGCTTCCCCAACGGCTACAATCTCCAGGAGTTTAAATGTAAGGTCAATAGACCCCCTCCTAACACACTAACTCGCATCCATTCTCTCAAACACTTTTCCCATCCACGCAACCCTCATCCTCGGTATCCTTACCTGTCTATCACCCTCCTTCTGACTTTTCCTATCACTTTTCCCCATGTAACCCCCTAACCACTCTTTCTCATCACTTTCCCCTATGTAACCCCCTGCACAACAGTGGCAATGAAATGCCTTGTTTGGGGTGAAATGATTAAAAAAAAATTTTCCTAGTCTTTATTCATATCTTATTTTTTTACAGACATTTTATTTATATCTGAATTTGTACTCATTATATATATATATATATATATATATATATATATATATATATATATAATTTACTTATGATAAAAGTAAAGTCCACACCTTTAACATTTGGGAAAAAAGTAGAAAATGTTGAATAATTCTGTATTTCAAAGAACTAATTTTTTTCAATGAAAAATCTTAAAACCAATTTTTCAGAACTCGTCCAAAATCGTACCTGGAGAGAGGAGGAGGAAGATCAAGACCATCAACAGCCCATCCCATTGAGGAGACAGATGAGAGTGTTGATCTAGAGACCTCTGATAATGAAGTTTTTGAAAGCTCAACTGAAGAAAAAGATCACAGTACATTGTTAACAATGGATGATGAAAATCATGACATTCCTGTGAGTGTCCCATTCCTTTCAATAATATAAATGAATAATTGAAAAACAAAATTACTTACTCAAAAAGAGTGTGCATATGTATATACATATATATATATTCTTTCTTATTTACCCTTTTATTTGTTTCTATACATTTTGAAAGGTAATGCTTTGGAGGAAATCATTTACTAAACTTAACTTTATCTTGCACAAAGCCATTGAGTCACCCAATGACAATTCAACTCACTACAGAACTAATGACCTGCAACAATGACCTGCAACAATGACAATTCAACTCACTACAGAACTAATTAACCATTGATTCACAGTAATATCTTATTTAAAAGGCAATTTTTTTTTCACATCCTATTTACTAAGTTTTAATTTGTCTTTCACATGACCATTATAGTGAGCCACCCAAAGACAACTGAACTCATGACAGGAGTAATAGCCTGCAAGTTTATTTTGGATTCTTTTTCTTTTTTTTTTATGTCTTAATGTAAGATACTAAATAGTAGGTACTTCATTATATATGTAGTCGTCATTCTAGATGGCATATCAAAATAAATATTTTACCATCATTTTTTATGGTACAGGCCCACTCGTATATAATTAAATTTGTTTTTTATTTAAAATTAATTTAATTTACATTGCAACATGGAAATTTCAGTATTTCAAGATTTTACCTCGTCATCATGTTGACATTGTTTTGAAATTGATTTAGATTTGAATGTATAAAAAAATATGCTTGTTATTTAAAGAGTTGATATGGATGGGGGAAGACAGAAAAATTTATGTGCGTGTTTAATTTAACTAATCAGTATTCATTTTTATTACAAGAAAGCTAAAACAAAAATTTTGTAACAAAAATGGATACATCATGCCAGAAGAGAGCAGTCTAGACAGTGGCTCAATTGACTGACACTTTCCCATTAAGACTGCAGAATACAGGTTTTCTTCTTTCAAATATATTACCTATATTTTTAAATTTAAAAGTTGAACTTCATTAGTGAAAACTCAAACACAAAGTGTCATAATTCAAAGTCTGGCAAAAGGTCAGCAAGTGATATTCAACAATTTTTCAAATATTTTTACTATCATTTGCTCACATTTTGCCAGACTTTGAATTCTGACTGTGTCCTTTATAGTGTTTTGACTGACCTTTCAACTACCTGATGAACATTCATGAATGTTATCAAATTTAAAAGCCTTGATAAACCTCACTTTTTTATATAAACATATGCAACAAAAGAAATCCTACACTGCCTTGATAAAGTCCCTCAGATGACAAAACGTGTCACCTAAGAATAGTTTTTCTCTTGTTCCTTTACAGATACACTCTGTCTGAAAATAATTCACACACACACTCATATATATATATATATATATATATATATACCAGGAGGTAATGAGAAGTACATGATAGACAAAATTATCTACTTATGAGTGTAGCTCCTTAAGTCTTTAGCTAATATTGTTATTATCTAGATTTATATATATTTGATTAATAATGTTCTCAACTTATTTGATATTATATTGAAGAATAAATTTTAGCTCTGTAAAATAAATGCCTTTTTATCATTGGACTGGAATTATTGATTTACCTATATATGTGCATAAATTCTTATTTCAAGTTTTGATAACAACATTTGCTTTTTGTCTTTCAGAAAAAGTTTTCAGAAAGCACTATAACGAGACAAAAAACTATAAGTAAGACTGAAACTGTTGTTGGTAAGAAGTGGCTTTTATTTTTATTTTTGAATATCTCATTTAAGAGATAATAAATAAATTTCACCATCTAAGTGCAGAAGTTAGGTTTAAGGCTCAAATATCATATCAATGGTTTATCCAAAAAGAATTTATGAAATCTATTATGAAATGGATTAACTCCAAGATATTTTTAATTTGTTTACTTTATTTTTATTAATTTATTTAGATTTCATGAAATTTTGTAAATTGTCTTTGTTTACATTAGGATACAAAACCAGAGCAGATATGAATATTCCAAAAAATTGAGAAAATGTGTGTTTAAAAGCACTATTAACTCTTTGTTTGACAATTAGTCCTGCATGGTCAAGTGGTTAAGACATGTCAGATCTATTGACAGTTTCCCCTAGAGGACACGGGTTCAAATCCTACCAAAGACACATATTTTTCTCACAAGATTTCTTGGTTATTCAGGCCAGTAGATGTAAACAAATATACTGTTTAATTATAAAAAAAGAGCTTCTACTCAAATATGAGTATCCATTAAAGATAATGTTTAAACAAATTATATATATCTATATATATATATATATATATATATATATATAGTCATCTGCAGACAGATCTATTTTGCTGTATCACAGCTCATCAGTATGGTTAGACATCTGATTGATTTTCATATATATATAGCTTCTGTAGGTACAGTAAATAAGCTTAAAGATAAATAAAGCATATATTCTACAAAAAATATTGTCAGTCTAATATTCTACCTTATCAATGCACTTAACTTTTTCTTTTTCATTAAACAAATAGATTGAAAACTATGAAGGAAAATCTTTTGATCAAAACACCAGCCTATAAATACATTGTTAAACTCATATCCTGCACAAAAGTTTGGAGAATTTGAATAGATCACACAAAATGATAAAATAAAAAATTGTAGTATTTTTCAATGAGTTGCATTTGAATACGTGATTTTGTTTCACACATGCATGAAATTTGTGACATATATACATATTTTAAAAAGTGATATTTCAATTCATCTTTCTATAATTTGCATATTGATTGTGAATTTGAAGTGAAAATGGAGGAAAATATGATATATTTTCCTTGTTTGAAGAAAAAATGCTATTAAACACCCAAAAATTAAATGCTATTTATGGAGATGGTGCCATAGCTAAGAGTGGTTATAAGTGGTTCCCTAGGTTCAGAAGTAGAAATTTTAATCTGGAAGATCAAAAACATTCTAACAAACATACAGTTATTGATAATGACCAAATTAAAATCTGATTAAAAATAATCAATATCACACAACAAAGGACATCAGAGATAGATACTCTTTATATCTCATATGAGTGTTGCAAGACATTTGAAAGTACTTGCATTCATGAATCACTATATTACCTATATTATGTAATGATATGTAATATGTAATATGTAATATGTAATGATATGTAATATGTAATGATATGTTATGTAATATCACACAACAAAGGACATCAGAGACAGATACTCTTTATATCTCATATGAGTGTTGCAAGACATTTGAAAGTACTTACATTCATGAATCACTATATTACCTATATTATGTAATGATATGTAATATGTAATATGTAATGATATGTAATATGTAATGATATGTTATGTAATATCACACAACAAAGGACATCAGAGACAGATACTCTTTATATCTCATATGAGTGTTGCAAGACATTTGAAAGTACTTGCATTCATGAATCACTATATTACCTATATTATGTAATGATATGTAATATGTAATGATATGTAATATGTAATGATATGTTATGTAATATCACACAACAAAGGACATCAGAGACAGATACTCTTTATATCTCATATGAGTGTTGCAAGACATTTGAAAGTACTTACATTCATGAATCACTATATTACCTATATTATGTAATGATATGTAATATGTAATATGTAATGATATGTAATATAATATCACACAACAAAGGACATCAGAGACAGATACTCTTTATATCTCATATGAGTGTTGCAAGACATTTGAAAGTACTTGCATTCATGAATCACTATATTACCTGGGTGCTCCATATTTTAGCATAAAAAAAATTAATAGACCACATCTCTACCTACAATTCACTCTTTGTTAAACAGTAACAAAATTTCTAAAATAATTAATCATAGTCAATGAAAATAGATTGTTTACAACAATATGAAGTGAAAAGGTCTTGGGAGTAAACATAAATCCAGCTTTCCAAAGAATACCAGAATATAGACAAAAGAATTCTGCCTTCCACACAGACACCACACTGGTTCTTGAAAGTACTTAAAAGAAATAGTAGAACATGAACTTTGAACAATTTATCCACAACTTTTATTTCACTACACAATACCTAATTAGGGAATTGAAAAAAAATAGAATAAAAAAAGTTAAGCAGATAGACATTGTCAGTTTTTTTTTAAATCAAACTTATAGTCATCCGCAGACAGATCTGTTTCACTCATCAGTACAGTTAGACTCTGATTGCTTTATAGTGTGTGTGTGTTATACTAAATTTAACACAACCAACTTAATCATTCAGAATAAGTCCTCTCTACTAACTTGTTTTGCAAAAACCCACATTTTATATCAATTTAAATTTCATTTGTGAGGATTGTATCTCTAACAAAAAAGTAAATATATATGTTGGTTACAAAGACAATAACACAATTGAGGAGATTTGGTATTTACTCAAGCCTCTCCCTAAAGGTGGGATGTGGCACAAGGCTTGTTTTTTATGTGAAGCATTCCAACTGAGATTGGGTCTTGTCTATTTACTCCAGATGAGTCTCTGCTCTTTGGCATAGCCTTGTCTGGGTTCCTCTCTGCTTTTCGGAAATGAGTCCAACAATGATAGCTGACTCTTTTGAGGAGACTCACATTACATTTGTCCAATTCAAGTTAGATTACACAACATTTAAAGAAACATTCCTGTCTACATTGATTATTTAGAGAATTATTAATTGACAATACAAGTATACTTCACCATGAAAATCAAAACAAAAACTTCAAATCTTTGAAGTCATCTATATAGAAAAATTAGGACTGACACTAAATAAAATTAATTCTGAGTATAGTAATAATGTTCTAAAATGTTCATAATAGCAAAGTTTGAAAATATCTAGATTGTAATTTTTTTTTAAAATTTCAATTATATCACATAAATTGTAATTTTTAAAAAAATCTTACAAATATAAGTTACCTCGCTTACACAGTAAATTTTGAATAAACAGTGTGTCCCGCATATGTGCCTAAAAATTTGTAACAATCAACCACATTAACTTTTGTCTTAGAAATTCACTCCTGAAGATGATCTTGGACATTATTGAAAGTACTTAAAAAAATAAAATGAATGGGGGGAAAAAAACTACCACACTTTCTTTGATGATTTTTAATTACAACATGAGGAGACTAATCCATGCCTATGAGAGGATTAAAATAAAATAACTAGACATATTACGTCTAAATTATTCCACCAAACATGCTTGAATGAAGATATACTGCCTATATATATATATATATATATATATATATATGTATATATATTGTTACAACCTAATTGCTGCAGCATAAAATATAAAAAGAAACGTAAAAGACATGTTTTCCACTCTGGCAGTAGATGGTTTCTCTTGTAAAGTCAGGTAGATGGATCAGAAAAATAACTAGCAGAAATGAACAACAAAAGCCAGGATTATAATTTAACAAAATTTAATATAAAGCAACAATGATATGTGGGAACGTCTGTATGGAAAGGTGTGTGCAATGTATATGATATGAGAATAAGAAAAGAAAACCTAACTTTTGTCTGTCGTTTGAAATGAAAAATATACCCTTTTTTCCTTTTTCTTCTCTCTCTCCCACTTTTTTTATATTTTACTTCTCTTTTCAAAGCTGCAAGTTTCTTTTACCAAATGATGTTTGTTTCCTTTCTGCAGTCTCAATAGCATGAAAGTTTAATTTCAGTCGTAAAGATTTAATGTTAAGTTGATCAATGTGTTCTCAGTTTTCCTTAATTAGAAGAATCAAGCATGCTCTTACTTTTGATGATTAACACACTTAGTAATTCCCCATTCATTACAATTACATGGTTGGATCATTTTCAGTTAGATTTCATATATCACATCTTGTAGTTTCAGAAAAGTTTCACACCAGACTCTGCACTGTACTTATAGTAAGCAACAATAAAGTTGAGATTGTTATTCGTCTATATATCTGAGATGAGGTAGTATTTACAGTATTTTCATTTTTTGGACTATTGTCCTCATCTTTGTTGCCATTTGTATGATGTTTCAACCAGTCTATATCCACTGGGACATGTGTCCTTAAGTGGATATAGACGTTGGTTAGTTCCTGTGACTTAACCCAAAGAGTTGGTGAACAAGTAACTTACAGGGTTAGAGGGAGATAACTCATGACTTCCAGAAGAGGCATTAGGCAAGGAATGGAGTTTATACCCCAGTGATTGTAATAATGGTTTTGGTTTGAAATTCTTAGCACCTGAAGAAGGCCAGAGCATACAACGGCTGAAACGCTGTACAAATGGCAACAAAGATCAGAAAAATAGTCCGAATAATGTAAATACTGTTGAGATTGTTAGCCTGAGAAAATATCTGATTGATAGTAAAAGCCCAATTTATCTTTGTATTTCAGGGAATTACTTACATTATTTTTCTCAACTTTTTTGCTGTTATCACCTCATTTCAGTTGTTGTGCTATCCAGTCTTCATCAGGTGTATGTTGATTGAAAGCTAGAGGGCACAACAGCCAAAACATTGTGATGACAACAACAAGGATTAAGACAATAACCCACATGTTGTAAGATAATAAAAGCACATTTAAGAATCTCATGCCTTTGCCATTTTTTAGATCAGAAAAGAAGTAATTCAGATGATTCCCAAGAAAAGATGCAAGATCCAAGTTTGGCAGAGCAAACTCCTTTTTCAGAAAATGATGATAAAACAGGTCAGAAGAAAGATGAAGATACAGAACATTCCACAGTTCCAGAAGTGACAGGACCTAAAAAGACATGGATTGATTTTGAACAGTTCTACACATGTTTCAAGTAAGAGCTTTTTTTCATGAATTCATATTTCTACTCTTGCTAGTTTCATTTTCTTCTTTTTTTTTAACCTTTTCACCCCAAGCAAGACAACAAAGCTACCAAGATATAAGTGGTTAATGAGTGGAAAAATATATAAGAAAAACATTATTAAGGAGTGAGAACAAAAAAAGAACAGAAATTAAGAAGACAAATTAACAATTGACATTGCATTTAAATTTTTGAAGATCAAATTTGACTGGAAAGCAAGAAGCTAGAAAAGAGTTCCACCAGCAATAACTGTGAAAGACGAAACTGTTAGTATTGAACTTATGGTTACATATAACTAATTCAACTCTAAAATGATGAGATCTTGCCACAAATCTAGTACTGTGCTTAAATTCATAAAGTCTAGGTACCATAGAGGAGAGTTCATCAGAACAATTATCATGAAAATATATATAGAAAAGGCATAAGAAAGCTACATTATGGCAGTGAAGAAGTGATTGAAACCAAGATGTCAGGTAAATACCAATGACATTGCAGATTCTTTGGATTTTATCTAGTATTTCTAAATACATAGCAGGAGCACCAGACCATATGTGGTAGCAATATTTTAAGCATGGTCGAATGGTAGACTTGTAAATATGTAAGACAAATTTGGGATCTTCAGTTCATTTCCATTCCTTTTGAGTTTCTTGTGAATAAATCTTTCATCATGTTGAAAACTTCAACTTTATTTAGTCAGTCAGTTAATTGCCATACATGATACACTTATGTGATCATGTCTCTTGTGAGATATGAATGACTAGGAAGATTTTCTCGCAGTAGGTTGCCATTACTTTCTGCAATAGACCAGTTACCAACCAAGGCTATAGAACCCAATCTGTTCTGATATTTAACCCATAACTGGAGAAAGAAGAGATAGATTAATACCTTTCCCAAGGGTATTTGTGCATAAGTGAATTATACGAATTTGGCTGGAATTCGAACTCTGATCTTCGATTTCTTATTCTGAGCCAATATCCATTACATCACAATGCACATCCCTACTTTATTATAAAATCTGAATTATCAAGAAATAGAATAGCTTTTGCTAAAATCTTTAACACTTTCTTGATAACCCCTTTTCTATTGAAAATGAAATGATTTGGAAAGATGTCAGTTAATTTACAATAGATAATTTTAATGTAAACCTGGTGAGCTGCTTTCTGCTGCTCTTAATGCTGCTGCTTTTAGAAAAACTTGTCTTTGTCATTTAGCTTATAGTTTTTATAAAATTGTAATAAAACAAACATATGAAAGTAAATTTATACATTTTCTTTGTCCTTGAGAATTTACAACAATAATAAACACTAGTAGATTGTTTATTTATACTATTACTAGCAGTATAGCCCGGCATTGCTCGGGTGTAATGAAAGCTTTAAAACTAATCCATGGTCCTGGAGCTCAGACTCAGTCTAAAGAATATTTGTGTGAAGTTTGGTGAGAATCGGATAAAAATTGTGGATTTGTATAAAGGACATACAGACAAATAAACAGACACACACAAACATCTTGCCTTTTATATATATATATATATATATATATATATATATATATATATTATCGATTTTCTGCACTATTGTAAGAACTGCAACCTTGAAACTTCTGAATATCATTTCTTATGTCTTTGTCTATGAGTGCATCAAATTTGATTAAAATCGGACCACTCCTTCTATAACCCGATTTTTTCAATTATCGATTTTCGATATTAATCGGGGGTACCTCAACACAAAACCTAGCTAAGAACACTCGCAGACGCTTATAGTACAAGTGTGTAAATTTTCAAGAAAATCAGTTCAGCCATTTCGGAGTCTATAGGTAACAGACACACACACACACACAGACAAAGTTCAATTTATAAATAAGTTTAGATTTAGATTAGATTAGATTAGATTTAAATTAGATTTAAAATAGATTTAGATCATTTATTGGAATGATTGACGAAACATCTACTAATTGCCAATTGATCTGAACTTTATAAAATATCAAAAGCGAATTTCCTTATAGTTGGTTCACATATTTTAATAAATGTTTATAAAGTTATGAATAAACAATTTTATTTTTTTATAAATTGGTAAATAAATATTGCATTGCATTAGTTTTAATACAGATATATTAGCTTTTAGAATGTTGTAAATCTAAATTTTTCTTCTAAATAAACAATCTAATTAATATATTTGTTGAAAATAAGTACAAAATATTTATTAAAAAACATATTTCTTGGCATTCATAAAATGAAGTCACTAAATAAACCATTTATATTTTAAACAAATTATAATTCAAGTAAATTTATTTTATCAGTAATACTTACTTATATTTCTGAAATGAGATTCTTTTTATTGCTTATTCTCAATGCAAATCTTTAATAAAAGTATGTGATCCAATAGTAAAATCATCTACAATGGGTTTTGTATAAAAATCATTTTCAGTACATTCCTACAGTAAAATTATTCACTTTCTTGCTTTTTTTTAAAATAATTATCATTTTTCTTATATATATATATATATATATATATATTATAAATTATACTTTAGAACATGTACATAATTTCTCTATATATAATCGCTAGGAAGGCACATTCGTTTCAGCATTGGGTCCCCAATGCCTCTTCAGGTAGGTACTGGAAATCCTTTTCCTTTATATTTATTTAGTTTTGTTAGGGATGTTAGCTGGGGTTTATTGATATTGTGATATTTCGTTGACAGTTGGAATTTTTTTGTGGAGGTTGTTTAGTTAGAGGTTTTGGAGGGGGTTAGCTAGATAAGGGAATCAGTCTCTGACCATTGGAATTTATTTAGGGTGTTTCTAAAGTGATTAATGGGAGTTTTTGATTCTAGCCAATTGTAAATTCTAATTATCAGTTGGCTAGACTACATCTTAATGGATTTCTTAAAAGAGCCGATAATAGTTGGCAGGGATATTTTTTTTATTTATTTTTACTTAAGCAGAGTCTTTACAATCAATGTAAGTTTGCGTGTTTAATCTTAACTTTGGGTTTAGGGAATATGTTTTTTTTTTTCATATATATATATATATATATATATAAATAACAAGAGGAAAACTTTTTACCTTGTTTGCCAAGGTAGAAATGGGAAACCTTAAAGACAGAATCTTGCTGTTATTGTTAGGGAGGTTAATTCCTTCTCCTTCTCAGCAAACACAAACTTAAGAGTGTAATATAGCAATCTAGCCCCCACCCGAAGAAGGTTGATGCAATCGATGATATTTCCCGTCGATGAAGGGGTCAGCGAACGACAAGACAGGTGTTTGAGAAATACATCCTGTCGGCGTCTGGAGCGGATGTCGCAGGGCTATGAGTCGGGCTCGTTTGACCTTATTTCCGACAGCGGCGGAAATGACTACGGAAGTAAACAAAACAGGTGTCTCTTGGAATTACGTGGGCGTTGTGTAGGCGAGACAAAACCTGAAGGAAAAGTCCCGGTTCTAGAAGACTATAAAAAGAAATCGACACACAGATTCGCCAGCAGAGAACGGCCAGTGGAAGCAGAGAGACACCACAGGCAAAACTTACACTCCCATCGACTCATTCTATGTGTGCTCTCACTCTTCCATTCTCTGTTCCACACAGGCTCGTCATCAGGAATAGAAATATAATCTTATATTTTTATATATGCGTGTTCTCGTTGTTTGTCGTCATACAGTGATATATAACAAGTGTTAAACAAGAGGACAATGAGTATAGGTAAATAAATGTATAATTTATTTACATATATAAAAACTAGTAACTTCTATCTGTTGATAAGTCAACAGGGAGAGAGTGGTGAAATTAAAAGTGAAATGAGCATTGGTGGTGACTGATGTCATAGGTGATATTTTCACTTAGTGTGTCATTATTGACATCAACTCTAGTCTGTTTTCAGTCTGTTTGAATTTGAATATATATAGTTTTCCATCGGATTGAAATTAAAGTTTTGGTTTTTAAGCTGGTGTGGCTCTTACTGGTCATAATATATTGTTTATTTTGTTTTGATTAAAATGGTATATGCATAGAGGCAATGCACAGAAAACGTACTACGCAGTCTGCTTTGGGTCATCAAGCAGTCAACATCCATTTTGTGCAGAAACTATAACAGACACAACAATGTCTATATGTTTTGTTTCATAAAAAACTTTATCATGGAAAGTTTAGAAATTTTCTTTATACACAGTAATAATGTAGATAAAGATAATGTTTAGCATTCAAAAGACTTCTAATTAATTGTTAACTGGGGCAAAGAATGGCTTGTAAATTTTAAGTCCTCCAAAAATAAAACTGCTATTAATCACCACAGAGTACCTTTGTATCAGCATGGTTGATGTTAACTTCCAACTTATTGCAACTTATTGCGCTTTCTTGTTCCCATGTTTTCAACTGACATGAAGTTGAATGATTATACTGGACTGCTAGATCAGCTGTTAAGAAATTTGGTTCACTGTGTTATGCCAGATAATTTTCCTTGTCAGAATCCATCTTATACATTTATAAATCTACTGTTTCTTTGTGTATTGAATATTGCTATCATATCTGGTCAGGTACTCCTGCTATATTTAATTCCTTGAGGAGTATTATTAAAATAAGTGTAGAAATTTTATTTAGTAACTTGTATTTATACACAGAAGTACAATTCTAGTCATCACATTTAAAAAAAAAATAAACATTGCTGAGGATGGAAGGTACTTGAAATAATAGTACAGTCAATGGAAAATATTTCCTTTTGTAAAATAAAATCTTTACATTTGCCTTGATAATGTCTATCAGATGATGAAATGCATCAGCTAAGTTTTCCTTTTGTTTTTATTCATATTGTTCTTTTACAGATATATTTTTCGTTATAGCTGAAATTCTGTGCATACACACACACACACACACACACACACACACATTGCATTTCCTTTCTGAAATGGCCATACGTCATATGTTATTTTTGAAGTATTATTTGAAAAAAAAAAAATATATATATATATATATATATATATATATATATATGAATGGGTGAAGAGGCTCATCTCTTGTTTCCTGTTTAGGATGTGACTTCCGGCTTTCTCTTTTCCAATCTTTTCACTCTTACGTAGCCCCCTGCACATCAGTGGTGTTACTGCCTTGCTCGGGTGATATGATTAAAAAAAAAAAAAATATATATATATATATATATATATATATATATATAGAGAGAGAGAGAGAGAGAGAGAGAGAGAGAAAGAAAGATGTATGTTTATTTATGCATATATATTTGTATTATTTTCTTACAGGGTTCTATATATATACCACAAACCAACCAAGTATGAACATAATTCGCATGTGTCAGATTTCAAGGTAAGAACCTCAGACGTCTTATAAATGAAAAAATAAAATGTATGTCCTCTCATCTTGCATACCTTTCAGTTATAACAAAAGAAAAAAACAGAGATCAAAAGGAGAAAGGAAAAGTGCAGATAAATTTCACCATACAGACATTACTAATCTGCTCTTCCTGAACCTTATACAAAAAAATTATCTTTTAACCTTGAGGTCATTCAAATTTGGTTTTCAGGAGGTTTATCACCTTGTCGGCCTCAATCAAGATCATAGAGTTCACAACTCTCCACTGCAGTTGTGAACTCCATAATCATAATCTTTTCTATGGCTGCAAAATATGAGTGTCACCAAGGCTATATATAGCTTTGAATTCAGAGTTGCTTTTCTCCTAGACTGGCTGCCAACCATAGTGAAAGAGCCCAGTCTACCTTGCTATTTAACCCATAGCTGAGAGGAGAAAAGATGAATTCAAACCTTTCCAAATGGTATTTGTGCGAAAGTGAATGTAAAGAACTTTGCTGGAATTTGAACTCATCTTGCCGATTTCTCATTCCAAGCTACTGACCATTACACTAGCTCCATATCATTTCTTATATTTCAGGATAATATCACTTAACTTTGACTTTCACCTTTGCATATATGTAAATATTTCCTTTTCAAATAAGGGGTTGACATCATCACTATTATTTTAACTACCATCACTCCTCAGCATTATTTATTGTTTTAAAAAGTAATGATTAGAATTATAATAAAACCTAAACATATTATTAAACTGAATCTATGCATTTTTTGTTCTTCAGAATTTTCAATAAAATTATTAAACACTATTAGATTGTTTGCTAGAATGATTTTATATTTACAACATTCTAAAAACTAATGCAGTGCAATATTTATCATTTTGTCAATTTATAAATAAATAAAACAATTTTTTATTTACAGATTTATAAAATTTACTAAATTATTAAAATATGTGAACTAACTATAATGAATTTCTTATTCATCATTTTATAATGTTCAAATCAATTGACAATTAGCAGATGTTTTTCCAACCATTCTGATGAACAATTTAGTGAATAAATAGTGCAAATAAACAATCTAATAAATAAACAGTGTTTGTTATTTTTGTTGTAAATTCTCAAGGACAAAAAAATGCATAAATTTTCTTTTAAATGTTTAGGCTTTATTAAAATTCTATTAATGGCTTTTAAGACAATAAACATTGCCAAGGGGGTGAAGGTAATTAAAATAACAGCAATGTCAAGGGAAACCTGTTTTTTTAACACTCAGTTTTTTTGTTTTTGTCAAGCAAGTTTTTCAAAATTTCACTAATTCATCTGAAATAATTTAAGGAAATTTTTCATATTCATTTTAAAGGAAAAAAAACATACATTTTTCATTTTAACAAAACATTCATAATTTTTTCAATTTTGTTTTTGATCATAATTCATCAGGCAATGAATCTGGCAGGAGTGGAGTGATTCTAACTTTTGAGATTGTGGCATATTTGACTTTTACCTTGAAATTTCTTCAGCTTTGCCTAGGATGACACAAAGCCAAATAGAAGAAAGGAGGATTGTGTTGTAGCAATCTCCAAATCATGCTTTAAGAATCAGCATCTAAAACCTTATCTTCTAACTGATCTTGAATGATTTTGGCACCAATTGGAAATCAATAATGTCAGTTATGAGGCCAAAACTTCACATGTTATCACACAAGGCTATGACAGTATTTGTTTACTCAGTAAGGATTGAACTCAATATACTAGTTTTTGACACTAGTTTGCTGATTGTCATATCCAGTTAAGTATTATCGATTTTCTAATATGTCATCTCTTGAAAATAAGTGAATATTTTCTTATAAATTCATTCATGAATTCTATCCAGTACTTTCAAAAAAACTAAATTTTTTTGCTTGAAATTTCTGTAGCAATTTTCCCCAATGTATCTTTTCAACTAAATATTTACAAGGTATATATAAGTGAACATTGAAGTCAACACTAAGAGGCAACAGTGTTTCATGCTAAACATTTACAAGGTATAAATATATGGCCTGACAATTGCATTTAGCATGAAACAGATTGTCACCTCTGGGTGTCAGCTTTGTTGTGAAGGCAAAAATGGGTCATCTGGAAACCAGAACATTGTTGTTGTCATTATTGTTGTGGAGGTTAATTCCATCTCCACTTCTGCAAATGTAAATTCAAGTAAAAATATACATTAAGTATGAATAAATAAATGTATAATTTATTTACATATATACAAAGCTAATAACTTTTGTTGTTGCTAAGGCAGAGAGAGAGAGAGAGAGAATGGTGAAATTAGAAGTGAAATAGACATTACTAATAGCTGTTTGTTTTTCTCTCAGCACATGGTGTTGGCATGAATGCAAATCTATGTTGCATTTCTTTCTTAGTTTGCTGGTGTTGACATCAAAGCTGGTCTGTTTTGATTTGGTTTAAATTAAAGAATATACAGCCATCAATAAGCTTTAAATTAAAGTTTTGTTTTTTGAAGCTGGAGTGGCTCTGACTGGTCAATAAATTGTGTTTTATTTTAGTTAAGGTGGATACATGCATGGAGCCTATGCACAGAAAATATTTGTGTAGTCTGCTTTGGGTCTTCTAGCAGTCAACATCCAGTTTGTGTAGAAAAATTTCAGAGGCATGACAAGCCAACACCCTGCCACCCTTCTAGAAAATTGATTGGGTATAAGCCATATCAAATAATTACTAATAAATATATATTTTGAAGTTTTGGCGAAATGTCACTTTTCTTCCTGATTTGGTTTGAATTGATTGTGATGTATTATTAGATTTGGGTGTTTCTTGTACACCAGAAGAGTGTGTGTGTGTGTGTTTGTGTGTGTGTGGTTGATTTCATTTTCCTAAGAAAGTTGGTTCTCATCTATCAATAGCGACAATGTCTAACTTATTCCTTTATTGCATCGTGAAATATTCCTATGATCTGTGTAAGATTTTGTATGGACCTTGATAATTTACTGAAAGTATTTTTTTACCTGCATCATCTTGTATGAAAATTTATTCACAAATATACAGATTTGTTGGTATATATATGTGTGCTTAATTAAATTTTGAGCAGGCATAAATTGTAATTGCAACATTTTATTTTTTTAATTCTTGTATCAGATATGATGTTGGATTAAAGTGTATGTCATCTTAAAAAAATTGTCCTAGTGGTAACAAGGGCATACCGAAGACCATTTTGGCTGGTGTGCAGCCATGGTCTTTTTGAATAATGTTCCTTATAGAGAGAAGTATAAGGGATAAGTTATCAATCCAACTGGTCAAGTTTCTTTCATGACTTATGATGTTTTGAGTTGCCAGTGGAATCTTTACACTAATCCATTAGTACATGGGTGGTATGCTGTAGCTTTAATATGCTTTGTTCCCAGCAAGCTGTTGAATTCTTGAAAAATGGATAATCAGAATTGTATACCATGATCAGGGATGATAAGATTGGATACTTCAAAAATAAATATCCAATTTTTTAAAAGATTTGCAACTGAAGTTCTTGATGTGTCTTGATGAGTGCAATCACAGTAGGCCAATGTAAAAATCTGTCAACAATAGTTTAGATATATAAATAACCTTGACAGCTTGGTAGGGGACCCACAATGTCTATATGTATGAATATTGCATCGAAGTTGCTGAAGATACCTCCTGAGGTTTTGGTATGACATTTTATTCCTGTGGCATTCTAGATACATTGATGTCCAATTTCTAATGTCTGATGCAATGTTTGGCAAAAAAAAAACATTCACTTATGATTTTTATAGTAGATTGCTTGCTTGGGGATGAAAGATTGTGTAATTGTTGAAATATTTGTTTCCTCAGTGTTGGAAGAATGTATGGTCTCAGGTTGGTTAATGTAGTGTCACAAAGTGTTTTATTGTTGAAAGGAACTGGAAATTGTTTCAGTCTTAAAGAGGTATTTGATGATTTTTCTGATTGTGTGGAGTCAGAGTTATATTCATCAGAAATTGAATTATAACTTATATCTTCTGTAATTGCTGTTTGACAAGGATGTAAGCAGAATTGTCCTTACTACATCAAAAGGCAATGCTGACAGACAGTTGCACATCCTGTTGACTATGATAGTCAGTTAAGCCACAAAATGATTTGGCTTATATGAAGGGAGGGAACAGAAACCCTAGAGCAAGAACCATAGAGCAGAGAGTATACAGGTTCTAAGGCAGGAGTATCTTTTACTCAAGAAAAGGTATAAGCAGGCTAGTGAAGAAAATGAACACCATCCACTAATAATGCTGCAAAATATTTTAAGGGCTGAGTGAAATAAAAGCAAGGAAGAGATCATCATTCATTGCTGATTCCTTTAGCTTTACTAGGAAACTGCTAAGATAAGTGGAGTAGTCAGCTAGAATACTCTGCCAATGATATTAACTCTTATCTCAGGAACACATTGAGTGACCCTGTAAGAGACAAGGGTCTTGGCCATATAGAAGCCATTATTAATCCAACGCAGCCAATGATCATTTTTGAATTAAATTAACCAAGATGGAAAGAAATTAAGGAGGTAATGAAGGCAGCTAGATTGGCTTTAGTTCCTGGCCTGAGTGTCGTTTCTTACAGTGTCTATAAATATTGTTTAAGTATTCCAGTTCCTTTGGAAGATACTAAAGGTGATATAACTTAGAGGTAGAATTGCAAACCAATGGAGATTAGCAGAGGGTGTGTGGATCCCTAAGGAAGAAAACTCCAGAGATTTAGACCAATTCAGGAGTATCTCTTTATTTTGCACCGATCTTTTTCAGTATTTTATCATAGTGACTGATTAGATTTCTTTTGGTCAATAATTATATTAACACTTCAGTGCAAAAGTGGGGGAATTTCAGGTTTTCCTGGGTACCTTAAACATACTGGAGTAGTTACACAGATATTGAGGGCAAAGAAAGTAAGAGCACCCTTGTTGCATTGTGGTTGAACCTTGCCAACACATGTGTCCATTCCACATAATAAAAGAAGTCCTAAATAGATACCATTTACCCGATAAGATCAGCTTATTAATCCTGGGTTATTATAACAACTTTAAGATAAGAATCTTTTCTTGGTTTATATTTTCTAATTGCAAAGACTCAAAAGGGGTATTATTATTGACTGTATAATCTTAGCTACCCTCTTTACTCTTGCCATAAATATGGTGGTCAAATTAGCTGAAGTCTAGTGTTGGAGACCTATGATGAAGATAGGTGTGCATCAACCACTGATCAGAGTGTATATAGACGATCTGATCATTACACAATCATTAGTAACAGGGAGTAGGTGAATCCTGTGCAGACCTGTAAGGCTTATAACTTAGGCAAAAATGAGTTTTAAGCCTGCAAAGTCAAGATTGTTTGTTATGAAAAAAGGAAAGTGACAAATAATTTCAGGTTCTCGATAGAGAGACCCGTAAAAAACCTAGAAAAAATTTTACCAGCTCCTTAAAGGCTACTCCCACCATCTGAGAAATAATCCTCAAACTGGAATTATGGCTTACCAGGGTGGACAAATCTGGACTTCCAGGTCGTTTTAAGGCTTAAATTTATCAGCACACTGTGCTCCCAAGAATTTTCTGGCCTTTGTTTATCTATGACTTCCAATGACATCAGTGGAGGCCATGAAAATTAGAATTAATGACTACTTGCACAGATAGCTAAAGCTTCCAAGAAGTGCTGTATGGCAACTCAAACACACTTCAACTCACTTTTAAAGGGTTGGTGGAAGAATTTGTAGTCTCTCAGACAAGAGAATGCCTATAATATAGGGACGCTAAGAACCCAAAAGTGGTGGCAGCAGGTACTGAAAGCTGCACTGGAAGGAAATGGAGTACGGAGACTGAACTGGTATCGTGAATGAACATATAAGGCAGAGGGTTTCCGTGGAGATGGTGGCATCAGGTCGTGCAGGCCTTGGCTTATTATCTGGTATTCAAGTGGAAAAAGCTAGGGATAAACAGAGATGGCAAATCATTCAAAGGGAAGTATGAGCCAGCATTGAAGAAAAAAGAATATGCAACATGGTAAGACTAAGCCAGCAGGTTGCATGGATATGATGGAAGAAGTTATGGCAAAAAATAAGCTGATCAAAAGACCTGGCACTGTGACACCAGTTGGGTTAAATTTCTTGTACAATTTGTATATGATGTACTACCAATTCCTGTAAATTTGTATACTTGGGGGATGAGTGAGACACCATCATGCCCTCTCTGTGCCAGGAAAGGTATGCTGAAACATATTCTAAGTACCTGTCTGAAGGACCTTGGTGATGAGAGGTACTGGTGAAGATGTGATCAGGTACTTAATTGGCCAAAGTAGTGACTGCAACAATCAATGGTTGTGGTTGCAAGCCTGAAATGAAAATGATGTATTTCAAAGCTGGCAAAAATTCTTCCTCAAAGAACAGATCATCAGCCTGCATGCTCTCTTCTGCCTGAGATTGGCAATTGAGAGTAGACATTGGGAGCCAGTTGAAACTCCAATATCAGATAGCACCCAGATTTATTAATCTGGTTAATTGTCTCCAGGCGGTTGTAATGCTTGAACTTAAGGTACCTTGGGAGGAGAATTTTAAAGAGGACTTTGAAAGAAAGCTGAGAAAATACCAGGAGCTGGTTGAGACCAATGGCGGAGTACCTGCCTTCTAATTGAAGTTGGATGCCTTGGTTTTGCAAGAAGGTCTTTATGGAGGACTCTAAGATGGCTTAGAGTCAGGGGAATAAAAAAAGGAGAAAGGCCATTAGGATTATTTCAGAATCTGCAGAGAAAGCCTCAAAATGGTTATGGATTAAAAGATCAGATTCATGGAGCTCTACAATGGAGACCTGCAGGTACTGAGGTGTTGTTGTAAAAAGAAGATGAGGAGGACAAAAATTGCTTCTGATAATCTAAACTTATTTATAAATGGAACTTTGTGTGTGTGTGTGTGAGTGTGTGTTTTCTTGAAAATTTACACAGTTGTACTATAAGTGTCTGCAAGTGTTCTTAGCTAGGTTTTGTGTTGAGGTACCCCCAATAAATATCGAAAATCAATAATCGAAAAAATCAGGTTATAGAAGGAGTGGTCCGATTTTAATCAAATTTCATACACTCATAGACAAAGACATAAGAAACGATATTCAGAAGTTTCAAGGTTGCAATTCTTACAATAGTGCAGAAAATTTGATATTGATACCAGGAAATCAAAATTTGACTTACATCCATTCATTTTTCTTTCAGTCTATGGTTTCGCTTTAACTGGAAACAACTATTGCTTTTTAGTCTTTCGTGCCAATGTCCAGTGAGCTCTTTCGTGCCAATGTCCAATGAGCTCCAGGACCATGGATTAGTTTTAAAGCTTTCCTTACACCCGAGCAAACCCTGGTTATACTGCTAGTAGTTCCTATAACCAGCAAATGAGCATGAGTGCAATTTTTTTTTTTTAATGATCATTTCATAGGAGAAAATTTTCTGACGACAAATAAAAATTACTTACCTGTTATGTCTAGTCGTGTTTGTTGAGAGTGTGAGTCATTCTGTAAGAAGGTCCCAAGAGGAAAAAGATGAGAATTTAGTTTGTTCTCTTTTTGCCTTGTCTTGGTTGAAGAGGAAGTGATGTAAGGTGTTTCTGGTTGCTTGATTGCTATTTCAATATCAGCAGTGACAGATCTTTATATGTCTGTTGTTGTGTGCTTGGTGGATATTTTGTTGAAGGATTGTTTGGTTGGGTGAACAGATATGATGTTGAAAGACCCAAAACTAGTCATAACCCCAGGGCATAACACCACTGATCAGGCAATTCTGCGCACACATTAGAGTGTATTTATAACAAATAGCCATCAATCGGCTTCAAATTAAAGTTTAATTTTTAGAGCTGGAGTGGCTCTGGCTGGTAAAAAAATTGCTCATTTTATTTTCATTAAAGAAAATGTATTCATGGAACCTATATGCAGAAAATATACATGCAGTCTTCTTTGGGTCCTCAAGAAATTAATATCCAATTTGTATAGAAAAATGTAAGAGGTACAACAAATTCAATGTTCACTTTCATATTTACATACCCTCTATCCTGTATATAGCGTTCGTCGCAAGAGCGTTCGTTTCTACATCACTTGAAAGTAAACATCTCGCGACAAACGCTTCTAGCTTAAATTTTAAAATCATTTGTTTCTGATGAAAGGCCGAGGCTGGTCTGAAATATCAAATATATATATATATATATATATATATATATATATAGAATAATAGAAATAAATAAATACTGTCAAAAAGATACATTTTTAAAATTACAACTTTTTAGTAGTTTTTCCTATACATATTAAGACAGTATATGTGGATCATCATTATATATATATATATATATATATATGTGTCATTTATGAAATTGTTTTATTGTAAGTTAAATATTTAATATAATAAATTTTACAATTATTTCTCATGCAGTGTATTTCTTCATTAAACAGAAAACCAATATTATTAAAACAAAATCCTTATAAAAGTTTTATTTACCATACAGAATTTTCTAAATTTTATTATAAATATTATAAACAGATAAGTAGAAAATTTCAAATAGTTAGCTTATAATTCTAAATATAATATTTAAGGAATGTATAAATATATATGTAAGGCAGTGTTGCAAAGTTCTTGGCACAACCATGAAGTTTACCAAAAAAGTTCTGATCTTTGATCATTTGGTCAGATTTTCAGTAGATCAGGCTGAGAACTTGCAACATTTCCTCATATATATATTTAGATTTTTAATGATCCTTCATAATCAATAAAATGAAAATTTTATTGTTTACATTCTTCTTTCCATTTCATATTAACATTATTTTAATTACAAGTCTTCAGTCATCACACCACTCCAGTCAAAGATGTCTTTGGTTTCACCAATGCAGGTTTGTCTCCACATTGCTTTGCCTTTATCTCATGAAGATGTTATTTTTCTATATTCTGACAGAAATTCTACTTAGAAGATTTCAGAGAAGATTTGCCCAAATCGAAGAAAAGTGATTGAAGCAGAGAATTTTTTTTATATGAATGACAACATAAATTTATCCAAATTAAATTAGCATATCTAGCAGTAAAATCTTTTTGTCTCCCTCTCCAAAATCAAAGTCAGCATGTCTCCTACATGCGGAAAGACAAGCTTGAATTCAAGTTTGGAATCAATGAATCTTTCTTCATTCAGCCCTGAGGCACACTCTAAAAGAATTTCTCAAGTTTTATTTTTCCAATTTATTTCATGATAAATTTAACATGCATTTTATCTACCACAAAATATGGCATATATTCATCAGAAATTGGCTCAATTATCTTATACTTTTCTATTTAGTTATTCTTAATCTAAAAATTCTATCTTCTGAATTTAATTCTATATGTTTTCTCCTTATTAAACCTGTATCACTAAATATATATAATGTTGTAACTTCACTGGTTATTGTTGTGACTGATGTGTTGTGGTATCACGCGATTATATTGTCTTGGATCTTGGTATATTACTTCAGTTACTTGTGTATTTTTAGCAATAGTTATTCCTACAAAGTGATATTCCATATCTTGCTGTTGTAAGATAGTTATTCGCATATTTCATGAATAGTACTGTATTAAGAGGTTCCTCCTGATAATACGTAGCATCCTCTCTTGGGAGTCCTCCTGAGTAATCTACTCAAAAATCAAATAGTAATATCACACTGTGAATACTGAACTTCCCTACTCAATTGTAACTAGTACAACTGCTGCTGCTACTTGTAATCCAGTTGATCCACCTAGACTTCTGTCTGGTGCTTAATATTGTTATTATCATGGTTATGTAATTCCCAGTAGAGCAATCCATTTTATTTGTTATCTGCTGATCAGCGTTCACCCACATGGGTTATGTCAACACTTCTTTCTACATGATATAAATTGTTTCTGTATGAAAAGTGAAGCAAGTAGAAACTTGTCAAATCAGAAGGACATTTTATAAAATGTATGAGAGGTCTGAAGACAAACGGATCATGAGTTAGAAAGACAATAAAGATTTCCTGGGTTTCAGCCATATTTTTAAAAAATAGTTCATGTATTCAAGTAGAGCTAGTAATTTTAGGTAGCATAAAAAAAACGAAGTACTAATATGTATTTTAGGGAAGTTAGCAAGAATATAAACACTTCAGAAAACTTGAAACTTTGTGTCCACAAAAATAAAAGTGTCAAAAGAATAATTTTTCTATTGAAACAACTATTATTTTACCTACCTTCACTCTTGGCAATGTTTATTGTTTTAAAAAGCAATGATTAGAATTGTAATAAAATCTAAACATATGAAAGTGATTTTATGCATTTTTTCCTCTTGAGAATTTACAAAAAATAATAAGACTATCAGATTTCTTATTTACTAAAATAATTTTATATTTACAATATTCTAAAAACTAATACAATAAAAACTAATGTAATGCAATATTTATCATTAAACAATTTTTTATTCATAAATTTATGAACATTTAATAAATTATTAAAATATATGAACCAATGATAAGGAAATCCTTATTTACCATTTTATAAAGTTAAAATTGATTAGCAATGTTTTGCCAACCATTTCAATAAACAATCTAATAGTATAAATAAACAATCTAATGAATAAATATCATTTTTGTTGTCAATTTTCAAGAATAAAGAAAATGTATAAATTCACTATCACATGTTTAGGTTTTATTCCAATTCTAATCATCCCTTTTTAAAACAAACATTGTCAAGGAGTGAACGTAGTTAAAATAATAGTGTTAAAGGAAAAAATGTCTTTTTAGCACTCCACTTTTTTTTTTTTTTTGCTGGCACAAAGGTTCAAGATTGTTGAGAACTGAATTTTAATATCTCAATCTGTTTTACAATAGGGTCACATTTTGAAAGGCAAACTCTTCCTGGAGTATAAATCCAGAAAGGAAGTGTGATATCTGATGTGGATTCCCTATAGAAAGTGAGGATTCTTTCATGTAGAGTGGTATTTAGTGCATCTATGGCTATATCGTGTTGAATACACCAGTTCCCGTCTGATCACCGAAGTTAAGCAACATCGAGCCTAATCAGTACTTAAATGGGTGACCATTTGGGAATACCAAGATTGTTGAGGACTGAATTTTAATATCCCAATCTGTTTTACAATAGGGTCACATTTTGAAAGACAAACTCATCCTGGAGTATAAATCCAGAAAGGAAGTGTGATATCTTATGTAGATTCCCTATAGAAAGTGAGGATTCTTTCATGTAGAGTGGTATTTAGTGCAGTGCACAGAAATAAGCTAACTGAATATAAAGCTTGTGTAGTATCGGTTCCTACTGACTAAGAGTTTGTTCAACTTAAGAGCCAATGTAGATAATATTCCATAGAGCCCTTTGAAATTCATTCATCTTTTTATTTCCTTGAGTTTTGTAGTGGGTAGTTTTACTTGTGACAATTCCTTTATTTTTCTTCAGGACAATTCCCATTTTCTTCACAATACCCTATCATCTTGTAGCTCTTAGTAGCATTTTTTCTTTTGCTAAACCTCCTGCCATCCATTCACACAAGCTCATCACATCGGTGGCCAGCTACCTTACTCTATCTGTCTTGTTCTCAATGTGCCCTGTGAGGGTTATGTTTTCCAAGCTCTCTGTCCTCATTATGTGACCAAGAAATATCAACTATCTCTTTCTTATTTTGTGTAAGTGTTCTTTTTGTAACCATTTTCTTTAAAAGTTCCTCACTACTTGCTCATTCCATTCATGGAATTTTTAGTATCCTTCTGTAGAAAACATTTTTATTGCCACCAATTTCCTCTTCATCTGTGTGTATTGTGTGTGTGTGTGGGTGGGGGTGTTCAGCATTGACTGCCAAACAAGAGGTTTGATATATAAAACAGCAATTCAACACTACTGTGAAGAAATTCTTTAAACTATTTGACTTGTAGGCGCAACCTCTGCACAAATGCCGGCATTTCAAACAGAGAGAAAAGTTCGAACATTTAATGAGGGGCAAAACCATCATGTTAGGGTAGATGAATGCAAAGGCGAAATGAGAATACTCATCTATGATAGTCAATAAGTATTTGTTGAAGGTGGTGACCCTTAAAATCCACACTCAGTCTTTTAAAAAGTTGGGTCACCCTGGTCAGTGTTCCATAAGGAAGCTGACAGAATGTAGGCTTTATTTTTACATAATTTTACCCCAAGAAGTCATTCTCTTAATGTCATCTACTGAGAGAGGTAGATTCCTTGATCTCATGAAATGTACCATTCAAGTCACTCCTGAATTATATAGATTGTGATGTAGTTTGCCTAAGTCTGGAAGTTGGGTTGCTACAAAGCAATATTGCATCCTTTACAAAGTGACTGCAACAGCATTGTTTCTACTTGATCAGTACATAATGTCATATCTGAACAAGGATAGTTCCCATATTCAACAGTGAATTTTTTCATTTTGAAGTTTTCTTTTATGTTCAGAGTCAAACTTAAGTGAAATATTTCTGATCTGTAATTAACTTGAAGTAGTTTTCTATATTAATAGTGCATCCAGTTCTTTAACACTTCCAGAATGGCTTGTGCTTCCTTTTCAACAGGTGGAAAGGGGTTTTTTTTTCACTTGTTAAGAGTGTTCTTGAAAATAATACAATGGGTCTCTATTCTGATTGAGAGTAGCATTGATAGCAACATCAGATGCATCAGTCTCAACAAATAGGGAACATTTGGGATCAAAAGTCACTGAAGCTGAATCCTCAAGTTCTTTCTCAAGATTCTTAAAACAGTCTAATATGTTTTTTGGTAGCACAAATGTCTTATTAGGTATGAATAAATAAGCTTTGCTTGAAAACTTTCAAATCTATTGAGAGCAATAGACAAATATATCTACCAATTTTGCTACTTGGGATCACATGGGGGTCACTGTTTCTCTTAGAGCAGTGGTTCTCAACTTTTTTGCCACTGCACACTTTTCACTATATGTGCATATCCATTTACATGGTTTATTTTTATAGAGGATTTTTTTTTTTGAAACTCATGATGAGCTTGAAATTCTGTAAGTAAAAAAAATAAGAAAATGTAACCTCTACCACCAAAACTCTGAAATTCACACAGAGGTGAGCAATTCTCCTCTGGTTAAGAACACCTGTCTTAGAGGTTTTAATCTTTCATGGTCAAGTCTGAATTGTCCATTTGAGATTGGCATCCAAGGAATAGGATAACAATAAAAAGATACTTATATCATTGTTAAAGGTCATGCCATACTTCTTTGCAGCTTGGGAGAACTTTTAAAGATTCTTATCATGTTCATACTTGTTCTTACCACACAGAGTAACATTATTGACACCAGCAAATGTATCTGAGTTTTTCAATATCAATTATACTATAAACAAGTCTTTGAGAAGATGCTGCTTTTATTATTCCAAATTGTACCCAACATAATTGTAAAGACTTTCACATACCTCAAAGGTAGTGAAAGGTTTTTCTTCTTTCTTGATGAGAAAAAAATGTAAATCACCCCCACATACTTGAAATATTGGAAGCCTGTCATGATTTGATAGAAACCTTCAAAGTAACAATCTTGGCCTGATTTCCTGGCCATGTAGACATTAAAAGAAATCAAAAAGCTGATGCACTGGCAAAGGAAGCAACCAAAATAATAACCAACATTATACTCTCATATCAGTTAGTCAGTTAAGTGCCATACATGATACATGCTTTGGGTGATCATGTCTTGACAGAGACATGACTGACTGGGCAGAAGTTTATCCCGCAGTAGGTTGCCAGCCAAGGCAATAGAACCCAATTTGTCCTATTATTTAACACATAACTGGAGGAAAGAGATGGATTAATGCCTTTCCCAAGGGTATTTGTGTATATATGTGAATGCAAGGAATTCAACTAGAATTCAAACTCGGCTCCCTGATTTGTTGTTCAGAGTCAATATCCGCTACACCACAACACACATACAGATTACAAAATAAGATCACACAATACATTAAAAAAAAAATTGTAAACAATTTGGGATACACTTTCAGACAAACTGTACAAACATCAGTTAACATCTAGAATGGAAAATAGAAAACCATTACCTAATCAAAGAGAGATGACAGTGTTAAGCAGAGTCCGAATTGGACATAGACATCTTACACACAAATACTTACTCATAGAAGAAACTGCACATCTGTGCATCTCTTGTAATCAATTGCTCACAGTTAAGCACATCCAAATAGACTGCAAAAATACAAAACAAAGCCAAGCAAATACTATGATGTACAGAGACTTACTCTGCTTTTCAAAAATGTATCTGTTTCTCAAATAATAGGCTACCTGAAAGAAGTAGGCTGCTTCTAGTGCTTATAGAAGAAAGCACAATACATCTTATTATCTATAAACTATATCTCTAAAAAAATATATACATTTACATAGAAAGTATAAAATTGCATATAAAACATCTGTAGTTATGGCCATAAAACTGTGTACAAAATATTTGGATTTTGGAATTAAATGGCCTATGGAGGTTGTCATGCCACTGAACAAAATCAACCATCTGACCATTTTGGCATTAATGACCGATAGTGGTTGATATGCCAGTTAAATAATGAACCAATCTTTCTTCATGTGAACATGTTGATTTACAAATCTTGTATATTATGTGGTTAGCTGTGGTTGGCAACCCGTCCAGGAGAAGGACAACTCTGATTTCAAAACCATGATCAGGGGTTGCTCTTTGGCAATTCATAGCACCCAGAAACTACCCCTATCAAGGTCACAGAGTAGACAACAGCAGCAGGATGTTGGATCTGTTTAATGGTAGAATCTAACAGACCAGATTTGGTAAGGAATGGCAGTGGTGTTATGTAAAATATTCTTCATACTAGGAAATAGATGAGAGTTAATTATTTCAAGTTAGATAAAAATTGTGGGAACCACAGTAGCATCTTGTATCTTCTAATATATGTGCAAATGAAACTCCTATGATAACAAATGTAAACAACACCAGGAAGAAGCATTTGGATGTTATGGGTTGTCCTGACTGATGACCTAGTTAGTTATTTGAAGTAATGATTAGTTGGGACCTCCAAGGTAAAATGAGATTCAATGATTTTTCTATCCCAGTTGTCTGATCTCAGATGAATTTCTCATCTTGATTGATTGATTTGATTTCTACAGCTTATCAACCCTTTACAGGTTACTTAAAGCTAGAAAATATTTTTAGATTGTTTTTTTTTTTTTAGGTAATAATGATTTAGTGATACAAGTTTTACTAATTAACTCATAGCTGATGAAAGAAAAGGTGGATTCATACCTTTCCCAATGGTATTTGCACATAAGTGAATATAACAAACTCAGTGAAACAGGATCTCTGCTCTCCAATTATCAATTCTGATTTCATTACACTACCTGCATATTGAAGATTACAGCATCTGGTATTCCCAAACGCTCACCCATCTAGGTACTAACCAAGCTCAATGTTGCTTAATGATGAATGCACAGGAATGAATGTTTCAGCATGTGTTCATAAGCCTTTCTTATCTGGTGTTGAATTTAAACACTTTTCTGACAACTGATTAGCTTATCTGAGGTTGTGAAATGGTGTACCTAATATAGAAGAAAGATGACTAATTTCAATTCTAGAAATCAGTCAAGGATTAGTCATTTGCTTTTCTTCAAATAACTTCAATAAGAAATTGAATGGTCATAATAACTTAGGCAGGTTTTTTTTTTTCAATGTCAAACCAAGCATCTACACAACATTGCATATGTTAATAATTTTTGTATGAATTTCTTTTCTTTCCTTTTTTAATGCCATGTCCTTTCTGGACATAGGTAATCATGACTCACTACAGACTCTTTTTTTATTATCTGTAAATTACCATATATTCTTGGGAAATATAGTGAAGTGGTTTCCCATTGCCTTCTTCATATTTTGAAATAATTTATTACATATATATTATTTATTCCTATTCTTTAGTATTAAAACAGTCATAGTAATACTAATTGTGATATTTAAAGACAATCCATTTACTTAAACATCAAGAAGACAAATAAAAAATTTCTTTAGTTCATCACTTCTGGCCCCAAACTATGCAAGTATTTTTATGAGTAGTGGTTCTGGGGTTCTCACCAGTATGGAGTTCAACTAAGAGACATTAAGTAAGTTTTGAATGGTTGCAAGCTAAAATCTATACATGGGATTGAACCACTGGCAATATATTTAAGGTGCTGATGATACAGCATCACTGGGCAGAGGGATTGTTAAACTAAATTCAGCAGTTAGGGTGGAAGGTAGGCCTTCAAGTCAGAGGACATTGGGTAAGATCTGACTTGGAAAGAGATCGGCTCTGCCAGGTCTACTTTGTCCAAGACATGCTATACAGACAAGTGGAGAGGTGATCAGCTGCACAGTAACTTTACAACCACAACCTGTCATAGAAATATAGTCATGATAATTATGCCTTTTGGAGGAAATAGAAAACAAATATTGAACTTTTTTTTTTATTAATGAAGAGGTCAAGATTGTAGCAATTGGGAAAAAATTCTATCCTAGGATATTTTATATTAGTTTTGTATCCACTTACCCAAACAAATCCTCTCCTCAAAGTTCACATCTGGCAAGAGACCATGTGAGGCCCCATGTCATCACTTGATAGACCAGCTCAAAAACACTTTCTTGAGAACGGAAACTAATCAAGTCAATTGGGAGACAGAAGCTGCAGTTCATGAAAAAAACATCCTTCGGAAACACCAGAAGATAGTAAAAAGCCCTAAGGAAAGCCAGAGTTTTCTAACCTCTGAAAACCTCTTACCCTACCATGTGGCCATTTCAGAGATCACTTCAAATCCAATGTAAGGCTTATTTCGCACAGAAAGAAATGTCAATGAGCATCCCTATACAGGGCAACAAGTTTCACCAACTGTGAAAACTATATCATCCATATTTTACCTTGACTTTCACAATTAGCCTTAAGAATATTTTTGAGCATTCTTAAATTTTAAAATTTTGAAAAACCGACAATATTTTTAACTTTTGTTTATAAATGCACATTGCAAGAAAAAATCTTTACATTTGCCTAGAAAATGTCCATAGAGGATGAAACATTAATAAAGAAAAGTTTCTATCATATATATATATATATATAATATATATATAAAGACAAAAATAAACTTTTCTTTACCAAAGCATTTCATCTTCTGAGAGATTTAATCAAAGTAAATATCTGAATTTTTACTCCCTATGTTTTTTTTTTGCGACACATGTTAAAATTCTCATCGTATTTAGTATTGTTGAAGTTAATGCTAATATTTTTTGTCGGGATTTACAAACTCTACATTTCATTCAATTTCACAAACTGATCTATGAAATTGAACAAGCTGATTTATTTGGAAAAAATTTTAACAAAAACCATACTTTCTGAGTTAATAATTTCATTAATTTTATCAGACCTCATGATAAACAATTTTTTTTTTAATTTCTTGTTTTCCTTTTTAACAGAGAAGAATAAAAACAATTTTGAATTTTTTAGGAAATAAGTACTTGTTATGTTAATCATTAAATTGTTTTTTTATAAGAATGGGTGTATTTTTGTATGTTAAATAATAAAACTTCTAATTTTCAGAAAAAATAATTATAAAAATTTATTGTACTAAGCTATTACTTTTAGTAAAACCAATTGTACTTTGTACCCCCATACCTGTTTGCACTTCTCTCCCAAATTTGGTTTCAACTATTCAATGCATGGTTATTTTAGAGAGTGTGATTGACAGGCAGACAAACAGATGTCACAAAATTTTATTTATAGCTAGATAGGTAGATTCACATTCATGGCCTGAAGAATGAAACTTTCACTGCTTGGAGTTGACTTCAGTGTCCATTTTTATCTATACATATGCTCTATCCCTGATATTGAGCACTGTTGCCCATAATTATGGCACACAACACAAACATATTTATACAGGGTGCAATTGGTAAATTGTTGCCATTTCATATTTTTAATTTCACATGTGCATTGAATTTTTTTTATGAATTCTTTTTCATCCAATGTATTTGTTAATGAATTAAATTTATTTATATAAAGATCATATCTTAATTTTTATAACAACAGATATATATATATATATATATATAGACATCCGCAGACAGATCTGTTTTGCTGTATCGCAGCTCATCAGTACGGTTAGACACCCAATTGCTTTTTACCCAGGATTGAAACCCGAATTGGCGCCAGTCAGCAATTCTACCTTTGAGCTATGGGTGCTCGGTAGAAGGAGGCAGAATTTTAGCATGTGATATACCATGTATTCATATGCCAGTAGTGTTCTAATTCATTACTGAATGAACAATGAGTAGATGCTAGAGTAGCTACTGTTTTTTCAAAGTCTACCATTCTTCCAGACTGATCAATCAGAGTGTGAGAGGTTTCATTAAAAATGATAGACTAGGTAATATGGTTAAGTTTTTTATATATTTTTTTATGTGATCCTATAATTTTTTTCTTTTCAGAACATAAATTATATAAAAAATTTCCCAAATGTTTTATTTTTTTGAATGCTTTTGGCCATACTTTTGACCATTATCAAGGATGAATTTTATTTTACTTGTAACTGAATATGCATAGTGTTTATGTATTCATGTAGAGCTGTGTGTATGTTCTACATTCTGAACACATAAAAAAGTATAGTCGAAGGCACTTGGAAAAATAAAATAATTGGACAATCTCTATATAATTTATGTTCTGAAAAAAGAAATTATATAAAAAAAAAACTTAACCCTAATGTCCTGTCTGTCATTTTTAATGAAACCTGCATAAAATAGAGATTGCTGCTCAAATACCCCCCCCACACACACATTATATATATATATATATATATATATATATATATATATATATATATATATTATATGAGAGAGAGAGAGAGAGAGAGAGAGAGAGAGCAGTAAAAATATCCAGGAGAAGATTGGTAAATAATCCCAGTGGATCCTAGTAATATCAGTCAAATATTAAAACTGATCCAACAGAGAACTAGATGTAGATTAAATTTACAGAGCAGATATTCATTTATTTCATCTGTAAATTCAGATTACATTTGGGGAATAGCTATTTTAACATGCATTCTTCAATCCCAGTCAAACTAAAATAAAGAAGTAAAGGTTAGTAAAGAAAGGATGGTCAGGAAAAGGTCAAAGAGAGGAGAGGTGGGAGAAATAGTAGTTCTCTTCATTTGGGAGTGGAAGGCAGCAATTAGTCCACAAGGTCAAGGGTAGCAGGAAAAAAAAACTTTCAGGTTCTCCAAATTTAAATTCTAATCAATATAAAAGGCTAAAACTACAATGAATAAATGGAAGGAAGGGAATAATTAAAGGAGTTTAAATCTACTTTGATGACAACACTTCGATGACATTCATTACATTGATTAAGAAGTAAATTCTGACATTGATATTTTAATATCCTAATCTTATCTACTAAGCACAGATTACATTTATCACTTAGACTATTGGGAATACATACAGAGCTTATTAACTCCAAATCTATTTGTGGGTTTACGCCTTCTTCTAAAATAACTATTTCCCAAATGTAATCTGAACTTACAGATGTAATTATGTATGTGTGTGTGTGTGTGTATTGACACAGCAAGGATTGACTTAAATAAGCTATGTTAAATTTAAAGACAATGTATGCTTTTAGCTATTTAATGTATTATTCATTTTTTTTTATAAATTGTTGCCCATCTGACTCAAAACTTGGCATAAGTTGTCCAAAGTTCCTGTTTTTGTCACATTTTTATTCAAATACTTTCAATTATCCCAATCATTATCAAAAAAATATTTTTTTTCAATATAGTAGACAAGATTTTCTTTGCTTTTTTTTAATGCTACATTTCAAATTCAGATATACATGTATTGAATAAATGATGTCATGTATAGAACAGTTTTACAAAGCTTGACAGTACAGGTAAATGAATGTATAAAATATTTTGCATGCATATTCAATATTTTATGTTGTTTCCTGTGGTGAAATATATTTTATTTAGTGCTATTTCTTTTGTATAATGTAAATAATTTTTAGTTTTCCTTTGCAGTGAGTGTTGTATAATACTTTGGTATTATCTACTATTATTTTTCTTTTGTTAATAGCTGGATTTGATTGTATGTGATGTGATGATTGGTATGTACTTTAAATGTATTAAGTTTTGGTAAATGACAAGTTAACCTACAAGAAATTGTAGTACTTGTGTGACTAATATAAGAATTTAATGCTGTTTTGTGATTAATGGTATTGAAGAGGCCATCTCCCAAAAGATTTTGGGAGATGGCCTCTTCATAATTCATAAACAATATATATTTTTGTGTGGGGAGGTAGTTTTAGTTCTGAGTTATAGGTAATAATTAGGTCAGATTAGTCAATTTTTCTCACCTGAATCTATCTTGCACATTTATCACTCATCCAGGCATCAAATATCACTGCCATATCTGATCTAGAGATTCTTGACATAAATTACAGAAGAATCTGCAATGTTATTGGTCTTGACCTAGCATCTCAACTTCAGTAATTTTCTCATCACTGTAATATAGCTTGCCTGTACCTTATCTACAGATACTGTCTTAGTAATTGATCTGATGAATTTTTCTCTTTTGGAACTTCAACCTCATTAATTTAAACAAGTACTAGTGGTAGTTAGGTTTCATAATTTCACTGTTGAAATTGTTATGTATAATCATATGTTCCATACAAATAGTTTCTTCTGCACTTCTTGTTTCCTGTCAATTACAGTCTTCAAAAATTTTAATTCAATATCCATTGTCATCTTCTATCCCCTTAAACCCTGTTCTTTTATTGTCCTCTTTGTTTCTTTCACTCTCAGTAACTCTTTGCATTTTAATGGGTTTTATCACCTTGTTTAGAGTGAAATGATTAAACAGAAAAAACAGTTTAAAACTTTTTGTAACGAAAGACATGACTTACCTCGGAATTCAAAATGAACTCGAATATGTCTTGCCTGTAAGATAATAACAAAAAAGAAAGATGGCTGCCATTGAAGACACAATTTATGCATGCCTATCTTGTCCAAAACGAGATGATATTTGCACACATGCAAATTTTGGCCATCTTGGAATGGCATAAAAAGCGGGTGCCAGCGCTGCTGTGAGAACGGGATTTTTTCTTGGTGAAGTGACAGATTACTGCGCGTTATTTTGTTACTTGCGATTTTCTGTGTCTTACCTGTGAGTACGTTCCTTTGTGTTACTATTGTTTTGATATCTGTCTTCTTTGTCCATTGATTTGTTGAACTGTTATATTGAAAAATTTTTGTCACGAGGGAGGGCAACTCGAGGATGGCTTTGTCTCCCCAGCCCTCAACATTTGATGCTATCCCAATGGTGACTCCTTTGCTCTCAGTATGGGCTAAGACTCTGACCAAGAAGGATGCCAATTACTACTTACAAATGAAGGACAAATATAAGGAGTATATTGTAGACAGCAATCTGGGAGTCATTCGGGAAGTCATGGATATGATATCAGTTAAAACTATCTCCCTGCTGACATAGATATGAAAACCCGTAAATTTGTTGGTGTCAGCAGGGAGAACATGGAGGCATTAAAAAGCCTGAATATTGTCCCTAAAATACTGGCACGAAGATCTCGAGCAATGTGGGACGTTCTGCTGAATTCCAAAAATGAAGCCAAGAATTTAGCCAGAAGCACGTTGACTGTGAAAGGGAAAAGACTGCAGACCAAGTACATGGGTACTAGAAAAACCACAGTACTTATCCCTGGTGTACCGGTTGAAATTTCGTGTGATCAAGTTGGAGCTTTTTTTTGCGAGTTATGGAGCAGTAGAGGAGGTGTCACGAGTATTGAGCAAGTCAGGTGTGCCCACTAAAGATGTCTGTGTGAACATTGTGGAGGACAGACCCAATTTTCTAAAAATTCCCGACACTTCATTGTGTAGGGGCAGGAAATTGTTGAGGGACAAAAACCACATTGTTGGGCCTGTGGAGAGGCGGGGCACATTTTCAAAGCGTTTCCCAGAAGAAAATCAGATGTGGAACAAGTACCACCAGCAACACTGCCAATGGCAAAAATACCGGTTGCTGAGGCAAAAAAAGCCCATGATGGAACTAGTGAGTGGACAGAGGTGGTTAGGAGGGGGAAGATGGCTTCCTCCACCCCTCAGCAGCAGAAATCTCCATCTCCAACAAAGAAAAAGCCTCAAAGAGGCAAAACCAAACCAACAACCGCATCAACAACAGCAACAAAAACAACAACTACAACATCAAAAACAAAAACAACAGATACAACAGCAGCAGCCACAAAACATCCAGGACCGGAAGAGCAACACCAATTGGCGTACAAGGAAATGCCTCCACCACAATCTTCATCTTTGAAGAGGGGAAGAGATAAGGAGGAAGAAATTGTCCAGAAGAAAAGAAAGGTGGATGTAGAGAAACATGGCAGGATGGAACAGGTGATTGCCAAGGCTCAGTCCGCCCCGGCATCTCCAGTCAGGAATATAAATGTAATGGGGAGGAGTCATTCTGCCTCCTCAACTAGACCTTTTTCTAGGCCTTCCCCCACACCCTCCTCCCTAATGGAAGAACCCTCTTCCCAATCCTCTTCCCAAAGAGAAACTCTTTCCTCCCAACCAGAAACCCCCTCACCTGATGATATCCAGCCTGCCCCTAAAACAGAAAAATGCAAAAAGAAAAAAACAAATGCCTTTAAAAGAAAAACATATGCAAGGTGGATAGGACAGCCTTAGAGAGGCCACTGTTCAAGTTGACTTCGATCGATGGCAAATTGGTCAAGAATCCAACAAACTTTCCTCAAGCCTCCAGAGCTTTGACACTCATTAGAATTACTGGAGGAAACCTTAAAGTTTGGGATTATGTGCAGGGAGCTAAAGAAGAGTTCCCAAAAATACAAATGGCCCAAATAGGCACAAAATACTTGCAAAGACTGTTGCATTTTTGTTCTGGTAGGGTCCCTGCAATTCTCCACCCCTCTCCTTATAGGGCTGTAAAAATTACTTTTCCCACAGACATTGGCGGCATTGTCCAGGACGGATGGATTACATCCAATATTGGTTCTGGAAGCCTAGGGCAATATGTCAGGGTCTCTACTGCCATTGATTTCCACTCTGTATGTGACTAGGAGTAATGTTTGCTTTCTCTTTTCAGGTTTAAAAGATGTCAATTAAGTTAGCCAGCTTGAATGCGAGGAGCTTTAAGGACCGGAGTAATGTGGCCTGTCTGCTTCAGGACCTCTTGTCCTTCAGTGTGGATGTCGCCGCGATCCAAGAGTCTCACTTTGTTTGCAAGGTTGATGCCTGTGTGCTGTCTAATGACTTTGTTGTCTATTCAGCATATTGGGACCGGCTGGCCAGAGGAGTTTCTTTGCTGGTTAAGCGTACCCTGGACGCAAAGGTGGATCTTGTTCATGTCGGTGCCGAGGGTCGGCTGATCGTGGCTGATATTGCAGTGAAAAGCAATGCGTTTCGACTGATTGCGATTTTTGCGCCCAATGACCGGGAGGAGCACGTCTCATTTTTTCGGCGGTTGGGGCCATTCCTGCTGGATTCAACGCGACTCATCTTAGTGGGGGGCTAGAATGTCCTCCTAGACCCCAAGTTGGATAGAGGGGGGAGCTAGCGGGAAGGCACGTGATCGTAGCTTGGTTAATCTCATCAAAGAGTAAAGCTTGTCAATAGACACCAGGTTGATCACAAGGGTGGAAAAATGTGGACGTGGGCTAATAGTTGGCCTTCTACTTAGGTCTCAGGTAGTTAGCTACCTGGATAGAATGTCAGTTTGTGAAGCCGACATAGATCTCTTAGATTGTCACACGTTCCACTGGTTAGACTACTTGGACCACAAACTCGTTTGTGCCCAGGTAGATTTAGAAAATAGGCCTAGGATGGCTGGTTACTGGAAGTTTAACGTGTCCTTACTGAACAGGTGGGACTTCCGGCGCCAGCTAATTAACTTAGTGCAGCGGGGGTTAACTGGGGAAGTCATTGGGAATAAGTGGTGGGAGAACCTTAAAAATAGTATTAGGTCTTTCACTACCAAGTTTAGCAAATGGCTCAAACTAGATAAGGCTGACGAGGTGAAGACACTTAGAGCTAATTACTCCTGGGCAGAGGCTTGTGGAGATCCCCTAGAGATAGCCGTAGCTAAGGAGGCCCTGGAACGTTTGATTAGCGATCATTACATGGGTCAGGTAATTAGACATAGGTTAAGCAAGATGTCATCCGAAGCTGTGAACATGGGCGCAGAACTGTGCAAGGAAGAGATTCGCTGAGGCAGCGACTGATATTTTTGAGAGGTTCACAACTCAGAGGGACATATCCTTCGGTCGACTGACGACATATGCAAGGCGTTTCAGCGGCATTTCGAGATCCTGTTTACCAAGGAGCCTGGGCTCCTTGATGAGGAGTTTCACAGCTATTTGGCTGACTTCCCCTGGCTCTTGCCAGCTGATGCAGCTAGCTGCAAGGGAGAGATTATAGAGGGCAAAGTCTATATGGCTTTGAAAAAGGTCAGCAAAGACAAATTGCTGGGTCTCGATGGTTTGCCCTATGAATTGTACTTGAGGCTGTCACACATATTTGTCCTGATTTTGACTGCCATGTTCAACAACTGGTTCCAGCAGGGATCCATCCCCAACTGGTTCACCAGGGGTTTGATCATGATGTTGAGAAAAGGCAAGGATGTTGGGAAGGTGCTAGAGGGTTACCTGCCCATAACTCTGCTAAACACAGAGTTAAAGATTTTGGCCAAGATCTTGTCAAATCGTTTGCAATTAGTTGCTGAGTCTCTGTTGAGACCTGAACAGACTTGTGCTGTGAAGGGCCAAACAATTCAGAGCAACCTGCATCTGATACGCACAATCATAGAGGGGATAAAAAACGACAAAGAACCTGCGCTGATCAATTTGGATCAGTCCAAGTCATTTGATAGGGTTGACCATCACTACCTGGTGGCTGTCCTGCAGGCTGCTGGATTTGAAACCAACTTTCGCCGCTGGATTAGCCTCCTATATCAATCCTCCATGGCTATGGGACAGGTGAACAGAAAGTTGTCGGGCATTCTGGCACTCTCTAGGTTGGTCTGACAGGGTTGTCCACTGTCACCCTTACTTTATGCTTTGGCGTTGGAACCCATCCTTCACCAACTAAGGGACAGGGCATGCAGTCCAGTCCTACATGGAATCACTCTCCCTGGTGGTGCTCGAGCCAGGGTTTCCGCATATGCCAATGACGTCACTACTTTCATGTCCTCCCAGAGTGACATTGAGGAGGTACTTGAACGGTATGATCAAGTCAAAGGGGCCAAGATTAGTCGTCCGGCTTGTAGTTAGGTGCCTGGAAGGGTCTTACTCTCCCGAGGCCCTTCGACTAGACGGACGGCCCTGTCCACATTCTTGGAGTGAGGTTTGGGCCCGATCTCCAGTTGGAGAAAAATTGGTCAGAAGTACTGGCAAAGGTCAGCGCATCTTTCCCATTATCCTTTACCAGTTGTCAGTACTTCCACTTTGTAAATGACGTAGGGAGGCAATCGAGCATTTGCTATTCTCCCTTTTGTGGAGAGGACACAAACACTACATTGACAAACATGTCTGTGTCCAGTGTCCGTGTCATGGTGGTCTGGGAATGCTGCAGTTGATCATAAGGTCACTTCAAGGTTGGTTTTTCCCAGGTGTGCAATTTTGGAAAACACATTGCTGACAGGGATAATGAGGGACATGTTCCCTAGGATTCATTACGTGATGTGCTCCGCTTGTCGGAAGATGAGTATCACTCGTTCTGGTCTTGGGCGCCAGGAACCAATTATCTCAGCAACGCTGAGTTTTTGCTGCCCTAGCGATTAGCTCAGAATTGATTGTCTCTCAATGACAAGTTCTTCATATGGGACCTGGTGGATTTGCCAGATTGTGAATGCTGCAACCTTGGTTTGGAAGAAACGGCTTTGCACACCTTCTACCATTGTTCGCAGGTTCATCCTCTATGGGATCGAGTCGGCAAGTTGACTGCTCATATCGCACCGTGAGAGCTTGTGCTCATTGATCATGCATTTGCTTGTGATAATGTGTCGCCCCTGTTCTCTGGGATGAAGTGCATGGTGTTTCTGTCACTGCTAGCCACGCTCGAATGGTGATTTGGATGACACAAAAGGAAGAAGTCTTGCAAGGTCAGCATCTTTCAGATCAGGATCTGATCCAATATTTTGAGCACCAGCTCAAAATTAAGATTAGAACTGATTGGAAAGTTTAACCTTGACAGCCTTCAGCAAAAGGTGGGTAAATGTGGTGAGCTTGGTTCGTGTGAACAGGGGCTAGTCTTAGTTTTCTCTTTTAGATCTGCTGGTTACATCAGGGTGGATTCCTTTGGAACCCTCTTCTGGTTAAGGTAGCTCTCTTTTGTGTATCTAATTAATGTGAATGAATGTCTTTCTAGCCTGTACCCGGCTTTCTCTTTTGTTATGATCCAATTCAAGATGTTTTGGCCTCCTTTTATCTTGGATGGGTCAGTCTTTGATTTTCCCATTCCTTTAATTATTTTAATCCCTCCCCACTCCCTTAGCAAGTGCACCTCTTGATTTTGCCGTTTGGCCGAATACAGCGGCCACTCTCTTTGTGGGATGGACGGGTCTTACTAACATTGTTTATTTTGTTGTATTTTAGTTTATTGGGTTCATCCCCCTCCCATCATTTCATTTTTCATTAAATGTTTTAAATTATATTATATATTGTACATAACTGTACATAACTGCATTTTTATTGTCATGGGTTTGTTCCCCACTTTTTAGGTGCCCCTTGTAAATATGTGATATTGTGGTGTATGAACGATTGGGAGTGATGAATGGATTCATGTGATGATTGAGCTAATTGTAATGAGTGAATGGGTCGTGATAGTGTTTAGCTAGGTATAGGATAGCTAATGTTGACCAACCTCTACCCCTCTCCTTTCGGCCTTGTGCCACTATTTTGTAATTTTGTAAAATAAATATAATGGGATTTTTTTTCTCGGTGGATTGTGTATGTAGAAGTTGCGGATTGACAGTCAGACTGACAAAGAGGAAGGAGAAGGGCTTAGTTGGTGTCTGTTTCACAACTGCCCTGTGTAACGCACCCCCCCAAAGGAAACCTGAAATCCATTTGCTTGACAAAAGAAAAAAAGAAAAACAGCTGGCCTGTCAACGAGCTAGCATCTAGCACTGCACCTTTTGTTCCCCCCCCTCATCATCATTCATCTTTTTTTTTATACTCCACTTTTATACTAAATGATAACTCTAAGATATTTATTGGAATCATTAAGTAATATGCACTGGTGGATAATGTGTATTAGTAGATTACATTTTTAATTGCTTTTTCATCTTGTTTATGGATGTGAATGGATGTCAAATTTTGATTTCCTGTTATCGATATCAAATAAGTTTTTTTCGTCGTAAACTGAATTTTGAAGGCTAAATAAGTCCTCTGAGTAAATGGTATCATGGCTGAGACTAAGAACTACAATTATACCTACTTAGAGCTAAACCTGAAGCAAAAACTAAAATAAAAGGGCTGAAAAAAAAATACAGACATACAGGCAGTTAAAAAGAGACACACACACACAAACATCTTGCCTTTTATATATATATATATATTATCGATTTTCTGCACTATTATAAGAACTGCAACCTTGAAACTTCTGAATATCGTTTCTTATATCTTTGTCTATGAGTTTATCAAATTTGATTAAAATCGGACCACCCCTTCTATAACCCGATCTTTTCGATTATCGATATTTATGGGGGTACCTTGACACAAAACTTAGCTAAGAACACTCGCAGACGCTTATAGTACAACTGTGTAAATTTTCAAGAAAATCGATTCAGTCGTTTCAGAATCTATAGGTAATGGACACACACACATACAGGCAGACAAAGTTCCATTTACAAACAACTTTAGATTAGATATTGTGTTCTTTAATGTTGCTTATTTCTTTGAAAATAATGTATGCAAAGAAGAAATTGTTTTTACGCAGTTACTCTTTTTATAAGTTATTTCATATATTTGAAGATATTAACTTCAATAATTAAGACCAGTGTTTTAATTTGTTAGTTTATGATGCAGTGAAGAAAAATAAAATTGTGACTATTTGCATCAAGGAAAGGCATTCTGATATTAGTGTTAAGTTCATAAGTAAAGTGCAAAAAAGAGTTTTCCTTGAAGCTTTTCTAAGATTTTTTTTATTTCATTGAGACTTTTGTTATTACAACTGTGTACTTACACAAATATATATATCATGGGTTAAGCAATATCATTAATGATTTCATTTTTGCTGTGAAACATGTAGAAGTCAGATAAAATATAACCAAGAGGCAAACTCATAGCTACACCATCACTCTGTGTATAAATCTTGCCTTGATATATTCAAAATTTTGATATTTTTTTTTTTTTTTTTTATAAGCGTTTCACCCCGAGCAAGGCATGTCACTGCCACTACTGTGCAGGGGGCTAAATAAAATATATTCGCAAAGACAATATAAACAAAATAAAAGATAATTTTTTCAATGCCAACATATTTCATTCCTTGAGGAAATTTATCAAAGTAAATTTCGACATTTACCTTGATAAAATTCTTCAAGGAACAGTATATATAAGTAAAGAAAATTTTTCTTTTGTCTTATATATATATATATATATATATATATATAATATACACACACTGAACAGTTATAGATCAGATTTAAATTAGACCAATGAACAGTTGAATTAAAGTGCTCAATATATATTTGAATGAAAATGAATATTTAACATGTAGAGCATTTAGAATCACCTGACAAAAACAAAAAGGTTGAAACCATGGGAATATAACCAGCTGATCTCACCTACCTATACACACTTCAAGATAGGAAAAACTTGTATAGAAATGTAATACTAAATTTATTCACATGTCGCAACATTAATACAAGTTTTCTTGAGATTGTATAATCACAAAAGATACTCAAAATGATGGCCTTTAGCTTCCAGACATTTATTAGTGCAATGAACTGCTGTTTTTGACAATATTGACCAAAGTATCCCGTAGGATTACTGCACATGAATTTTCAATTTTTTGTCTAAGAGCCTCCAATGTAGCCAGTTTTCTGTGGTATACAATATCCTGTATGTCTTGTAGATGCTACAGCATGAGGACAATTCCATCTGCCAAGAAAATATACTACTATAAACAGTGTTATAATAATTTGGTAAAACTATGAAAGACAAGTTTCTCCTTTCCTGAAGTGCATACACATTTTTTGGGCAGACTGTGTGTGTGCTTATATATATATATATATATATATAAAACAAAAATAGGTGTTGTTCCTATGAGAGAAATTGGTATAGGGGTAAAAAGTGTGAGAAGCCATGTACATTTTGTTTAAAGTGTAGATTTATTGTTATCATTATTAATTAAATACATTTCTGACTTTACATATTAAAATACAGATCTTGATACGTAAAGTCAGAAATTTATTTGCCTGAAGAGAGTCAACTTTGGATTCAAAACATGTGTTGCGACATAAATACCATTATGGACACTTAATGTATTATACAAAAGATAAACACTCTAAACAAAATGTTCACAGCTTCTCGCACTTTTTCATATATATATATATATATATATATATGATGCAATGGATAAATTGTCATTTAAGTTATACAAAAATGAAAATAACACCAATTATTTGAAACCCTGTGGATCTCCAAATCCAGTGTTAATATCATTGTCTGTATTGTTTTATATTTAACAAAATGCCTGCATGTTTTTAAGTATATTTTCAGTCGTGGATGTACTAATGAATTTATGAGCATTCAAGATCTGGTTTTGTCTTGAGAAATTATTCAGTTTTGTGTATTTTCTATTGTAGCTTATTCACAAACTATAGAAAGCTACTGTTGTCTTACTATACACATCAAAAATTATTTTGTCACACACATACACACAAGTAATAATTTTACCACAATTTTAATCTTTTCTATTCTTTTCTTTTTTGTTTAGATTCAATCTACATGTAACCAGACAGAAGACAAATCCACACAATATCTGTGTATCCTTTTATGTTATAGCTATTGAAACAAACTTCAAAATGACTCCCCACTTTATTAATCCAACTGTTTATGTTAACTCTTTACATTGTTTGGATTGTTGTACTCATCTTTGTTGCCATATTTATGATGTTCCAACCATTCTATGTTCCAGCCTTCTTCAGGTGTTTTGAATTTCGAACTGAACCCTTTATTTCCATACACCTGAAGAAGGTTGGAACATAGGCATTTGCATGAAATGTTGCAAATATAACAAAGATGAAGGCAACAGTCCAAACAATGTAAATAGTGCAAATGATTACAATATATAATCTCAGAAATATAGACAAATGTTCCTGTTAACATTTGATATTAATATTTACTTTTAGACTGTGATATCAACCAAGAAAAAATAAAGGTTTACTGAATGGCACACTATCATCATTATATATATATATATATATATATATATATAGAGAGAGAGAGAGAGAGAGAGAGAGAGAATTAACACAAATATAAAATTTGTCACTTAGCTGATTGATATATTATCTTCAGCAGGTCAACTATACAGTTTCATAAACAGATCCTCCAGTAATCATTCTGTCCATTCATGCCAGGTTTCAGCAATCGATTATTTTCTTGTTTTTCTATTATAAATGCACTTTTCATTAATGCAAGGTTAATTTTTTTTTCCTTTCATTGTGTGCATATGTGTAAAATATTATGGACTGAAGGTTTTTTTTTTTTTTTTTTTTTTTTTTTTTACTTTTCCTCTTTGAGTGGGATCAAAGTAGTCAAATTTGGAGAGCGGGGAGCATTTGATAAAATATTTTTCAAAAATCATTAACCTCACCTAGAGATTTAACAAAATTATTTGATCTTTGAAGAAATCATCAGCTGCCCACTATGCTGCAGTTTTATGGATACAAGAGCAAAACTGTTATTTTTACAATCTTAGTCAATACTTTTCAAAGACTGACTCCAAGTTTTGTGATGTCTCACTCCTCAAGGTCCATCCAAAAATATATATATATTTTTCTAATAATAATTAGAAAAATATATGTATTTTTATTAATGCGTATTTTTTATGCTAACTAAATTTTCTACAGTGACAACTTCAAATCCCATGATTTTATTACAATAACAGAAAATCTAAATATTCAATTTATATATATATATATATATATATATATATTTAAAACATTCAATCACTGCTAGAAATGTAAACAAAAGAGATATACAAAATTACTTATCTACGTAATTGAATACTTATTTTAATAAACCTGACAAGGAAAACATTGTGAAACTTTAAGTCTGTCTTTGTTAAGTATTGTAATAACATACATATCCATAAAATATTCATTAATAATTCAAATATAATAGCATCATGCACATGTAAAAAAGGGCCTAAAAATAATGGAAGTATTATTAATGAAAAAAGAAAAAGCCAACACTCAATAATATCAAATATGAACACAGCCACAATGTGCTGACCCTATTTGGAAAAAAAAAACAGTCCTTATATTCAGTTGAAAGTAAAGTAAAATTCATCCTTGATAATGGCTAAATGTATAGCCAAGAGCGCTTGGATAAATAAAACATTCAGACAATTGTTATATAATTTATGTATTGAAAAGAAGAAATAATTATAAGATCACATAAAAGAAATTATATAAAAAAATTAACCACAGCACCTTGTCTGTCATTTTTAATGAAACTTTTGTGCATATATATATGTACACACACACACACACACACACACACATTTACACTGTTGAGGGGAGTAAGTGGCATGATGTTAATTCCTTTAGTTTATACAGAATTAAATTTTAAATATTCTTGTTGTGTGTCTTCATTTTAGGTGGCAGGCATTTATAAATTTTAGGTAAATGTATACACAAAAATAATTTTTTCCAACATATATTTAATAACTGACAACAAAATAGAAAAAGTGACATATCCAGAACAAATGGTACAAGAAAGTTATAAGCTGGGAAATAATATTTTTGTGTATAAATAGTGAACATTAAATATATTAGTATTTATTTCTTGAAGAACCAGAGTTGGTGAATTCAAACATGCTCTCATTAGTATGATTCTAAAAGCTTGCATGTTAACATATCTTTTTTGGTTGTTTTTTTTTTCTTCTCTTTCAAATGAGCCAATAATCTCTGTAAGATAAAATAGACGATATTCTGATGCAAAGACTTTTTGAGAAGTTAGGTCCCCATTTTTTAAACTTCATAATCTGAATTATTATCTTTAAGGTGTTTTTAACCACTTTTCAAAAAAAAAATGCATTTACACCCTTTTAGTAACATACCAGCAAATTATTCACATCATAATGTATTGCATTTGAGGTTCCTTTGTGGTGAAGATGATGTCCCACCAATTAACCCCTAGTCCTAATGAATTTGGTAGACCTGAAATAATTTGAATTATTTCAACAAATTTGAATCAACTAAGGACTAAGCAGAAGAAATTCATTTTTTAATCATTTCACCCTAAGTTAAATAAAGCCCATAGAAGTTACTGAGAATATGAGAAAAAATATTTTTCCTTGGTAGCCAAGTACTAAGAAGAAGAACTGGTTATTGATTCTTTTTCAAATGTAGGTAGTTCATTTATAGCTTAACATCAGACTTGGACTTTTTTTTCTGCAACAGAATTTTTGTTTGTGCCAAAATTTGTTCAGAACATTTTGAAAGTTAATGATTTTGTTGAGTTGTTGTTCTAGCCTGTTTTCTTTTTTTTTTTTTTAGTGACAATATTGTAAAGTAGCAAATCATAGTTATCAATACTGAAATAAATAGTCACACAAAGTAAATATGGACAAGTACCTCTGTTCTACTCTTCACATATTTAAACCTTTAGCATTCAACATACCTAAACCAAACTTGGAAATATCAGCTCTCAATATTCAACCTGCTATAACTTTCCCCATATATATTCTGTCATAATATATGATGACAGCATCACAAATAACACAAACAGATTTTAATCACAAACAAAGAGCTGATCTTTGTGGGACAGGTTTAGGCATGTTGAATGCTAAAGGGTTAAATTAGACTACTAGAATACTTGTTCCATGTTCATTTCTGTAGGTTCATGTGAAACCTATTTTACTAGATGTCTTAATTTTCACTAAGGCTTATAAACAATATATTACAATTGACTGATGGTATAAGCAATAAAAAGGTCAGTACAGACACTTCTCAAATTTTATTAACCTTGTTCAACAAAAGATGGTACAGGGAACTTTTGCATAAAAAATAATTCAAAACTGTTTTATTGACTTATTAGGTACTTTACATATGTTTTTACAACATAAAAAATAGTTCATTTTAAAAACTGATACCTCTTCCATAATCATAGGTTAGCCAAACATTTTGTCTGGTTTTCAACTTAATAAACAAAATAAACTTTTTGACCAATCCAATATTTCTATATATATTTCATGAACAAAATTTAAGAACTATTACAGGGGGAAAAAAAGTTTTTTTTTTTTTGAGAATATATCAATTCTGTCTGAATTTCTGTGATGAGGAATTATTATTTGCACTCTGGTTCAGTTCAGAATTCCCTGGATCAATATATACCTGATGAAGGCTGGCGGACACAACAGACAAAACACTGTGATAACAACAACAAAACTGATGACAATAGTCCAAATGTAAATAATGTGAATAATAATAACACCTCATCTCACAAAGTTAGACAGAAAAAGATCCTTTTGTTTTGTTTTCTTTATATCTTGCTTACCCTCTTTCTCTCAGCATCCAAAATATTAAACCTATTTCCAAGAAACAACGACAGAATTCCTTAACAACAACCAGTTATTGATAGTTTAAAGTGTAGTGAGATAGTGGTATCATTTTCTTCGTTATCTTGTTGGCACGATGCGCCAGTAAGTGTACCAAAGGAGGTACCCACCAAAACCAAAGAAACTGAATCAGCCACTAGCCCGAATCCTTGTGCTGGTAAGTTAGCAAATTATCTGATAGAATTTCCATGGTTACCTTCCAGCATTATCATTAGCCCATATCCTCTTGATTTCTGTTTAAACTAACATTTTCTTTTTATATATCTATAGTGGGTTATCCGTTCTAGTGAAACGTAGTTGTGTGTTGAAACAGATTAACTGAATTTGGTGTCGTTAGTAGATAGCCCACTATAAGGGGGGTATAAACAAGAAAATCAAATTGAGTATAGAAACAACATTTATATATACACAGATATCAATTAAGGTTTTTTTACAAATAAAGTAATGTCCTTAGGATGGGTTCAAAAGACGTTAAAATGTTCATAGCAGTAAATGCCGAAGAGAGAGTTTGTGTGTATGTATGTGTGAGCGTTTGTCAGTTAGGAATGTCTTTGATGTTTCCGCTCCGTTGGTCGGGTAAGTAGCTCAGGGGACAGTGAAGAAGATGATGAGAGAGAAAAGGGAGGCGAGCATAGTGGATTGCTTGATGAGGTCAAGGGACGTGCTAATTATGCTCGTACTTTCTCAACTGGTGATGCTTTCTGTGTCAACTTTTTATTTCATCTTTGTTGGTCCCAGCATGTCATTTGGAAATTCAAACCCATATTTAATTCTGGGCTTCCCATTGGACGATAAATAAAATTTGTGTAGGCTCGCGAAAAGGAATTTGATATTTATTAATTTTTGGTTTTCTGCCGGAACATATGCGTGGAGCCGGGTGCGCAAAGACCAGTTTTGGTCATTTGCTTTCTGGATCTCTGGAGGCAAACATCTGGTCCCTTGCTTTGCTCGGTATCACCACATATCCAAACCGTTATTGAAAATTAAATGTTCACTGAAATATGTTTCTAAAGTTCATAGCTGCCCATATCTCACCTATTCATACTTGCTGTAGAATAAAGATCAATCAACATGTACAACATGTCTAGCCACACTCATAGTGAAATGCATTTTAATTGAATATACTAATTTGCACCTGTAAGACATAAACATTACAAGGTAACCAAACTGAGAAAACTATTTACTAATACTGAAACCGTCAACATAATGTCCTACCTTAAAGAAATGGATTTATACCAAAACAAAATGCCTACAATAGATTATCTTCAAATTATATATCTATAAAATATATACTTACCTTTAAGGTATAAATTCATGTACAAAATATCTGTAGTTAAAAGCATAAAATTGATTTCAAGGTTGGTATGCTGCTAAACAAAATCAACCAAACCAAATTAAAATTTCATCAGAAATCAAGAAAATATGAACTTAAATAGAATGGTCACAATATACAGGAAAAAATGTATCAATTCAAATTGACGCCAGGACAATATTCAACACATATTCTACTGTGGCACAGGGGTCAATGAAAGGGATTGGGTTGAACCTTGGTCTTGTCCTCTCTTAGCTTGTTCCTTTGATAAGTATACACCATCTAGTCTTACATCAAAAGAATTCATCTGTCATACATATTCACCATAATACTGCATTTATTCTATAAGACCATAACAATCACTGTATCACATCTGTATTTGATTTAAGAACTATATATACAGGATGTCTCTTAAAAATTTACCCACATTTTAAATGACAATAAATGCAATGTTTATTAACTTGCAAACAATATTAATGGTTAAAATTAAGAAATATTAATTTTTATTGACTAACAAAGATTAATTGTTCATATTAATTGAAATTAAAAGCATATTTAGAAATATTCAAACTGACAACAAAGTCTAAAAGTGAGCACAGATTTGGGGGTGGGGATGGGACACATATATATATTATGGATATTAGTAGAATGTAGAATATAATCCAAACAAAAGTGGAGATGATGAGATGTAGTGGAAAAGCTTTTTACAGACAATGCATTTTGCCTCCATGAGACACACATCCGTAAGTTAAAACAACAGACATACCCGGAGTGTAAGAAAAGTACATTGAAATTTTTGAAGAAGAGATAATAAATAATCATATGCCAGAAAGTGATTTTTCTTAAGTCATTAGTGTCTAATGCATTTGAAATTAGCCCACTCCAAGCAGATCTGTTTATTTTTCTCTGTATACTTTATTGGGCTACTGTTGCTTTTGTGATTTCAATTCTGGCAAACTTTAATATTTTCAGTATGGAAAAAAAAACAACTTTTGGTTGTACCATCTGATAAAGTTATTCCAATGCACTTTTCTTATATACACTATCTCACATTCCAGCTTAAGGGTACCTGTCGGATGGAGGCAAAAAGTCTGTAAAAACTTTTCTACCTTGCCTCATTATCTCCACAAACTATATATATATATATATATATATATATATATATATACATATATATATATCCGAGTATAGGGTACGTATACATGGAATAATATTCCTTGTCCAAAAGAAACACTATTCTTAAAAAAGTGCTCAATACAAAGTAGAGCTAATAATATTTATTCAGAAATTATAACATGAATAAGTTATATATATATATATATATATATATATATATATATATATTCAGAAATTATAACATGGATATATATATAACTACAAAAGTAGTATTTTGTTTCGACACTTTTGTGTCTTGTCAAGTGATGTGGTTTTATTTTAAATTGAATGTTTTTTTAAAAACCATTCAATTAAAAATAAAACCATTCAATTTAAAATAAACCACATCACTTGACAAGACACAAGAAGTGTCGAAACAAAATAGCTACTTTTGTAGTGATATTATAACATATCCATGTTATAATTTCAGAATAAATATATATATATATATATATATATATATATAAAGAGAGAGAGAGAGAGAGATGATGATGAAAAATAGAAAAAATAAGAAAGAATTAAAATAAACAAAAGCAAGTTTAGGGGTTACAAAGCCCACTATTTTGTAAGACTTGGTGCTAAAATTTTTGCATTTTTCTGTCTCTCTTAAAGACTTCTCTAAGAAAGAAGATGTATTGAAAACTAATTGCCACTAAAAGTTATAAATGACCAAATTTCAATTTACTCATTTTATGAATTCTTGTGAGTGCCTTTGTTACATCATGAGTCTAGTAAGTTATTAGAGTCATTGAGACACCATATGTACTGCAGCCACATGTACTACAGTGGTGCATCTAGAGCAAGATAGCCTGGTGAAGTCCATCCCTCTTAAGGACAGTATTGAATTCAGTTTTCCTTCTCCTAGACTGATTGCAGCACCAAGACAAGAAAGACCCATTTGCTCTGCTATTTAGCACATCACTGGGAGAAGAAAAGATGGATTCATATCTTTTCCAAGGCTATTTGTGCAAAAGTGAATGTAACGAACTTGACTAGAATTTCAACTTAGTTCACTTTCTCTTTCTGAGTCATTAATTATTACACCACCTGTACATCTGACTTATTTTTGCAATAACAAAAAAAAAAAAATAATTAAAAAATCAACTATTGTAACCAGTCCTGAAAGAGAAGATAACTTAGCATTTTTATTTCATATATTACTAGCAGTATAGCCCAGCATTGCTTGGGTGTAATGAAAACTTTAAAACTAATCCATGGTTCTGGAGCTCAGACTCAGCCTAAAGAATATTTGTGTGAAGTTTGGTGAGAATCGGATAAAAATTGTGGATTTGTATAAAGTACATACAGACAGATAAACAAACACACATACAAACATCTTGCTTTTTATATATATATATATATATATATATATATATATTATTGATTTTCTGCAACCTTGAAACTTCCGAATATCGTTTCTTATGTCTTTGTCTATGAGTGTATCAAATTTGATTAAAATCGGACTACTCCTTCTATAACCCGATTTTTTCGATTATCGATATCTATCGGGGGTACCTCGACATAAAACCTAGCTAAGAACACTCGCATATGCTTATAGTACAACTGTGTAAATTTTCAAGAAAATCGGTTCAGCCGTTTCAGAGTCTATAGGTAACGGACACACACACACAGACAAAGTTCCATTTATAAATAAGTTTAGATTTTTATTAATATTATCTAAATAAACAATGAAATAAGAAAATCCTCTGCACAGACTGATTGTCTATGTAAGCATATTTTAGGATTAGCTTTCAGGTGTCTATTGATGAGATTTATTTACCTTTTCAAAGACTAATGTAAAATGATGGTTTAATGTGGAGGCCCCATATGCTTACATGTGGGTAATGAAAAAAAATCTAGTCACAGCAACTATTTTGCATGAACATCAGGATATGCTCACCTAACCCTAATTTTAGTGCAATAGATAAACACTGCCTTTTTCCAAGAACTAGACAGAATTTATAACTAGTTTTGCTTAAAGATAAGAGAAATTGGATCCAAATCTAAAGATTTATTGTCAATATATATGTACTTGCTTCTTGTCTTTTATTATATTTCTGAAAAATATTTATTGACTGAATTGTTAAATGTAATTTTATTTATACTAATCTAAAATCTGACATCTACAAACACAAAAAAGAATTGCATTTAGACAAACAATCTAACACTCTTGTATTGCATAGGAACAATGTTAGACACAACTTAGATTTCACTTATGCTACCCCAATTAAAAAAGAAGATACCTTGAAAGCATGATAACATTACTACCAATGATAAACATATGCCTAAAACATTACATAGCCATCTTTCTTTGAATCCATTCTTAAAGAATCTGACATCTACCTAATACTAAGAATACATGCATAATAAAAAAATACAGTCTAGATTAAAGTGGAAGATGACCTCACTACACTGACTGACCACATAAAAATAAAAACATAAGAACTCATCCTACTAGACAGACACACATACATAATTATGAATACACATTCCTATCCAACACCCACTTAGACATACCAGAATTTTTACAATCTCTGATGAAGCTTTAATAAAAGTGAAACATGTTGGATTGATATCAGTCAGTCAGTCAGTCAGTCATGATACACACTTGAGCGATCATGTCTTGAAAGAGACATGACTGACTAGGCAGAAGATTTTCCTGCAGTAGGTTGCCATTACTTTTTACGGTAGACTGTCTGCTAACCAAGGCTACAGAACTCAATCTGTTCTGCTATTTAATCCATAGCTGGAGGGAGAAAGATTAATACCTTTTTCAAGGATATTTGCACTTAAGTGAATGCAATAAATTCAACTGGAGTTCAAATTCGACTTCCCGGTTTCTCGTTCCAAGTTGATATCCACTGCACCATGATGCACATCCAGATTGATATACATTTCCTGTTCATTCTTTATCTTTTTTTTATAATCATATCGCCCACCTCCCAGCAAGGTATTTTACTGCCACTGTTTTGCAGGGGGTTACATAGGAGGAAAGTTATGAGAAAGAGTGATAGATTATAGGGGGTGTCGGAAAGTGGATAAGACAAGGATGAGAATACTGATGAGAGTGGAGTGGACGGAGAAAGGAGCATGAGAGAGAGGATGCAGGTTAGTGAGATAAGAGATGACTATTGACTTTACATTTAAATTCTTGGAGATTATAGCTGTCGAGAAAACAAGTAAATGGAAGAGAATTCCACAGGTGGGAAGTGCAAGAAAAGAAGCTGCTGGAGTAGAATTTGCATTTACAATTTATTGGTTTGAAATATCTTAGTTATCCACATTTTATAATTTATTTTGAATTTCAAATCATTTTGTAAAGGTAATTAAGATAAATTTATACAAACTAAAGTTTCTGTATTATCAATTTTATCACTTCTAAAATTCTTTCACTCTAAAGCAAATATTCAACTTAATTTTGTTCTTTTAAATAATGTAGATAAGCTCATTAAAACATATAAAATGAAATATATTTTTAAAAAATAAAAAAATTGTTTAACTTGATATAAATAATGCAAATTAATTTTCTCTTCATTTTTTCCTCTTTTAGCATCCCCTCCACATGAACAGACACCTGCAACACCTTTAGTCCCTGGTAATCTGGCAGCTGAACCTTATTCCTGGAAGAGTTTAGTCATTGGTTGTCCAGTTCTTAAGCTGCGTACAACAGCAATACGTGCCGCCGTGCTTACTTTACCTCCTGGGTAAGTATTCTAAAAGTATTCTGTTCTTTATAGTCACACCTTAGTAGAAATGAAATATTAACTAGGATTTACAGTAACTGTTATATTGTAATATATATAGATACTAGTGGGCCTGTTTTGTCAAAAATGATAGAAAAATATATCAGTATGCCGTATGACAAATACATCTACAAAGAATCAAATGACTATAATAATATCATCCTTCTCTTACCCACTTCCTGACACCACCTATAATCTGTCACTCTTTCTCATAACTTTCCTCCTATGTAACCCCCTGCAAAACAGTGGCAGTAAAATGCCTTTCTTGGGTTGATATGATTATAAAAAAAAATTAATAATTTGCATAAATCAATCCATTTTTGTTCATGTACTAACAATAGTAATAAGGAAGTTTTTGACAACTCCAAAATTGAATACATAAATGCATGAGAAAAAGTAAACTCAACACTGGTTTAGAATACTCTGGTAAAAATGAAGTAGACAGAAATAAGCAGAAATTACATATAGTAACATTATACAGTTTAACATACATTACACAGCCGTAATGTCCAAACAAACACTGGAAAATTTATGCTAAATTTAATTCACAAACATTTCTAGCAGAAGGAAAATAACATTTTATTTACAGACCATTATGGTGAACACAGATAAAAAATAGATAAAATATGAAAATAAAATATATAAACAAAAAAAAATTAAAATTAAGCATTTGTTTTCTTTTAAAACCCATATCTTTTTCTTGCTCTCTCTTCCTCTTTCTACCCTCTCTCTCTCAAGTAATGAGAAAGTAAGTAACCCTCAAATAAAAAGAGGAAGAAGGAAAGACTGAACACCACAGTGAAACAGCACAAGTTTGTTGGCCACAGGTTATCCCTCTTGAGCATGACAGGTGGGAAATACATATATATATATATATATATATATATATATATATATATATATATATATACAACGGTCTTTTATTATAATAGAGAGGATGATATATACGACTTATAGGATGTCAGTTTGTATTGTGTTTTCCTACCATTAGGACATGTATTGTTTTTGACACAGCCTCTGCTTTTTTTAATTTACAAAAGTGGATCTGCCCTACCTACAAAATAGTTTAGTTATATATAGCTTTAAATGTCAGTGTGATGCTGACAACATAGGGCAGACCACTCAGCACCTTGAAATGCAGATTGCACAATATGTGTCTGTTAATGTTAAACAGGGTATTGTTACCCATAATACACATTTTATGCAGATGGTACAGGATTCTGCAATAAGTCAGTACCTTTCAGACAATTTTAGGCAAAGTGCAGTTGGCAAAAACAATTTGTATGAAAATACACCAAATGTCTGTCAACAGAAAGAGAAATTTGTCCATTCTCTTTCTTTACTAGGAGGCTTGTGAGCCCTGATCTTTCTTTTTTATATAGTTTATTCTGGTTTTTGCCATTTGTTTTCTCCTTTTTTTTTCTCTAATTTTAATAATAAATCATACTTCCTCATTTCCTCCTAAGTTGTTTGTTACTTTGTGAATTTCATTAATATTCTATTTAGGTTACCAATGATTTTTTTGATGAGGTGTTGGCCGAAAAGGATACCTTAAAAGGAAAAAAAATTTCAAGTTGTGTGGTATCAAACTTTCATTTATATATACACATATATACACACGCACACACACACACACACATATGCATAGACATATATAGATATATACACACGCACACATATATAACACATCACTCGATAAATCCTGGGACTAACTAATAAAATAACAACTTTTTGACAAAATTCGATTAAAATTATGAACATAATCTCCTTCTAGGGTGATACACTGATTTCAATGCTTCTCTAACAGTTTTTGTAGAACAATTTTTTTTTTGGTCTCAAAATACACCTCAGTTTCCAATATCACTTCTTTGTTGGAGCCAAATCTCTTTCCTTGAAGTATACTTTTGAGGCCTTCAAACAGCCAGTAGTTGCTGGGGGCCAGATCTGGAGAATAGTCACTGGGCACCAGATCTGGAAAATAGTTGCTGGGAGCCAGATTTGGAGACTAGGAAGCAATTCAAAGTGCAATTCATGTAGTTTTGTCACTGTTGCGATCGACTTGTGACAGGTGCATTGTCTTGGTGAAAGATCACTTTTTCTTATTCATTTGTGATCAATTTTTGGAGATTTCTTCCTTCAAACACACCAATAATGCAATATAATATTTGCTATTGATGGTTCTTTCTTTCTCAAGGTAATGAACAAAATACCTTGTGCATCCCAAAATATGGAGGCCAAAACCTTGCCTGCTGATATTTGTGTCTTTGGTCGCTTTGGACGGCTTTCACCTGCTGCTTTCCACTCAGTTCAGAGCCAATTTGACTCCAGAGTGAAGCGGTAGATACATGTTTCATCCATTGTCACATATTTTTGCAAAAACTTTCTTGTTGCATTGAAACAGTCGCAAACATTGCTCTGAATCGACAACATATTGTTGCTTTTGATTGACTGTGAGCAGATGCAGCACCCACTTTGAACACAGCTTTTTCATTGACAAATATTCATGCAAAATGGTGAAGACACAGCCTTTTGATATGTTCAACTCCTCTGTTCAACTCCTCTGCTACCTCACGCAACTTCAATTTACGTTCGACCAAAACAATTTTTTTGGATTATTTTGAATATTAACTGTTGTATCATTTGGGTCTGACAAGCAGCAGGTTTGCTGCGAAATACCTCTGACCCATGAAATTGTAGAATATCTATAGTCTTGAAGAAATGTGCCCCTGAACTCTCTTCTGTCCTTTCTAAGCTCTACAACCTCTGTCTATCTTCCTCCTGCTTTCCTGCCTGTTGGAAGTCTTCTTCTGTGGTTCCAATATTCAAGAACACTGGTGAACCCTCGGACCCCGCAAATTACCGTCCTATCAGCCCTCTTCTGATCTTCGGCAAAGTGTTCGAAGCCATTATCAATGCCAAGGTCATTCAGCATCTCATGGCCCACGGGCTCCTATTGGTCTACTGATGATATGCTAATGACCATCACCGAGTATATATACCAGGCTCTCGACAAGAATGGTGAAGCCCAAACTGTCGCTCTGGATATCTCTAAAGCATTCGACAGAGTATGGCATGCCAGCCTTCTATGGAAACTGCAAAGCTACGACATTACTGGACTTTTGTTGGACTTAATCCAGTCATTCCTCTCCAACCACACACTGAGGTGGTTTTAAATGGACATGCCTTCCAGAACTACCCGACAAACTTGGGTGTCCCCCAAGGCTCTATCCTAGGTCCTATGCTCTTTCTAATCTACATCAATGATCTCCTCGATGCCATAAGATCACAAGTAGGCATGTACGCCGATGATACCACAGTATACGCTCGCCTCGATCAAAAATCTGATGTTGATGATAAGGCGAACCTCGCGGCAGAGCTTGAAAAGGACCTCCAATCCGTGGTGGATTGGGGTAGGAAATAGCTCATAAAATTCAATTCTTCCAAAACGAAGCTGCTGTCAATTAACCACCACAGACGACCACACCTCCTTCCAACTAGCATGGAACAGGCATGCCTCCCAGAGAGTAAAACACTATGCCTGCTTGGCCTAACACTCTCAGCGGACCTCAAGTGGAATGACTACGTCGAATCCATTGCTAAATCCGCTGCCATGAAAGTTGGCTCTCTGTGCAGGGCCCGGAAATTCTTTCCACCTGAACCTATCCTGCACTTATACAAATCTACCATCCGCCCATGTTTTGAATACTGTTGCCACATCTGGTCGGGTGCCCCTGCTATTCTCCTTGGGCTTCTTGACAAAATACAGCGAAGAATCTGTAATGTGATTGATACCAACTTAGCTGACCGCCTGCAGTCACTCTCTCACCAGCGTGACATGGCTTCCCTGTGCCTCTTCTATAAATACTTTCATGGCTTCTGCTCTGATGAACTTAAATCACTGGTGCCCCCTAGGTGTGAGTTTGCATGAGATACTAGATTGGCAACTAGGTCCCACCCTTTTACAGTGAAACCAATGAAATGTAACTGCAATTTCTACTCCAACAGCTTCTTTTCTCACACTTCCCGCCTGTGGAATTCCCTTCCGCATGCTTGCTTCCCCAACGGCTATAACCTCCAGGAGTTTAAATGTAAGGTCAATAGACACCTCCTAACACACTAACCCTCCCATTCTCTCCAACTCTCCCTCCCCCCTGTGTACATCCTAACTCGTCTATCACCCTGTGTAATCTCCTGCACTATAGTGGCAGTGGAATACCTTGCTTGGGGTGACATGATTAAAAAAAAAAAAATACACACACACACACACACATACTCATATATATATATATATATATATATATATATATATATATATGCTGATCTTAATTTTATAAAATTTTAATACCAATGCCCACCAAGATTAATTTTAAGTCTTCCCACATATTCTCCAAAGTAAAAGTTGCTTTACTCTGATTGGTCCACATTGTACATACAATAATGCCTCCCTGATGAAAGAGGTCTTGCTTGTTCTTAACCTTTTAAAGCCATTCATTTCGAAATAACAACATCACTTGAAAAGACACAAAAAGTGTGAAACAAAATAGCTACTTTTGTAGTGATATTATAACATATCAATGTTATAATTTATTAATAAATATTATTATTATTATTATATATATATATGTATATATACATGCATATACACACACCCATATATATATGAATATATATACATACGCACACACCCATATACATAAATAAATATATATATATATATATACACACACCCATATATATATATATATATATATATATATATACACATACACCCATATACATATATATATATATACACATACACCCATATACATATATATATATATATATATACACATACACCCATATACATATATATATATATATATACACATACACCCATACCCATATATATATATATATATATATATATATATAAATTAGAGAAAATTTTCAAATTTCAAAGGTGTCGCATGTACATTTCTACATAGGATCTCTAATAGAGACTCTATGTCACATCAGCGACATTGATTTTTCCAAATGGCAAGGCCCTGGGTTAGAGTGTGAGGGGGTTTTAGGTTAACAACGGTCACAAAGTGGAAAAGGACAGAGCTGGTAGTCATGGGGTTACAGGGTGTTGAAATGGTATATTTAGGAAGGGGAGGAATAGGAGTTCATATTTTATAGACAACTAAATGAGTTAAATTACTTTTTAAAGTTAAGATTTTGGGCCGTTTGAAGAGGTGTATTTAGGCAAGAAGGAATGGGTTTCAATATAAGATTTTAAAAATTTTTATTTAAGTTTATTTGATTAAACCTTTTAGGTAGAAGCGAGCTAAATGCCGATTACAGGAAGTTATCAGTTTAAAAATTATTAGAGAAAAAATATTCACAAACAAAAATCACTAACAACAGAAACTACATCACTTGATGACTAGCAACAACTTAAATGGATAACACATAAATAGAAAATAAGGACATAAGATGTTAACATTCCACATTACTTCAAATAAAAGGTTAGGAATGAAATTACCATCAGTACTAGAAAGAGCAATAACAGCTACTGGATCTGAGAAACCTGTTTACTGAAAAGTAAAGTAATGTAAAAAAAAAAATGAAAAAAAATCATGAATTTCAACCAGAAGCAGTACTAGTTTGCTTGGTCAATGAATGCCAAATATTTTCTTGTAGGAAAACTACTAATATTACTATTATGAGTGTACTTCTGCTGTCAAAAATAATGGCAAAATATTTGACAGGTTTATTAGCTGTTCCTTCAGAGGTTATACCCTTGTCCTGTGTTACTGTTAACTGAGTGTTAACAGATAAAATTACCATGAAGGATTCATGCATAAATTCAACCAGGCAATTCTAAAATTGTTTCAAATATAAATTCAGTTTTGACTGAAATAATAAAACTTCTTTTTTAAAGTTACTGAAGAATTTCAAAGAGAAAATTCTGCTGGTTTAAAAAAATATTAATATTTATTCATCCAGTGTTGTGAATAAACTAAACTAAATGTGTTAACCGTGCATTAACTTCAAAACTATGGCCTTTGGAACAGGAGTAGAGGTTTATCCTTTGTTTCTGTTTAGGATTGTGTTTCCAGTTCTTTCTAATGTCTTTTTTAACTCTCTTCACTCCCAGTAGCTCCTTGCATCTTAGTGGCATCATCGTTTTATCTGTGGTGAATTGATTAATATATATATCAAGGTCAAGTGTATTTACAATAGTAAAAAGTAGCCTTGAACACTACTTGTAAATATAAAGCTGAATACACATTTGGTAATTTTCTCCATACAACATATGCTATTTTTATCAATGTGATTGTGTTTACTTTTTATTTCTATAGACGTCATGTCCTGCGATTCTTAATGACCAGTCCACTGGGCTACAGTGTTCACTTGTTATCATCCACTCCATTTGTATTTGGAGATGAAGAAACTATCATGTCTCTTTGCACTAAAGTAAGTACACTGTAATATATATTATGTGTAATAAAATGTGTGTGCATGTGTGAGTCTAAAATTTTCAGATCTAACTAAAAATATATCTGTAAAAGAACACTATTAATAATAAAGACAAAAGGAAAACTTATCTTAGTCAATGTATTTTATCCTCTGATGTGATAAATGTAAAGATTTGTTGTAATGGAATGTCCCACACTCTTTATCGCCTATGTGAACTGACTATATTAGTAGCCATATATAGTGAGCACAGGAGATACCTGTAACTTGCTTCAGCAATTATTAGCCTGCCACCAGATTCCCTGTCTTGCCGTAGTGTATTCTCTTTGTAATTAACCTCTCTTCTTTCATCTACACACATGTTGCTGTTCTTTCACTCAAGTACCACCTTGTCTGTTTGTAACTTCTTTAAAGGATATAACAGTGACAACAAGAGATTCAATTCCCACTCACAGCAAAAAAGACCCCAAGACACTCTCTGTAAAACATACAACAGTAGTAATTAGATTTGATCAACTCACATTGAAAATACTCAGTCAAATTACTCAACAAAAATGGAATAACTAGCTAAATTGACTAAAGCATTACACACTAGTTTGCAGTTACAACAGCAGCAGCAACAGCAATTACAGCAACAAGAAAAATTTGAAAAATCACAAAACATTTTTCAATATGAACTGATGCAATTACAAAAGCAACAAGCAGAAGACACTAAGCTATTGTGCAAAACTGTAATATCTAAAACAACAGGAGAACGTGGCTACAGATTTTTTTCCTCGTGAAGAAATATTGAATTCATTATCAGAATTCAAGTATGACCCAGACAATGGAGTAACTTTCTCTGCTTATTTTTGTAGGTACAAGGCGATTTTTTTGAAAAGGTGTGAACAATAATCTGAGGGGGAATGCCAGAGGCTGATAAATGTAAAAAGAGACAATATATGGATAAAAAAAAGAACACTTCTTGAGTCCAAGCGATAAAAAAACTGAAATTTGCAAAGTATAAGCCGAAAACATCCCAGTGTGATGCCGGGAGAGAGGTGCATTTAAAAAAGGAATGTTTTTTTAAGGATAAGGTTTGCTTTGAGTTAGGCTGTTTTGGTCACAAAAGCTCCTACTGTTGGTTTAAACAGAAAAGAAAGCAAAAATTTTAATCGAAAGTAAATGCAACAACAAAATTGAAGAGGGTGAAAAAAGGAAGTACGTAAATATGAAAATAATTGGTCAGACGGTGAAGTTATTGTTGGATACTGAAAGTGACATTTCTATTATGAATGAACAAATGGAAGAAAATAGGTACTAAAAATATAGCTAGAGGAGTATCTTGGAAAAAGCTAAACTTCAGCGGTGAATTTAGCTGCAAACGTATCATTTAGGAAGAGGACTTTCAAATCAATCTATGTTCTTCCAGGTACAACAAATTTATTTGGTATGAATTGGATTGTGCTTTTCAATTTATGGGAATAACCTGTAAATTCATTTTGCAACAAAGTGGACATGTCAGTAATGGAAAAATCTGAAGAAACTGAAAAATTTATTCCTGATTCAAAAAATGAATTTCCACATGTGTTTTCTGACAATGCATGAAAACCAAGGTTGGGTTTGAACTTAAACATAAGATCAGTGTACAAACCAAAAAAGAATGTACCATTTTCAGCTTTAGATTCTGTAAATCAAGAACTGGAACGGTTAGAGAATATGGGTGTAATTTCTAAAGTTGACTACTCAGATTAGGCTGCGCTTACAGTGTATGTAAAGAACAAAAAGATCCAAGTTTGTGCAGATTTTTCAACTGGATTAGATGACCGTCTGAAAGATCACACATACCTGTTACCTTCACTGGAGGATATTTTTTTCCAAGCTGAATGGTGGTAAACTGTCTTCTAAAATAGATCTGTCTGATGCATATCTACAAGTGAAAGTGGATGAACAGTGCTCAAAGTTATGAGCAATTGGGATGCACAAAGGACTCTACAAGCTTTGTTTGGGTTAAAAATGGTTCCCAGTTTATTTTAACAAATAATGGACACCATGTTAGCTGGGCCAGAACTTGCCATAGCGTACCTGGATGACACCCTGCTAAAGATCGAAAACAACGAACAGCACAAAAAACATATCAAGGCAGTGTTCCAGAAGATCGATGAATACAGTTTAAAGATGTTTGAATAAATGCGAGTTCTTCCAGAAGCAGATCAAATATTTGGAGCAAATAATCGATGAGAATGCAAGATCAGACCCATAAAGGGCTGAAGTTATTAAAAATATGCTACCACCAAACAAAATCACTCATCTTCAGGCATTTTTAGGCTTGGCCAACTATTACAATATATACATTCTCTAAAATGTATGATCTTAGGGCCCTATTGAATGACTTATTGAAAAGGGTGAAAATGAATTTGGTCTAAAGAATGTGAAGATGCTTTCCAGAAAATAAAAAGCTGTTTCGTTTTAGATTTTAGCATATTTTGACCCTAAAAAAGAAATAATTGGAGCATCTGACGCTAGCAACTATGAATCAGAGCAGTAATTTTTACATAGGTTTGAAGATGGGACTACAAAGCCCAGAACCCTGCTTCCTGCAAAAAGAAGTTATAGCCAGATCAAGAAAGAAAGCCTATCCATACTTTACACAGTTAAAAAATTTGATAGGTTCATCCATGGAAGGAAATTTACACTACAGATGGATCAGAGACCGTTGTTAACAATTTCTGCATCAAGAAAGTGTATATCCACGCACACTGATAACAGGTTACAGTGCTGGGGAATAATCTTGTTAAACTACAACTTTATGGAATACCTACCCTCAAAAAAACGCCGACGAGTTGTCTAGGTTGATTCCAAAACTTGCAGAACCATTAGAAGACACAGTGATAGTTGCTTCAAGAAATGAAAAAGAATTATCAGTACTACTACGTTATACAATTTGGGAGTTAACCATGATTCTAGAAGATATAAAAAATGCAGCTGAGAAGGACAAATTCATTAAAAAAATGAAGAAACAGGTATGGCTGAAAGAAAAACTTAAAAAAGGATCGAAAATATCACCTTTCTCAATCTGTGAGCAAGTGCTGTTATATGCAGATAGCATAGTAATATCATATATACACTGCAAAAGAAAATCTTGAAGGAATTTCATATAGGTTATCCAGGCATGTCAAGAAGTGTAACTATATCGATATATATTGGCCTAGGATGGACCAATTGATTGAAAATATGATAAAAGAGTGTAGAGGTTATCAATTTGTGGCAAAAGCACGACCAATGAAAATTCAGTCGTAGCCTAAAATGGATGTCACATGGACGAAGTAACACATCAATTACAATGGACAAATAGATGATTAATTACTACCTTATAATCATGGACAGTTTCTACAAGTGGCCAAAAATATTCAAGTGTAGACATTCACAAATACTATGAATGTACTAAACGAGCTTTTTAGTCATTTTGGTGTACCATAATCTTTAGTTAGTGACAACGGCGGACAGTTTACCAGCAGAGGCACATCTTTGTCGATAGACAACATTACAACATCTGTTTACTACCAGAGATCAAACGGGCAAGCAGAAAGATTCGTAGACATTTTTAAAAGAGCTCTAAGAAAGAATCAAGGCATGGACACTGATAAGATGAGTATACAAAAGTTTTTAGCAGTTTACAAAATTACTCCCAAAATTAGCTCAGGAGAGGTATTGTAATGGAATGTTCTAAACTCCCTATGGTTTATGTGGACTGACTATATTAGTAGCCACATCCGGCTTTGTCTGCTGAAGATATGAGGACTTCAAATTTATTGATTAAAGTAAGGGCTTGCTGTTGTTTAACACATTTTTACAAAGCTGCCAGTAGTCTTTGGAGCCAAACTTGCGGATTGCTATATGCAAACAACAGCTTAGCATCATTTAAGATCCTCTTGTAGTTATGAGCAGAGGGCACCTATTATGTGCCCTCTGCCCTCTATTGTGGCTCCAATAGAGCTGGAAAAAGTGATTCCAGTGGGCAATAGTGAACAAGCAAGCAGGGGAGAACCAGATAGATGAATGGGGTTTAAGACATAACTCCCTGGTTGGGATAAAGCATTAATGCTAGCTTTAACCCAAAAGAAGACCTTAAATGCTCAGTCTTCAACCTGAAGACTAAAAACTTTGTTCCAAGGGACATCACACAGGAAATTGCAGGATGACTCCCTGTCAGCTCTTTGGTAGCAGTAAAATATTCTGCTGGTTAAAGGTTGCTGGAGTGTGGGGAGTGGCAGGAGATATTAATGGGAACCACAGCATGATCAGAGTTGCCAAGAGGGCAAAGCTGCATGACATGGCAAGAGTCAGGGATAGAAGTGAAACAGAGATCTAGCAGAGAAAAAAAAAAAGTTCATGGTATGGACAGCAGCAAGATCTAAGACAGTTTTTCAACCACTTGGTGTGGTGGGCATTAAGGTCTCCAAACACAAATATATGAACTGATGAGAGGAAATGGCCTTATCTATATTGTTCAAGATGCTGTCAAGTATGGAACAGTCAGGAGATGAAGTGAAATGGTATAGAAAGAAAAGATAGCTAAGTGAGTTTAGTAGGGAGAGACGGAGACACATGTAGGAATGGTCTGGAGATTCAAGAGAAATCACCCTAGCTAGAGGGAGATGTTTGCTGACACAAACACTAATTCCAAGCATATGAACACTGGGGTCATTCCTAAAGAGGGGAAGGTAACCAGGGATATAGAAATCAAAGGAAGGAATAGAAGGGTTAAGATTAGTTTCACAGAGAGCTAAGATGTCAGGTGAGTTTACTTGGAGGAAATATTCAATGCTGCAAAAGTTGGTACGGATACTACGGATGTTCGAGAGAAAGAGATGTTAACAGGTTTAGATGATTTTTGTTTAGATGGTTTAGTTTTAATTCTGATGTCATAATTAAACAATTTTTGGTAAGGAGAGCCCTATAGTAGTAGTATCAGTCAGTTGTCAAATGCAACATGTGTAGGAAGGTTGGTTGGTTGGTTGGTTGGTTGGTTGGTTTGTTTTTATGGCAAATCAACCTCGGCAGGTCATTTATTCCCAACTAAATTTTTATTTATTGATTGCTGGTAATACCTTTTTCTTTCAACAATAGTATCAAGATTCATTGGGATTTTTGTTTTTAAGGGTAGGGTCCCCAAGTCCTACCCTTGTTATTTAACCCATAACTGGAGGGAAGGGACGGATTAATACCTTTTCCAAGGGTACCAGTGCTTAAGTGAATACAGGATATTCAACTGGAATTTGAACTCGGCTCACCAATTTCTCTTTCCGAGCCGATATCCACTGCACTACGACACACATCCGTCACTAAACGCTTACAGCACCTGGTACTCCCAAGCGGTCACCCATCTAAGTACTGACCAGGCTCAATGTTGCTTAATTTCGGTGATTGAGCAAGAACTGGTGTATTAAACATGATAGGCCGTAAGCCATGTAGGAAGAAAACTGGCACAGACTGCAGCATAATGTGGCTTCAGGGTTGCCTACTGGAGGTACTTGCAGGGACACCCATCCATGTGTGATATGGCACTACAAGTAACCCCAATATTATTCAAGTGTTGATCAGAACAGCCTCTCAAGATGCCGCGCAAGTCTGGGCTTCTATATTGCCATGTTTCAAGTAAACATGGCAATAAAAATGAGGATAACAGTTCGAACAATATAAATACTATCACATCTCAGAACTATAGGCAAATATTAATTACATTATTAAAAAAAAAAAATTACTCACCTTCGTTTATTACACTGCATCACTTAGCATCCTCTATAATTTACCTAGAATTTTCAGTTAGCCAGATGATTATTTAGAAGCATTCTTTAATTTTAAAACTGTAAAAAGCCAATGACATTTTTACTTTTGTTTATGAATATTTGTTGCAAAATATAATCTTTACATCTTCTTTGATAAATTCCTCCTGAGGAAAAAATGTGTCGGCTGAGGTAAGTTTTCCTTTTCTCTTAAATATTCAAATCTACCATTCATCCATGCATTGAATACTGTTGTCATATCTGGGTAGGTGCTCCTGTTATTCACCTTGAGGTTTTCAACAAAATCCTAAAAAGGATCTGCAATGTAGTTGGTCCTGACTTGGCATCTTGACTACAGTCACTTTCTTAACAACATTACATGGCTTTCCTCTGTTTTTTTTACAAATATTTTCATAGCAACTGCTCTGATGAGCTTTTTTCCCCCCTGGTGCCCTGATCACATGAATTTAAGTATGCTAGTAGACTGGCATCTTGGTCCCACTTTTGTACTGTTGAAATAGTTAAATGTAACCGCCTCTTCTACTCCAACAGTTTTTCTTGCACTTCCTGCCAGTAGAATTTCTTTCAATTACTTGCTTCTCTGATAGCTACAACCTACAAAAATTTAAATGCAACATCAATTCCCATCTCCTATCATCATTAATCCAGTCCATCTTTTATTCTTTCTTCAACACCCCTTGTACTCTGTCTTATCTCACTGTAACCCTCTGTGTACTACTGGTAGTTCTGCCTTGCTTGGGGTGAAATGATTAATGTGTGAGCATATAGGTAGTGGTGATATACAATAGTTACATTTCAGATTTGAAGATTATGTAAGGTTTGTAAGCTTTTAAAATATATGTATAAAAATTGAAACCTGAACAAATAGCATCCTCAATTTATTTCTTTTGTGAAAAAAGGCCATCAAAACATGAAATGGGTTTTATATCCTATATATTAATTACAATTTTTGGCCTCTACCTCTAGTGAGACATTTTTATCAGAGGGTGTTGTTAAAAGCAACACAAAAATTACCTGAAATAATCAAACAACTTGATTTTGATAATCACTAAGAAAAATCAATACAGATAAATCACTGATTTTCTGGCATCTCTAATTCCAGAATTATGTCAGATTACCCATTTTGCTAGACCAACAAATGTCCCATCATAATAATTTGGTAATACACCTTTGACTCACTAGTATGTCTTTTATGCTTAAAACATTGACTGTCAGAAACTTGAGTTAAACAAATATTAAACAAATAAACAAAAAAGGTTAAATGCAAGATAAGAAATTTTAATGTCTGTTCATAATTTGAGAGCAGAAAGATGTAGAAAAATAACTTTCTTAAGTACACAAGCAATCTTTATTTTTTTAATTTTAAATATACAATATCTTAAGATAAAAAACCAATTATGATAAATTTTATTTACTTATAGTTGCATCTTTTTAAATCTTTTCTGTCTGAGTTTCTCAAATGTGTATAGTTATTATTTGCACTATTTATATTCAGACTATTGGTCTCATCTTGGTTGTTTTTATCACAATGTTTTGGCTGTTGTGACTCAGGTGTATATCAATTTGGGTAACCTATAGTAATTCTAAACTGAACCCTTTATTTAATCTACAGTGGCAGACTGTTCTCATTCCACTGCTCATGTCTGGGGATATCAACTAGTTCTGATATTTATTTAGTGAATGAAATAATATAAAATCAGATAACAACAACAACAAAAAGAAAATGAACAATGCTACTTTGTGTGGTTTGTAATTAATTCAGCTGCTTTATGTTTCTTTTAGGAGAGCTGTCGATTTGTGGACAATGCAACTCAAGTGATTCTTTCCTTAGGAAACTGCATAAAGTCCTTCTCTAATAAAGAAGATTTCCAAAGAGAATGGGAAAATTTTAAATTTCTTCACTGCCCCTACATTAGTGATAAAAGCATCTCTAAAGTGCATCACTTTGAAGTAAGTTGATTTTTGTATTATATGGACTTTGTTTTTAAATTAAACTTCCAGCTACAGTTTAAACACTTGCAATTGCATGATGATTAAATATTGTAATTTTACTATTAGTTGATTCCAATTAAGATAATCTCTCAATGCAGGCGGGTCAGAATTGTTTTTGTATAATAAATTATTTTTCAGATTTATATTCTTACATTATTATCTTCATATCTGCATTACAATAAACTCAGAGGATAGTTTATCACATTTGAAATAAAAAAAAAACTAAAAAAACAATTTTCCCCAAATATACATGATTGATTGATTGATTGATTTCTTTTTTTCTGGCTTATCAACTCTAAGTATTTATAAATTGTTCAATTATTTTTTGAGATAATAATTGTTTCAGTGATACAAGTCTTACTAATTAACCCATAGCTGTTGGGGAAAAGAGGTGAAATCATACCTTTTCCAACCCCAACAAGAATTTGAATTCTGCTCTCTGAGTAACAATCCTGAGCAATTATCCATCACAGCACCTGGTAAGTGGTCACCAATCAAGGTACTGATTAGGTTCAACATTGCTTAACTTCAGTGACCATACAGGAACCAGTGTTTCAACTTGATGTGGCCATAAGCCCAACTTGATGTGGCCATAAGCCCACCAAATATATAGTCAAGTAAATAGATAAATACTGATAAATACAATGACTACATAGTGTAATTTTGTACTTATGCACTATGAGAGAAATTGTATTAGGTGTATGCAAGTTTCCAGCATTTTAGTGATATAAAAAAATATTTTCTATTGTATATGTCCATCTCTATTTTTCAAAAATAAATGTGCTGTGAACTGTTATGCATAGTTAAAATCAGTCAGTTGCATTATATATGAATGTAATACTTGATTGCATAATTGATGACCTATTGTCATTAATATTCAAAAGTATATGGTTAGAATAACCAGACTAATTGCTTTCTAAACAGTAAACCAATAAGATCCAAACCAAAAGTGCATTCTCCTTTTCTTATTTCTTTTGTTAAAGGTTTTCAATGAAGCTCTCTACTTGGCTTTGTCTCGACTTTCTTTAAAACAAGACGTGATTTTTGCCTTAAGAGTAATGACATTTGATACAACTTCTAAAATGGGGCAACAGGAACAAGAACAAGACCAGCCACGAAGCAGGCCAAGTAAGCGTTTTTTTTTGTTTTTCTTGTTTGTAATACAGAGTTTTTTCCCTAGTTTGTGTTGACCTCACTTTATTTTGTTAAAGATTATTTGGAAATGCTATGCTATGAAACTATTTTGTATATTTATTGAACACTAATAAGTGAGCTGAATACATAGATTTGATTTCAACAAAATGATATAATAAATAAAAAACAAGGTAGGAAATGTCACAATCTAACATGTTTCACTTTTATTAAAGCTTCTTTATCAAGTTAAAAAAGGGATTTTTCAGAGATTGAATTAATAATTTAAAACTTTTACAAAGAGACAGTTTACTGGAATGTTGTTTGGGGTGAATTCTTATTGGTCAGATATGGCTTAAAAGTTGGCCTACCCCTGAGGTCATCTATCAGCAATGTTCTTGTGTGTATATTTATAGAATTCTTTGAATCCAGCCTTTTCAAATATATAATACCTAACAACTCTACTTACCAAAGATACATAGATGAAGTCCTCTTATTTTACCCCCATGACACTAACAAATAAACATAAGGTTGAACCCACCATTGTATTTACACACATGTTTGAAAATAACATTTCTATTAATTTCTGCCTTTCCTCAACATCTTATTGATACATAACAATGAAAAATTAGGTTTTAAAATTTACCAAAATCCCACAAACAAAAACAACCTAATCAGTTTCTATTCCCACCACAACCAGAGAATAAAATCTAGACTAATCATAGGATTTTACCTTAGGGCCTTCAGAATATGCAGCCCTTAGTATTTATCTGAAAATTATAAATAGTCAAATAATTTACTTTCTAACCTGACTTCCTCCTTTTGTCTCCTTGAAGTAAGGCCAGATAATCTACTTCATTTATAGGAGAGTACCTAATGCAGCAGGTGGGTTAGTCCACTTTACTATAATGGACCTGCCAACACATTTCCACATGTGGATTCTATTCACTTTATATATCTCTCCATTAGGTCACTCAGTAGGTTATTTTCATGCGGAGTGACCACACCAATCTACTTGCGTGTCAAATCACCTACAATTAATTAACATTCAACAAAGAGGAGATATATATTGAAAAAAGATTCAAACATCTCCACTACCCACACTACTTCATCTTCAACACTAAAAACATGCTTACAAAATCCACAAAGCCAAAAAAAAAAGGATACTTCCACCAAAAATTACACAAATTTAATAATACTTTCAACTAAACTTGCAAACAAATTAGTTATCCCAAACACTGAGATCATTACCACCACCTCCAATACCATTGGTGATATAATCAAGAAGAAAGAAATACCAAACACATGACAGGATTTATCAAATAAAGCATCCTCAATGCAAAAACGTGCACACAGAGGAGACATCCCGTGATCTAAAAACACAAAAGTGACATACGTTTGGACAAATATTCTAACTCTTGTTTTACATCAAAACAACATGAAAGATAACTTTGATTTCACTAATGCCAGCTTAATTAAAAAAGAACATAATCTTTTAACTATAAAACTCGCTTCAAATATTAAGTTACTTCATCGTCTTTCTTCAAGTCTATTCATCAAGAATCCAACTTATGTCTACCAATACATAAAAATAAATAAAATAATACTTCTGAATATTATCCTAAATAATTCATAATGTTACAATAATATTCTCTATATACATAATATTCTAAATATTACATAAAATAATATTTTAATAAAAGATTATAAATAATGTCCTAAATAATATATAAAACTTAATACATACAAACTAAAGATTCCAACTGTAAAATTTACTATGATCAAGCGGTTTTTCATTGACCTAGAACGGAAAACGTGACATTTGCATGTATTGTATACATTCTTTGTCACATCTTCACCATATTCTCAACAATTTAAACAGAAATGTCTACAAATATTTTATCACATATATTTTTTATTTTTTTTAATCATATCACCCCAAGCAAGGCGAAAATGCCACTGATGCGCAGGGGGCTACGTAAGAGTGAAAAGATTGGAAAAGAGAAAAACCGGAAACCACATCCTAAACAGGAAACAAGGGATGAGCCTCTTCACCTGTTCAATAGACGTGGGTGGAGTGTGAACCGGGCGATAGTTTAGTCCATCTACTCCAATTGAAAAAAAAAATAAAAAGAGTGAAAAGATTGGAAAATAGAAAAAGAGAAAAACCGGAAACCACATTCTAAACAGCAAACAAGGGATGAGCCTCTTCCCCTGTTAAATTACCGACCAGCAAACGCATACATACAAACTAAAGATTCCAACTGTAAAATTTACTATGATCAAGCGGTTTTTCATTGACCTAGAACGGAAAACGTGACATTTGCATGTATTGTATACATTCTTTGTCACATCTTCACCACATTCTCAACAATTTAAACCGAAATGTCTACAAATATTTTATCACATATATACACTAATGTTACCGACCAGCAAACGCATATTTTCATACACTTTATTTATCATCCAAGATTTCTCACACATTTTTTAAAAAAGCGTCCATCGTTTTAACACGTGTATTATTGCACACACATACATGTAAACAGACTTTGCCATACATATCACAAAATTTTCCACACACATACATGTAAACAGACTTTGCCATACATATCACAAAATTTTACACTCATATACATGTAAACAGACTTTGCCATACATATCACAAAATTTTACACACACATACTTTAAAAAAAATTTGACCAATAAGAATCAACCCCAAACAACATTCCAGTACACTGTCTCTTTGTAAAAATGTTTTAATTTTTATTCAATCTCCAAAATTTTTTTTCATCTTTAACTCAATTTCTGAAGATGCTTTAATAAAAATGAAACATGTTAGATTGAGACACATTTCCTACCTTGTTCTTTATTAATTATATCATTAATAAATAGGTAATGTTTTGTAATATCAAACTTTTATTAGAAATAATTAAAAAAAAAAAGAAAAAAGTCAACTACTTTTTAACCTTGAGGGTGACTAAATTCTTAAAATAATACTTATGAGTTGATTTCCCCCAAAAATGCAAATTTGATGCTTTTAATAAAGTTTCTTTGATAGATGATAATTCTTTTTTGTCAAAGATCATCTTATATCTTTATATGTCTGTCTGATTGATTGATTGCTCGCTTTGCAGCATATCAACTTCTATCAATTATTTAATGCCAAAATATAAGCATTTACTACACAATTTTATTTTTTTATGTTAGAAATAATAATGGTTTTAGTGATACACGTCTTATTAATTAACCCATAACCGTGGGGAGAAGAGGTGAATTTTGACCTTTCCCAACAAACCCAACTGAAATTCAAACTGAACTCTCTGATTAATAACTATGAGCCATTATTCATTACAACACCTACACATCCAAACTTACAGCAACTGGTATTCCCAAGTGATTACCCATCTAAGTAATGACCAGACTCAACATTGCTTAACTTTGGTGGTTCTACAGAAATCAGTGTTTCAACATGATGTGGCTGTAAGCTTAAGGTCTGTCTGGAAACAATCCCACAATTTAATGACTGGCTAACACATCTGCCAAGGCAGCTAGCCAAACCCTATTACAGACATGTTGTTTGTACTGCAGCTATGCTGAGCAGACCTAGAGTGCATAATCTAATATTATATTATAATAAAACAAATGTAATGCAATGATGTATTAGTCACCATCAAAGCAGTTTCTTATTATCTGAATTTCCTTTCCATTTTTCAATACATTCTACAAAGTCCTCTTTTGGGATTGCTACCAGCTGCTTTATCTTGCTCTCTTTAATTTTGACCAGAGTCTGAAATCTCTCTTTGAATGATAATTTTAAAGTAGTCAAATCTGAATGATTACAGAATGAAAGCACATTGTTGATTCAATGTTTTGCCAAAACTGGCTTAGTCATTGTGACTGCAATGATCACATAGTGTACAACCTCCTGCCAACTGAGTAACCCTACAAGAGATTACCTAACCAGGCTCAATATTGCTTAGCTTAAGTGATCATACTGGAATCAATGTTTCAACATGATATGGCTGTAAGCCTAACATCTGTCTGGAAACAATCCCACAATTTAATGGCCGGTTAACCCAAGGCAGCTATGACCAGCTCCCTCCATATGTATCAGTTGCATGCCAATAATTGAGTCTCTGTGAATTATCTTCCAGTCTACTCAGTAATGTCAGCTAATATTTGAAAGCAGATTGGTCTTTCCAACTTTGAAGATTGGTATAATAGAATCTTTATAGTCCAGTTTCTCCCAATTTGGTCTTGTGTCATGGTATGTCAAGTTTAGTAAATATCATAGATGCCTTAGCATGATTACTGGCAAGCTCATCTGGAAGACTAATTCGCCATTATTGTAGTGTCTTCAGTTTTCACAGATAATATCTGAGCTTAAAACTTGGACAACCTGATACTCGGGGGACAGACTGAGAGAAAGAGGGACAAAATACAACGGAGAATCTGTAACATGATCGATCCTGACTTGGCGGGCCGGCTGCAACCACTCTCTCACCGGCGTGACGTGGCTTCTTTGTGCCTCTTCTATAAGTACTTTCACGGCTTCTGCTCCGATGTACTTAGGTCATTGGTGCCACTTAGGTACGAATTTACACGAGATACTAGATTAGCAACTAGGTCCCACCCTTTTACAGTGAAACAGATAAGATGTAACTGTAATTTTTACTTCAACAGCTTCTTTTCTCGCACTTCCCGCCTTTGGAATTCCCTTCCACATGCCTGCTTCCCCGACAGCTACAATCTCCAGGAGTTTAAATGTAAGGTCAATAGACACCTCCTAACACACTAACTTGCATCTATTCTCTCAAACACTCTCACCATCTAACCAGCCCTCATTCTCGGTACCCTTACCCGTCTATCACCCTCCTTCTGACATTTCCTATACCTAACCATCCTTTTCCCATCACTTCCCCGGCCCTATGTAACCCCCTGCACAATAGTGGCAGTGGAATGCCTTGCTCAGGGTGAAACGATTAAAAAAAAAAAACAGAATGTAAAATGGGCTTGAGCTAATAGATGGTAGAACAGGATTTAGGAGAAATAACAAAAAAGATGAAACTTATTAAGAGCTGCAAGAAACAGTAAGATGTAGAAAGCCATGATTACCTACACCCTGAAGAGACACAGCATATAAAAGATAAAGAATAAATATCTAGATAATGTATGAACAATTCTTATATATTACATATTGGTAAAGAAACAAGAGGAGTTTACATTCAGTCAATGACTATAGCAACACAAGTAATAAATAACTTATTCATATCAAATTCATATGTTTTTTTTTTAAGCCACAGCAACTGGCAGCATCAGCGGAACTGGACAAGGTAACTTTTTTCTAAATTTTAAATAATGCATTTCTCTTAATTGATCTTTTAGTGATCATATAACTTTGCTAAATGATTCCAGCACAGTTATCTTTGCATAGTTTAGGTTCAAGGTGCACTGTTCATTTTCAAGTATATCAATACTACACCCACCTAATTACAAAGTGCAAAGAGCTGTAAAAAATAACAGAAGCCACATCACTTGACGACTTTCAACAACAGCAACAACTAAAATGAATAGTACATGTAACTTGAAAAGAGAATAACAATATAGTGAAGATGCTGACATTTCACACTACTTCCAACAAAAGAGTAGGAAGGAAGCAACCATCAACACTGGAAAGAGAGACAACTGCTACTTGACTTGAGAAACCTATTTTTCCGAAATTGTTTTAAGGGAAAAATTTTATAAATTTCAACCAAAAGCAGCACTGAGTGTTCGGTTTCATTATAAGGAAATGAATAATATTACCATTGTCATTGACATGAGGCAGGGCATATAATACTATTTTAGAAGTTGTACTAACCACAATTATATAGTTTTAGAAACTAAGAAAACAAAAGCAGAAGAAAGGTGTTGTATGTAACATGAACAAGTTTACAATGGATTAGCTTGTTGAGCAAGTGACTATATTTTTCACTGAAGATCTTAGAATGCAATATCCAAGAGTGAACAAAACTTTTATATGAGTAACATGGAGACAATTGAATAAGAGTAGCTGACCAAAGTTATCAATCTTCTTCTGGATTTTAATTTTAATAAACTAGTTTCAGTGAATTCCACCCCAAATTAGTGACATTACAGAACTTTTAAGGTCATTTTCCAATATAATATAACCTGATATTGAACTCACAACTCTTTGGGTCAATTCATTGGGACTAACCAACATCTATATCCATGGGACCATGTGTCCTTAAGGATATAGACATTGGTTAGGTATACCCCAGAGACCGTAATAAAAGGTTCCTAGCACCTGAAGAAGGCCAAAGCATACAATAGCCGAAATGTTGTACAAAAGGCAACCAAGATGAAGACAATAGTCTGAATTGTGTAAATACTACCTCATCTCAGTAAAATAGACAAATACTCTTTATAAATTATTCAATTTAGAATTCTGCATTTATCTAATATAGTCACTAAAATTATCCCATTGAATTTCTCAAGTTTTAATAAAATTAAGTAAAGGGGTGAAACATGGGTAAAAAAAATATTTTCATCAAAATTTTCTAAGAAACAATTTTTTTAAAATAATTTCATTCATTTGTGAATAATTCTTGAAAATTTCATTAAAATTCAACAGTTATTTGATTTTTGCACGAATTTCCAAATTAAATGTCTGTCACCATAAAAAAGAGGCTAAAATTTGCTAATTTAAAAGTTAGTACGTCCACTGATGCAAGAAAAACAAGTTTTTGAATCAAAATTTCAAATATTCTAAAATGGAGTATCAAATTTTATTAAATATTCAAAAAGTACTTTGATCCTTCCTCTTAAGAAATATTTTTACAATAAAACAAAGTTTTCATTAAGTTTGGAGCATGCTTTCATAATGATATGCTAATGTTTTAATGATTTCATGGAGGTACTTATAATATTTAATATCATAAGGCTACATAATATCATAATATATTGTAAGACTACATAATATATTTAATATCATAGACTACATAACATTGTATTTAATAATATAAAACTACATAATATCATAACATTTAATATCATAGACTACATAATATAATATTTGATGTTCAAGACTACATATATCATAATATTTATATGGCTACATAATACCATAATATTCCTAAGATTTAATAATTCATAATATTCTAATATATCATAAGACTACATAATATTTATTTCTCAAAGGTTGGGACTGCATAATACAATACTTTATGATTTATTCACTGTTGATTTCTATTTATTAAAGTTTTCTAAGAGCAACTATTTTTTATTTCTTTCAGCAGAAAGTGAAAAGCCTGAAAGAAAGTTTTCAATGAAGTATGTAATATTTTTCATTATTTTAAGATCTCATACAATTTTTCAAATTTTGTTCAGACAATTGAACTTATCTTATTCCTTTTGTTACTTTAATGTATTTATTCTCCAGCTTTAAAAGTATGCAATCTGTTATGTCAGGCTAGTGTAGATTTACCACTGTGTCAAAGAAGAGAGTACTGGATTCCTATGAGTTGTCAGTTCTTCAATATGGCAGTGAATGCTGGACAATATCATCAAAGATGAAGGAAAAACTTGAAGCAACTGAAATGTGGTTCTACAGAAGAATGCTATGAATATCATGGATCGGGCATGATGAAGTCTTAGAAATGATGGAAACAAAAAGGAAATTAATACTGAGCATCAGGAAGAGACAGCTGAAGTTCCTGGGACATACAATGAGGAAGGAGGGCTTGGAGAACCTGATACTAACAGGCCAGATAGAGGGAAAAAGAGATGGGAAAGCAACGGATAACATATGTGAAGGACCTAATCAGGTGGATGATTGAACAAGGGTTGCATGGTGTAACAGAAGAAGGCGTGCTAAGAGCCACCAGGGATAGGTAGACGTGGAAAGCCATGATCGCCTACGTCCTGAAGGGACAGGGCACATAGAAGAAGTTTTTTTTTTTGCTTGGTAAAGAAGGTTTTAATGAAAGAGTCCGAGGAAATTAGTATAGTACCTGCATTTAATTTTATTTTCATTCATTTTTACTTGATTCACCTATGCATAACATCATAGGTAACTGTTAGATATTATTATTAATTTTTAGATTTGTTTTTCTAGTGAATGTTTTTGTTATTTATCCATCTACTTAGTCCCTCACAAAACAAATCTTCCACAGAACATTTTCACTCTGCCCTATCTGTAGCACCACTCACACTTCATCCTAATATCAACATAAAAAATTTTGCATCATGAATTGAATGTGAAACATTAAAATAATAGAATTTTTTTCTCTTTACTAAATCTAAATTTCATTATATATATATATATATATATATATATATATATATAAAATGAAAGATCATGATATATAAATTTTCATATACCAGAACAATGTTAGGAAAATTAATGATAAAGTGTAAAAATGTGTGTGCATGTGCAGTTACATAAACAAAAACATCACTTTAGTCCAATGAAATCCTAAAATATAAAATGTGTTACACAAGATTTTTTCCACTTTTGCATTTATTTTAAAAAATGGATTAAATCTGATATTTTTAATTTATTTGGGTAAACATTATTTTTGATGGATTTTTGAGTAGATGATCTGTTCTTTCTTATTAAAAAATATATTTATTGATTTACATCTACCAGCCTGAATATTCAAGAAAATAAATTGAAAATATACTAGATTTAATCTGTTAATGTATTTGAGCAGCAATATCTCATTTATGCACATTTAGTAACAGATCAACAAAAGAAAAGTTCTTTTAGATTTGTTTTTTAATTTCTTTGTTGAATTGAACCATTTTCCTTTTTTTCCTGTTTCATAAATCTAAATCCCATCCATCTAAACCTGTTCCTTCTATCTTTATTCTTTTTGATAATTCTAAATCCCATACATTAATCAAATTTGTTTCAATCTTTGTTCTTTTTTATGAATCTAAATTCCATAAATATAACTGCCTTCATTATATCTGTGGTGATACCGACCAAACAAAAGCGATGGACCGGATGTTTGCATCCTCGTGACAAAAAAGCAAATGACCAAAAGTCATCAGTGCGCAGCCAGATTCACGCAGATGTTCCAGTTGAAAAATAAAAATTAATTAAATATTAAATCTCCAGTTCGCGAGCCTACGCAAATTTTATTTATCGGCCAATGGGAAGCCCAGAATCAAATACGGATATGAATTCCCAAATGATCTGCTGCGATCCAAAAAGGCGAAATAAAAAGCCGATACAGAAAGCATCGCCAGACAGGTAGACTGACTCAAGAGAGACAAGAGTAATTAGTAGCTCCCTTGCCCAAGTCAAGCGGCTTACTATGTTCACCTCCCTTACCTCTCTCACCTTATCTTTCGCTGTCTCAAAACTACTTACTGACCTAAGGAGCAAATACATCAAAGACATTACTTACTTACAGCACTCCCACATTCCTAAGTATTAATTCTCTTTTCAGCATTTTATTGCCATGAAAAACCTAACTTCCGTGTACCCATATTCAAAGGCATTTCCTCCCGGCCAATGCACCCACAATTTAAGTATCGAATTCTCCTTGTCAGCCTTTTATTGTCGCTATATATCTTTGTTCTTTTTGATAAACCTAAATTTCATGATTCTAACCACCCTTCTTTCTATCTTAGTTCTTTTTGGTAATTCTAAATCCTATAAATCTGTCTTACTTATTTGTTCTTTTTGATGATTCTAACTGCCTTCCTGTTGTCTTTGTTCTTTTAGTTAAATCTAAATTCTATCTTCCTTTTTTTTTATAATACAGTGAAATATCAGTAGAGGATCACATTGCAGCTGTAAAACTACAAAAATGTTGGCGTGGAGGATTCGTAAGAAAGATCAGAAATGCAAGAAAGCATGGTAACATTTCTAATTTATTTACTCACATAACCACCATAACAAATTTACTGGCTGATCCATGAAGAATTAATAATGTCTAAAAATTAACAACTAATTGTAATGTAGGTGTTGTCAACAATTATGTATACAAATATAAAAATATCTTGAGCTATGAAAGTTGTATTCAAGCCACACAATTTGATCAAACAGACACTTTAAAACCTTTTTTATTCAAGCTGAGATCTTTTCTATACCCATCCCATATATATATTTTAATTGATTTCACCCCAAGCAAAACAGTAAAGCCACTAAGACAAGGAGTTAGTAGGCATAGGAGAATTAGAAATAAGAAACTTTACTTAGGAGCAAGATCAAAAGAAGAGTAATCAGGAGGATAGTAGAAAGTATGGATGGGCGTTGTTGTGTAGTGGATATCGGCTCAGAAGAAGAAATCAAACAGCTGAGTTTGAATTCCAGTTGAAGTCATTACTTTCACTTACATGCAAATACTCTTAGGAAAGGGATTAATTCAATGCTTCTCCCTCCAGTTATGGGTTAAATAGCAAGACAGATTGGGTTCTATAGTTTTGGTTGACAACCAGCCTATCGCAGAAAGTAATGTCAACCTACTGCAGTCAGTCTTGTCTCTTTCATGTATGGCACTTAACTGACTGAGTTAGAAAACAACTGATATTGCATTTAAATTAAACGTATAAAATCATGAGGTAAGCCCAACCAGGTATCAATATCAGTGGCAAATTTGAATATCCATGGTTCGAAGCTTCTGCTCGATATTTGGTGGTATCAGCTGGGTGTGGTTTATTATGACTTGCTCAAACCAACCAAATCGATCACAGAGAGATCTTTATAGACTATAATTGCTGTGTTTGAGCTGAGCATTGAAGTAAAAATGGCTGCTATACAAGCAGATTTTGCTACTTAAAAATGGTTAAATAGGAAGTCCTATCCCACCTGGTGTATTCACCAGACATTACCCCATCAGATTATTACTTGTTCTGATTGATGGCATATGGCCTGGCTGAGCAGCACTTTCATTCTTATGAAGATGTCCAAAAACGGGTTGACTCATGGTTAATCTGAAACGACGTGTCATTTTTCTGATGTAGAATTCAAATGTTAGCAGAAAGATAAAAAAAAAGTAGTGGCTAGTGATAGACAATACTTTCCGTGACATGTTTTTTATTAATTTTTGTCAATAAAATATTACTTTTCATGAAAAATCAGCCAGAACATTTACTGTGTGTGCATGTTGTATGTGACCACCCCTACTGCCATAAAAACTGTTCACGGCAGGTGGTCGCTCACTAAAGGCTCATAGTCATGACCTATTTACACCAGGAACGTATATTCGACTCATCAGAATGTACATATTAGAAATTTACCGTGTAATCTGGTAATAAATAAATGACAACATAAGAAAATGGCCTAACTTTAAAGAAATTTATTCAGCATAATTCATTTTAAATTTTTTAAAAATGTATTTACAACGGTCAACAAGAGACCAAAATATTTATTCACAAAAAATATTTATAAATTGAACTTAAAAAAAGTTAGTTATTGCTTTCATTTTCGTGCCTGTACTAAGGACTAGCCATTTCTTATAAAAATATGTAGATTAGAAAAATTTGCAACAACAGTTTGATACAATACTACAATAACAAAACAATGAGGAAGTGTTCCTGGCTAAGATCAAATCAAAATGAAATAGATTATTCATCTAGTTTCTCCTTTTTTTTTTTTTTTTTTTTTTTTTTTTAATCATATCACCCCAAGCAAGGCGGTAACACCACTGATGCGCAGGGGGCTACATAAGGGTAAAAAGAATGGAAAAGAGAAGGCCAGAAACCACATCCTAAACAGGAAACAAGGGATGAGCCTCTTCACCTGTTCAATAGATGTGGGTGGAGTGTGAACTAGGCGATAGTTTAGTCTATCTACTCCAATTGAAAAAAAAAAATAATAAAAAAGGAAAAGAGTGAAAAGATTGGAAAAGAGAAAACCGGAAACCGCATCCTAAACAGGAAACAAGGGATGAGCCTCTTCACCTGTTCAATAGATGTGGGTGGAGTGTGAACCGGGCGATAGTTTAGTCTATCTACTCCAATTTTTTTAAAGCAGTCTCTTGATCAGTGATTTTCACTAGTTGATGTTATTTACTGGTTGCATTCTAGAGGTGGTCACTCACTAAGGGTCAGTTAGCATTAGCAAATTGTCAGTGCATAGAAAATGTTGTTAACAACAGGTGGTCGCTGATGAAGAGGGTCACATATGGCAGGTTCCACTGTATATGAAAAGAACAAGAAAAAAGTGTCTTTAATCTTGCATGTTTCACTTTAACAAGCTTCTTCAGAGATTTTTTTAAAGACAAATGCTTTAAAAGTTTTTCTTAAAGAATTTTTTTTTCTTTTGTCATTCACACATGCTGATGTTACAGCCTAAACACACATAATTCATCTATAGTTTAAATACACTTGACACATGCATTATCTCTGCATACATATGCTAACATTCGTAATAAACATCTAGTGTTGTTTATTACATGTGGCACTCACACTTAAAATGACATACGTTTTTCCTCTACATTTAAAATATTCAACCATTTTTTTTATTACAAGTGACATGTATCTGACCAATGAAATCAAACCTCAATCAACATAATGTCTCTATGAATTTTTAAAAAAAATTTTAAATCATTCATCTTTCAAGTATGTCAGTTTTTGACAGAATAAAACTTTTAAGTGTAAATTCCATTTTGTTATGGAATTTTCTATCTGTATTTGTGTATTTTATATATATATATATATATATATATATATATATATAAGGCCTTACACAGGATTTTTTTATTTGCATATTCTCTTTTACACCTGTGAGGGTGTAGTTATCTATAGGTTTTTCAAAGAAGCTATTTTACTTGAATTTTTTCCCTGTTATGCTTTAAGATATGCAGTTCATGAGTTATATAATAGTGCCCCCTACCTTTCATTCATTTGCATTCAAGTTATCTGAAGATCACATGCGTGTGAAAACTAAGCTTACAACAAAGCCCTCCTTTCATAGGAATTAATGTTACCAAGGATTTTTTACTCTGTCTAGTTAATCTAGGCACTGAGCATTATATTTTACTGAGTGGGTAGGTGTTTGCCTTTAGGTTATTTTTTTTTTATTTCTTATTGCTGTCCTTGTTCAAGGTTTTATCTTAAAGGCTTTTAGAAATTTTGGACAGTTGGTTCCACCAATATACACATGCATGCACAGGAGGAAATACTTGCTGAGAAAAATATTTTGCTTTACTTTTAAAAATGATCTGTTCATCTTGTGATGTAATGATTCATTTTCATTCTTTAATTTTTTTACAATTTATATTGATTTGAGTAAAAATAGATATTTGATTTTTATTTATCTTTCAGGTTCTGAAGAGAATCTGAAAGTATGGGATATTCTGAAAAAATTTTGGTTACAGATAGAACTGAGCATTGAAGATATTGGCCTAGATTTGTTCAGGTATGTACATCTTCATATATTTATTAATAAATGAATAAGCAAACACATACATTTTTTTTTTTCATATAGGTCTTATTCATAAATCTTATTATAGCGAGAACATTCTCAGAAGGAGGTATGTGGGTACTACCAATGACCTCAACCAGTAGTCCTATCCAAAACCATTACCTCTGACAGGGTTAATTGTTTTAGATATACACAATTACTGTCTAAATATACATTAATTAAATTACATGACCTGGCAGCTAGCAAGGAACATAACACAAGCAAATTCCAGAAAAAAAAAACTCATGAAATACTAGAAATATTAAATCAAAAATTAATAAAATCTTCCTTGTCAGTCATTTTTAATGAAACATGTTTAAATGAAAGATTGCTGCCTAAATATATATATATATATATTTATTTATTTAAAATTTATCACATAAGTATGTTATGATATCACTACAAAAGCAGTTACTTTGTTTTGATATGTCCTGTGTCTAATCCAGTGATAAGGCTGATATAAATGGATCTTTATATGTGAACAACCTTACTATAAGCTATCAATCCAAATATGTCCACATTATAGAAAGAAAACTGCAATATTGCATAAATAAGATCAACAACTGGTTTTAAAAAAATGGTTTCAAATTTTCAAAATCCAAAACTAAATGCATCCATTTTTGCAATAAGTTCAAATTACAACCTTACAACTTGAAGGAGAAAACATCTCATTTGTGAATTAATACAAAATTTCTTGGAGTAATCTTTGATAAGAAATTGAATTTTATTCCACACATTAATTATATCAAAGAGAAATGTAATAATGTATTACAATTACGAGTTGTGACCCACAAAGACTGGGGAGCTGATAAAAATACTTTAATGAAAAAATATAGATCCCTAATCAGATCAAAATTGGATTACGGATGTTTTATTTATCAATCTACTAGGAAGTCCTACCTAAAAATTTTAAACCCCATCTATCATACCAGCCTAAGACTAGCCCTAGGAGCCTATAAAACAACCCCAGTGGAAAGCCTATATGCCAAAGCATTTGAACCCCCTTCCCCTAAGACTCAGAACCAACAACTTAGCTCTTAAGTAGTATACTAAAATAAGAGCAAATCCCAATAATCCCACATACAACAACACTTTTAACCTTAAATATAAAATACTTTTTGAATAAAAAAAAAGCACAATTAAAACATTCAGTCTCAGAATGATTCCTATCTTACCCACAACCAAAGTTCTCCAACCCACAACACCCAAAATCCCACCTTGGAAAATCATACCCACAACCAAAGTTCTCCAACCCACAACACCCAAAATCCCACCTTGGAAAATCATAATGCCCAAAATAGATCTAAGCTTATGTAAACACAACAAAAAAAAACCCCATCCAATAATATTCCCAGATGATCTTGACAAAATCAAAGAAAACTTCTCAGATCACACACACATCTATACAGACAGACTTAAACAAAACAACGCAACTTCCAGCGCAGCAGTACTTAATAAATCAATCCAAAACCAAACAAACCTCCTGAAAGAAACTTTCATTTTTTTGTACAGAAATTCATGCACTAACTCAGTTTAGTTTTAACACCAAAGATTCCAAATATATTATCTTTTCGGACTCCCAATCAGTTATAAAAGCAATTCAAAATAAAAAATATGGACAATCCTCTAATAGAAAAATTGATTTTGCACCAACAAGAAATGATTTCTACAAAGAAATAAACATTAAAGATCTATTTAAAAAAACCAACTCTCAAACCATACTATCATACCTCAAGAAAATTGGCCTCTATCAAACAATTTAAAAAACAAACATATTATATATCAACTAAAGCAAAACGCATGACTTACGACTATCATAAATACAAACTTCCAGTGGAATACTTCCCCTATAAAACCTTCCCAATTATACATCTCCAGCATAATATAACTACAAAATCAAGTTACTGTAAAACTCAAAATAACCTCGTATCCCAAAAACTGGTTTAAAAGATTTAATAGTGGCCTTATATAACCCTTTTGAAACAAACACACACACACACATATATATATATATATACACGCACATACACACACACACACACATATATATATATATACATGCACATACACACTATATATATATATATATATATATATATATATATACACACACACACTTGCATGTATATACATATATGTATACTCACACCCAAAATCTTTTACATATACATATACATTTCTTATCTATACACACTCTCACCTTTCCATATTCATGTACTCACCTATGAAGACCAGATTTATACGTGTATATACACGAACAATGCCAACATACATATACATAAGTGTCCACCTATACACACACAAATAGGGGGTCTATATTAAATTACATACATAATACAAAGTAGTTATACACATATATCTTTGGTGGACTCTAGGTAGCATAATTCCTGTCTCAAGCCACTTTTTTGAGGGCAATATTGTAAGAGGTTTAATTTTTAATAGGTTGGGTTTATATATATATATATATATATATATATATATATATATATATAAGGGATTTTTCAGTATACCCATATTACAACCGAACGAGACACAATATCAGTTTAAAGTGTGTTTAACAGCAATACCATGGAAAAATACTAAAGCCTCCTCTGCATTCCCCCTTTTGGAGACATTGAATGAGTATTTTTAAAAGTAATTTTAAAAATCTACTCTTTCTTCACTTTAACTCAATCATAACAGTTATCCATCAGGTTGAGTTACTTGTACTGTAGGGCATGTCAGTTTGTAATCATGGTATTGCACTCAATTTGAAAATTCAGGTTTCACAAGATAAATAACAGCACAATATACCTTTTTCCAAATCATTACTGTTTTTTAAAGAGATGAGTTTAAAGACTAAGTTCTAAATAGTATGTTTTGGTGATTCAGAATTCTGGTTTGTATATATTTTCCATTCAATGTATCTAACACAAAAAAATTTATATCAACTTTATTTGGATTTATTCTTGAAATAGTAAATTTCTGAAGTATTTCTGTACATTCTTTCAGTTGATCTTTAAAACTAAATTCTCAAAAATTTGTGAAAACTCTGAATCTAATTTTATTACATTAAACTCTAGCTTTCAAACTGAATGCAATGTTGATTTTCTAAAAAAACATGAAAATCAACCTGCTCTGTACAGCAGCATCATTTAGAGTAAAAGGTGCCAAAACACTGTTCAACTAATGAGTACAACAGACAAATGGAGAGTGATGCCAATTGCAAGAACACGCATATAGTAGATAGATGAAAGCCAAACGCTCGATATTCCTTTTTATTTCTCATTTTGTATATTGTTTCATTTCAGGACATTATTTAAAATAGATCCAAGTCTCATGTCGTATTATGAATTTTACAAAGACGAATGGAACAAAATTGCATATGCTGACTATCAGGGTACATATCCTGATCATCCAGCTGATTCTTGGTGTGTTATATTCAGGTAAGTTCAAAACAATATAATAATACCTTATATGAGGGAAACAACATTGAGATTCAAATGTCGTCATCATCATCTCATTCATTTTTTTATTTCATTTTGCATTACATGTAATTTATGTCTGTTACTTTTAGAAATAATAGTGAATCAAATAAAACACTCTCAGCCATAGATTGCATATAGTATATTATTTACCATAGCAGAAATATATACCTCATAAAGGGCACCACTTCACATACAATGCACTTTTATAATGGACTACATGCAATGTTTTTCTCAAATAGATTTTTATTACACAAGATTTTCAATTCATTTCTCAAGCAGGTTCTTAGATTATTTTTAATGTATTTCATAATTAGTGTCTTCAATGCATTTCTCATGCAGATCTCTTTTCTATGTTGGATTTTCCATGAATTTCTCAAAGAGATTTCTTTTCAAGGCAAGATTTTCAATGTGTTTTCAAAGTAAATTTCTTTTCAAAGTTGGACTTTCAGTGCATTTCTCAAGTAAATGTTTTGTCTATGTTGGATTTTCAGTTTATTTCTCACGTAGATTCCTTTTCTGTGTTTGATTTCCCATGCATTTCTCAAGCAGATTTCTTTTCTATGCTGGATTTTCAGTTTATTTCTAAAGTAAACATTTTGGTCTATATTGGATTTTCAGCACATTTCTCTTGCAGATTCTTTTTCTCTGCTAGATGTTCTTAATAAATCAATTGTGTTACATTTTGGTGATAGTCAGAAATGCAAACATACACTGTACCATTTCTTTTTTTGTTCTTTTTTTTTTCACTAAGATTCAGTCGTCTCTTGAAGAAAATATGAAAATAGAAGATAAGGATAAAACAGATAACACACTAAAATGATGACTTACTCAATTTCCTCCACCATAACTATCACATATATTGTAACTTCAGATATATGGGTTTATCTAATACAAGTTGATTGCCCCCTGCCTTGCAGAGTTCTTTACCTCTAAAAACATGAAGAGATACAAACTTATCATGAAGCTCACTTATAAAATATTTTGACTTGTGCAAAACACCTATCAATACAAAAATTTAAAATGAACTCTACCTCCAAAATAAAACTGAAATATCCCTATTAAACAAATCAGTGCATTAAATATTCCTAGAAGAGTTGAAATGCTGTAAAAAAAATTATATATATATATTAACTTATTTGTTTTGAACAGTATTTGAGTAGATACTGTTTTTAATTAAACAGTATATATATATATATATATATATATATATATATATATATATATATATCTACCAGCCTGAATATTTCTGAGAAATTTTGTTAAGAAAATATGTGTCATTTGAACCTGCAATCTCTAACAACACAGGGGAAGCCACCAATTGATCTTAGACCATTCAACCATGAATGATTTCACAGTCCAAACAAAGCTGACTCAAGCATGATAAATACAAACTGATTTGCCTTCAAAGTATTGTTGCTTGTTTTAAATACAAAACAGAGATGAGAAAGTATGACATTTAGAAGTTTGCATGTATTTTAAGAGTGATAACACCATGGCAGAAGTAGCAGCAAAGTTGAGAGGCAACACTGAATGGAAATTACAAAAAATAGCAGCGGTGGTGTACAAAGAGGCCAAGGAGAAATTCTGATTGGAGAAGCCAACAAATGGCAGAACAAATGATGGTGAGGAGGATCGTTAAAAAGAGAGGAGATTATTAGAAAGTTGCAAGATAAAAAGTGAAAATTGAGGATGAGGTGGCTTCAGGCAGAGGAAAACATAAAAATGGGTGTGAAGGTGTTGTATGAAGAGCTAAAAAGCACACTCAGGAAACAGAGGAAACAGTGGAGGACAAAGAGAAGAAAGGAATAGAGAAAGACAAGGACAGAGTTCCTCAGCAACCCATATAAGTTTGCAAAGGGAATTTTCACAGAAAGCAAGGCAAAGGAAGAGCTTGAAAGCCAAGAGTTCTTCCAGAAACCATGGGATAAGTTACAAGATCTACAATAGATGTCCAAAACTTAAAAAGCATCTGTTACATCTGCTGAGGTAAATGTGGAGGAAAATGATGCAGCCAAGAAGTAGTATAGCTCTGAAGGGACTTACTTGCCAAAAGAAGAAGAATTGAGGAAGATTAGGTGTTTCAGACTGATTTCCCTGCTCAATATTGATGGGAAGATAATCTTCAGGGTCCTGGTGAGAAGGGTGATGAAATTCGTCCAGAAAAGCAGATACATTGATGGGACTGCAAAAGGCAGAGGTTCCTGGGATCCCTGGGTGTGTGGAGCACACATATACCATATGGGATGCCATACAGAAAGCAAAAGAAAGGAAAGATTTGTTGGTGATATGGCTGGACTTTGCAAATGCATATATATCTGTACCCCACCGGCTACTGAAGATGGTAATGGATCACTTTTGGATATCAGAAGTAGTTCAAAAACTGATGATGAAGTACTATGACAATTTTGCGATGCATTTCACCACTGAGAAGTTTACAACAGGCTGGAAACAAATTGAGATAGTGCATCCGACAGCAATGTCTATCTCAGTGATATGGTTTGTGTTCAAAATGGAAATGATTTTGAAGTTGACAGAGACACATGGAGCAAAAGTTCAAACTCCACTCAAGGCATTCATAAATGACATCACTGTTTTGTCAAAGTCAGAGCCGGTTACTAGAAGAATGCTTGAGATATTTGATGAGTTGATAAACTGATCTCACATGAAGTTTAAGGCAAAGAAATCACATAGCTGCACATTTAGGAAAGGAAATCAGATTCTCAATATCACAAGACTCAATTCCAACTTTTCACAAGGATCTAGTGAAAAGTTTTGGATGAATATACAAGAGAAAGTGACAGGAGTCAAGGTGTATGAATTTTAAATCTGGCAAAGAAGGGACTTGCGAATATTGATCAAGCTAAGTTACCTGGTAAATTCAAGCTTTGGTGTCTCTAGTTTGGTTTATACCTGTGATTGCTCTAGCCACTAATTATTTATAAAGTTGCTGAATCAAGCATATGGATGATAGAAAAGAAGTACCATGCATACACCAAAAAGTGGTTTGGTCTTCCAAGATGCATTAACAACACAGCCCGGTATAAAAAGGAAATCCTACCAGGTATTCTGATAACATCAATTGTGGAAAAGTACAAGGCTAGGAAGGTTAGGACAGTGATGATGCTAAAGCATTCAACAAATCAAGGTATCAGGGGTGACCCCCACCCCGAAAGTGCATATGAGCAAGAAATGGAAGGTGGAGGAAGAAGTGGATAGAGCAAAAGTGGTGCTTGAACAGTCCAGACTGGAAGACATGGAGTAGGCTGCAACAGCTTTAAGCCTTTCTGCAAGAGGAAAGAGAAGGAGAGAAGAGAAGGAGAGAAGAGAAGCCATTATCACAAAAGTATGAAAACAGGAATAGGAGAAGGAACTCTTACATCTGATTAAATGTTTGGCAGAGACAATGCTTGCAATGGCAAGTGGTAGTGGTTGAAAGGAAACTGTCTTGGAAAGATTTGTGAGAATGGGAGCCAGCCAGGACTAGCTTTCTGATTAAGTTCACTTATGATGTGCTACTGACCCCAGCCAACCTGGTGAGGTGGGATGTGACAGAGGAAGACAAATGTAGATGTGGTTAGTACAGTACACTAAGGCATACTGTCAAGCTGCAAATTGAGGCAGGGAAAGTGGGTGTCAAGCCAGTGAAAGAAGGAAGTGCAAGGCAAGTGGGCAAGTGATGGGAGGGAACCTGGAAGATTGATACAAATTTTGATATAAAGTTAATATTCCCCATAGTGGTGACCCTGCAGTGACTAGACATTATCATTTAGAATGAGGAATGGAACGTTGTCCATCTGCTGGAGCTGTCAGTTTCATGGCAGTCAAACCTTGATGTGGCAGGAGAGCAAAAAAAAAAGTGATATGAGGAACTTGTCAATGTATATCAAGAGCATGGTTGGATGGTAAATAATAGTCACCACAGAGTTGGTACTAAAGGATATGTGGACAAGAGGCTGCTGCAGATCTTCAGGCACGAGATGGGCTTTTCTGTGAAGGAAGTGAAACAGTTGAGAGAGGAGGTGCAGAAAGCTGCAGAGAAAGTATCCCTTTAGATTTGGCTGAAGAGCGACAATGGAAATTGGTTTGAGAATACTGGTATACACCAAAAAGTTGCCTGTGGAGCACTAATAAATATGGAGTAGCAAGTCACATACAAACAACATGTGGCCACAAAATCCAGCCAGCACCAGTGTGGAGGGACTTCACTGAAGAGTGACCCTACTGTGGTGAGAAAGCTGTCAGAGGGCTAGAGACTGAAACAGTGCCACAGTTTCTCTCTGATGACCCCAACATATGATGGATCCAATTGTGAAGTTGTTGACTGGAAAGCACTGTTGGGAATCATAATGTTTATCTCTTCTTCATGTATTTTAGGAGTGATGTGCGTTCACCTATGTTAAACAAAGAAGAAGCATACAAAAGCATGGGTTTCTACTACAGACCATTTATTCTTTTTGTTTAATGGTGACTGTAGTGAAATAAAGTTCTCAATATCTCTTGGGTATATCCATTTTCTTTGTTGGTTCAGAAGTTATGCCAAAAATTAAAAGTGGTTAAAATTGCCACTCACAAGTCAGCTTTGTGCTGAGTTAGAACTACCAAATTATTTACTTTATTAGTAGAGAATCAAGTAATGTCCAAATAATATCATTAGAAAGTGGCAAGAGAAAACTTGTCTTTTCAGAAAGTGAGATCATAAAATCACATGCATGACTAGAAATCCTTTTTTGTTCCTTTGTGTTATGGTAATTTACCCATGTACACATGAACTCTTTCAAACTATAAATAAGCAGTAGTATCTGCTTTAAGCAGAGAGAGGTCTATTCCAGCAGATAGCTCTGACAGCCGGACCAATACAATTACACTGGTGATCTTCTCATGTTGTATCTGTTTGTACTGTACTTTGTTAATATATTCTTTGTCTTTATTTCTGGCTCCTAACCAGGCCACAACAACTTGGCAATGAAGACTTAAGGATCCTTGAGAACCCCAAAAGGGTTGCGCGAAAATTGTCAATATTGGTCCAACATTGGACACACAGAATTCTATTTTTCATCACACTTTGTTCTAGTCAACAGTACTTGGCAATCCAGAAAAGGAAACTGAACAAAGAAATAAAAGTGTAACTAACTTACTACGAGAACTCATGTTTTTTTTTTTAAAAAAAAGCACTTGTGATTCCCTGAGTGAGTAAGAAATTAAATTTATTTTTTTTATTCACTTCAACTATTTATTTTTCATTTCAGTTTACTGAAAAATTTTTGTAATTGTATTCAGTTTAATCCTCGAGAAATAAAAAAACATGAATATATATGGATGAATTTAAATCCGCCATGCTCAAATTTCTGAAGTTCCAACTTGAACAGCAAAACAAACGGGAACTTGAATGACAAGAGGAATGACTTGAAATGTTAAAGTAAGCTGAAAAAAAAAATGTCTTGAATTTCAAAAACAAACAGAAATCAGACATCAAAAATGCAAAGAAATTCTACTTCAGACTCAACAACAGCAAAGAAACTTGCTTGAACTGTCAAACGGGATAAATTAGTGAAAATGAAAATGCTTCTCAGAAAACACAATCTGGGGTGCAATAGACATTTTTACATATTCTCCAAATGAGGATATAACTTCCAGCTATTTTGAAAGATTCAAGGATTTATATGCCACAGATTGCATAAATTGGTTCAACTCTAAGAAAGTTCGCCTTCTTCAAAATCTGGGCACCACAGAGCACACCAAATTTGTGAACTATATTTTATCTCGTAAAACAAGTGAACTGACATTTACTGAGGTGGTTAAACTTCTTACAGAATTTTTAGTCCTAATACTTCACTCTTTCATAAGAGATGGAAGTGTATGAATTTAACCAAAATGGATAGTGAAGATTACACCACATTTGCGTCAGTCATGAATAAGCATTGCGACAATTTCTGTCAGAATTGTGTGCGAATAATTTCAAGTGCCTGATATTTGTTCAGAGAATCGTTTCAGCTAAACATGCTGAAATTAGACATAGAATTCTGAATAAATTGGAAAATGAGCCAAACCTTACTCTCCAACAAATAGTGTAAGATTGTCAGAGATTCGTAAGCATACGCCAAGATTTGTAAAATATCAAGGAATTTGGCATAGCTCACATATGAAAAGTATGCAAAAAAGAAAAAACAAACTCTAAATCAAACTAATTACAAAAGAAACAATACAACTTGCCCCTAACCCATATTCCAGTTGTGAGTCACTACATTAGTATAAGGACTACCCTTCACAAAACAAAGTGCCTAAATTGTAGCCATGTTGGGCACAAGAGCTTACATTGTAGAGCAAGAAAAAAGGTTAATAGCTGTGTAAAAACCACAAAATCAGATGAACAAGATGGGTTAAATATTAGGAAATACGTGCAAGTACAAATCCTAAATAAAAATACCAAACTACAATTGAATTATGGTTCAGATTTAACAATCATAAATCTACACACTTGAAAAAAGTTGGGAAAACCAACCTTGCTAAGAATGAATAAAATGACCAGGTCTGTGGCAGGCTAGAAAAATCAAGTTTACAGGAGAACTTATTACAGATGTAATGTTTCAAGGAAAGACGTTAAAACTAAAAATGTTTGTATTAAAGAATACAGAAAATTTATTAGGCACCAACTGGATGCTGAAGTTTAAGTTGTGGAACATGCCAATTAATTAATTTTGCCAAACACCGAGGCAAATAATCTATTAAAAGATTTAAAAGAAACTTTTCTAGAAGTTTTTTCGGGGGGGGGGGGCTTGGTCAATGTAATAAGATGATGGCAAAATTTAAATTAAAAGATGACATCCAGCCAGTGTTTAAGAAAAAACAAAATGTGCCTTTTGCCTCTTTATCAAATGTAAATGAAGAACTCAACAGACTGGAAAAACCTTGTTGAAAATTGTGTACAGTAAATGGGCTTCACTGACCGTCTATGTGAAGAAGTCAAAAGAGATCTAGCTTTACCTAGACCAGAAAAAATTTTTGCAAAACTAAATTGAAGAAAATTTTTAAAAATAAAAATTTCAACCTCAGTGATACGTATATTCAAATATCAGTAGAGAAAAAATGTTCTAAGTTGCTCTGTATCAACTCCTATCATGGGTTGTACATTCGGGATAAAGGTTGCGCCAACAATTTTCCAACTATGCTGAGCAATTTTGACTTCACAGTTGCATATTTGGACAACATATTAATGGTCAGTCAAAATGTAGAACAGCATAAGAAATATGTTCATAAAATCTTCTCAAGAATTCAGTTCATTTGAAAGAATTCAAATGTAACTTTTTTTATGGAGAGGATTAAATACTTGGGACATATCGATAAAGAGGGCTGATAGCACTGACAGCCAGACCAATACATTGGTGATCTTCTCATGCTGTATCTGTTTATACTGTTCTTTGTTAATAGATTTGTTTATTTCACCTTTGTGGTGTTATTTCTGGCCCGTAAGCATGCTACAACACTTTGCATCATGGGAAAATTTGATCTTTTATTTTTGCTATTTTATCTGATTTAATTTCATTTTCCCACAAGAGAGATTATTAAAATAGAATTCAAGTAAGCAGAAAAATAAATTATAGGCACTTAATAAAAAACACTTTATCATCAGTTCACGGTTAACTCTTTGATCTTGATTCTGATTTCTGAATATATAGGGATTACCCCCACATTGTCAGTCTATCTTCTTAATTTCATTTAGCCACATGGTGACTCACACACATTTTTTCTAATAGCAAAACTTATGCTCCTTCCCTTTTTTCTGTGTACATTCAAGTCTTTTCTTTCTTCTTGAATTATTTTATTCTTTATACAAAAATATATTTGTAATATTTCTGTGTTGAAATTTACTTTATATTTAAAATTTTGAATTCATTTAATTTGAAAATTTTCAAACTTATCAGCAACAAATCCGAACTCCTTCCACTACAAAGTGGTGATCAAGAGCAATGTCATCTAATATAAATTGTTGCACACTTCACTTGGAATGTATTTATAATTTTTCCCCACCCCCATTATTATTTTTTATAATCTTCCTTTCAGGGAAATATTTATGGTCACTGAGGAAATGATGGTTGTTCCAAAGCTTTACATTCCTCTGAAGACATGTTTTTTACGGGTTGTCGACAATGATACTGGAAAAGAAATCCCTCGAATATTCAAGCATGTGTCTCCTGCAATCTATCGAAAAAACAAGGTGAGCTGGTTTTAACCTTTTACCACCCTGAAGTTTTAATATCAGATGAGGAAATACTGTTAGAGAAGGATAATACTGACGATCAGATAATAGCTTTAGCTGCTCATTGTGAGATATTCAAACCAGTTACTCATTAATGCATTTCCAGTTTTTCACGAATGTATTTAAAAATATTTACTGCAATAAGTTCAAATTTGTTATTAATTTTTTTTTGTAAGCTGCTAATTGCTGAATTAAACAAATATTTTTTTCTGTTAGTTAATTCTTAAGTTAATCCATTCTTCCTTTTACTCAATATTGTTTATAGATATATTTTTAATTTTTTCATTATGGTTTATCAACCTTTTGCAGGTTATTTAAAGCCAGAACATTTTTTAGATTGTAAGAATTTCAATTTTACTGTTACAAGTTCTAATTAATGCATAGCTTGGGTTGGCAGAAGAGGTGGATTTGTATCTTTGTCAAAGGTATTCATGCATAAATGAATTTAACGAACCCAACAGGAAATGGAATTTGGCTCTACAATTTCAAATTCCAAGCCATTATCAATTACACATCTAAGTCCAATACTTTGTCTTCTGAAGCAGTCACCCATCTAGGAACTAACAAGACATTGCTTAACTTTGGTGATTGTACAGGAAATATTTCAATATTATAGAGTCATAAGCCTTAACTTTTATTAAAAGATGAATGGATTGAAATATGTATATACAAACAGCATAAGAGTGGTTTACTACAATGCACATGGCATGGCAGATCTTAGCCAGGAGGTGAAAATTGGTTGAACTAAGGATTGTAGTTCATCTGAACACTTTCCATGGAAATAGTGATAAGGGTAGAAAGTAGTCCATCACCTTCAAAGACACAGGGATACTTTTAAACTCAGTCAAGATTGAAAAGTGAAGAGTGGGATGCTCCTGCTCATATATAACAGCAGTACTCCATTTTCAACTTGATCTGTTTCTTGTAAAGAGTAGAGAATAACAAGATAAGTCAGATACTTACTAGAGCTATATTGGGAACCAACCATTTTTTCAGCATGTATCATATGCATAAATTCCAATCGAGGTCTGGAGCAAGTTTGTCTCAAAAGTCACTCAAAGGCATGGGTCCTCTCTGGGAGAACACCCATTCTTTGAATTTGTTCTTTCTGAGGCTCCATTTTGTATTTTAGTTGCTCAGGTAGCAATTTTATCATCTGTTGAAGTTACTTCCACCTTTATTTATACTAGATAACTGATTTTTAATGAAGTTAAAGTTTTAACACAGGGTTTTTTCTTATGACACTTTCTGGCTCTTTCTTCTCTCACTCACATGGACACACTATCTCTCTCTGGACCTTTCTTTATATTCTCTCCCTCTTTCATTAGTTCTTTTACACTCACTTTGGTTCTTTCTTTACACTCTCTCTCTCTTTCATTACACAATCTCTCTCTCTGGTTCTTTCATTACACTTTCCTTCTCTCTCTCTCACTTTTTCTTTACACACACTCCCTCTCATTCTTTCTTTACACTCATTCACTTTTTGGTTCTTTCTTTACATGCATTCTCTCTCTCTCTTTTCTATTCTTTTTTTTTTACATATACATTCTCTGTTTTTTTCTTCACACAAATGCATGCACTCACACAAACTCACTCTCTCTCCTGTTCTTTCATTACACACACACACACACATGCACTCTCTCATTCTTTCTTTTTCTATATTTTTAATTTTTTTAGACTCTCTCTCTCTCTCTCTACATGCTCTTTTTTGTTAAGTTAAGAGTCAGTTTAATATGAATAGGACGGGAAGATAACAGTTGACTCTAAACTTGAAGATGTCAAGATTGTAGGGATCAGAGAAACATCCTCCTGGGAGTCTGTTCCAGTGGGCAATAGTTTGTACTTACTGGCACAGTACAGGAAGCCAATCATTTGACTTGCATCTTTAGCAATGGATTGTATACCGAAATTCCATTTAAGGTCAGGTGTAAGTAAAGCCCAATATCATCTGAAGGCATGGAGCCTCCTCAAAAGGACATCTGTTCATCTTGACTGGCAGTAGTCCGGGGTCTGATCAGTGGTGAGGGAATGTAACTAGTTTGGTTTTAGAGACATCAAATGTAACCAGCCAGTTTATCCCCCACTGGAAATTATGTTAGATCAGAAAAGAGGTCAGCTGCTAATCTGATCATCAAAACTTTAAGTGGTGCACATATATATTGTCATATCATCAGCATATATGTTTACAAATGATCAGAGTATATGCTTAGGTAGATCATTTATGTAAATCAGAAAGAGGATTGATCTGAGAAGTGACCCCTGGGGGACAACTGTGTTGACCACCAGGGCCTCAGATGACTGGCTGTTATTAACTAACTTCAGGGATCTTCCTGTTAGGATAGATTTTATAATAGAGGAAAATCTTCCAGTGATTCCATAGCTGGAGAGCTTGTGTAGCAAACCTTTGTGCCACATATTGTCCAAGGCCTTCAAGATATCTAATGCTATGGTTCTTGCAATATGTGTGTCATCAAGGGCTTTATTAATGGCAGTTAGGATGTCAGCAGTGGATCAGGCTGATCGAAACCTATACTGCTCTTCACATAAGAGGTTCTTCCTATCCAGATGCTCGATGACCTTGTTGATAATGGGCTCAAAAAATCTGCTGATGACACTGAGGAGACTAATGCATCTTTGGTGGGAGGGTTGGTTGCTCACATTCTTGAAGACTAAGCATATGCTTGCTACCTTCCATATGCTTGGTAAAGATTTATATTTGTTTTTGCTAGAATTGGGATAATTCAGAGCTGATATTCTTAATGACAACCACTGAAGTTTTGTCTGGTGCAGTGGCTTTTTTGGGGGGTTGAGGATTTTGATAAATCTATAGACTTCTCTTAGTGAAATGAGTATATTACTGATGATTGTGCTTAGTGAGACACGGGAAATTAGGGAGGGTTTGGCTTTTGTCATCTAATGTTGAGTTTGAGGCAAAGATCAGGATGAAAAGGTTTGCCTTATCTGTTAAGGAGGATATGACATCTGAATCATAATAGTGGCACAACCACTTTGCCCCTATTCATAATTTGGTTGGCGATCTTCCAGTATTTGCATGACACAATTTATTTTCAACATTAGCCTGTACATGTCATGCATAGCTGCACTTTGCATTTTCCAGAACCCTCTTACAGCAATTGTGGGCAGTTCTGAAAGAAGTAAGGGCCAGACTACATCACTCCTTGCAGTAGATTTTGAAGTAGAGGTTCCAGCAACCTATGGCTACAGCATATTCAGGAGTGAACCAGGGCTGTTTGTTTTTTGCTGTAATTTTTTGGTGAAATACAAAACACTATTACAGAGAAAATCCATTCAGAGATTAAGGCAGCAGTTTTGGAGGCAGCATGTTTGAAGAAGGTTGGGAGAAAAGTTTCCATCATATAGGACTAAAAAATGTCCAAATCTATCTTCACATAGTTAAAAACTGTTCTATGGAACAGTAAATCAGGGAATGTCATTGGTTTAGATTCAATCTGGACACTGACTAGGAAACCATCTAACATGTCATTAGTGGGTAAACTTGTGTTAAGCATTTGTCAGGGCAGGATGTTAGAAAAAATTGAGATAGTTCACCTGCTGTTCAGTTACATCTGGGACTTGGGTCTTCAATGATCTAAGTTAGCTCATATGCGATGAAGAAGTTGTGGCAATATCTGCCTTCCTACTCTTTGTGGTTAACATCGAAGGCATGGGAAAGTTGACAGGGAAATTTGGTGAAGATATTGTCAATCTTCTCTGGTATTTGATAAAAAGTTACTGACCCTTCATCCTGAGAATGATACAGAGTAAAGACAAATATGGTACTATAGATAAGTACCACATGGAAACATATATGAGAGATCAGAGTCCTCAAATTTTGTGTCCCTGCGACAGGGAAACTCATCCTTGATATAGGCAACAAACCTGTAACTGTGCAATTTAGGTGGTCATATTTTGTTATTATGGGTGAGTAGCTTGGGATTGTAAACTTCTGCAATGGAATTGAGACATTGAGACATGTTTCAGACAATAACCAGGAGACAAGTTTTAAAATGAAGAAGATGAAGTTCCTCTTCTAGAAAGTTGGAACATAGACCCCTTACATTGGTGTAATAGATGGGATACTTGGGGTTTACTTTCTCTCTTTCGGGTTTGCTAGTTTTCAAGTTGACTGCACTTATGTTTGTTTTGGTTGGTTTAGTGGATGACTAATAGGCAATGAAACAGACAGCCATTGAAGATGGACACATAAATACCCTGAGTTGACTCACTCTGAGATACTGTCATAATAGTACCCATCATCATGGCAGGGGCCTCATCAGAGACTACTTCACGACCCAGAAACCATTCTAAAAATGGCAGTAAAATAGACCCAATATTATACACCTGCTGATACTCAAAGGTTCGAATCCCTGACTAACTTCAAAAGAGGCTGTCCTATCAGGTGGATAATGCCAGGACCCAGAAAATGTTTACCTCTAGTACCCTTAATGAGGAGACAAATAACCCAGGAAAAATTCAAGTGTGATACTCTAAGTGTATGTGTTCTCATTTGCCTAGAGGTCAGGGCAACAGAACTCCTCCTTGGGTCAGAAACATTGTACGAGCCAGATACCTAGTGTACCAAGACACGTTCTCTTATATACATGAGGACTAAAAGACCAATTGAGAGATGGAAAGGAGGGTGAAAAAGGTTGCTCGGGGATACATGTGCATCCTCTACCCCCCAGTTCTTTCTTTAGACTCTCTTTCTAGTTCTTCTCCACCCCCAGTGATATGGTAATATAGCTTTTATCTTTTGGAGTTTCATTCCTAACCAAAGAAACTGTATATATCTAAAAAAAATTAAATTTGAAAATGCTAAATAAGAATAAATTGCAATGCAATGTGTGGTTTAACTCTTTTTCTTTCTTTTTTTTTTTTAAATTTATAGACGTACAATTTTAAGAGTTGCACCAAAATGATTCATTTCACTTTTAATATAGCTGAAATTAAAAAAACAAATACACAATACACATCTAAGATATGAAGGCAGATAAATTAATGATCTTAATTTTTTTTTTTTTGTTTCTCTTGCAAAACTCTTAGAGAGGCTATACATTTATGGCCGAAGCCCACAGCTTGGATCAGCCAATTATACCTAACAAGTGGCGAATACGCATAATTGGGTCATTAAGCCCACTCCCTGCACCACTGAAGAATGAAGTAAACAGCCTTTTCTTTGTGCATGAAATCAAGGATTATTACATCCCCAGTGAAACATCATTTTTCATGAAGTAAGTCAACTACTGTACATCTAACAAAGTTATGGTCAGGTTTGGGCCTGCATTTGTGATACATATAAATTCAACATTTAAATGATATAATAAAATCAATAATAATATGTAATTTATAAATTAATAAAAATTATTAGATGGATAGAAATATTTCTATCTAGGCTTTTGATCAGACTTCTACCTAAGATCAAGAAAAAACTGGTCAAAAGTATTGGATCACAAATGTTTGTATAATAACTACATTTATTGCACCCAGATATGTATTCTCTTACACATAAAAATGAAAATATATGAATAAAAAAAAAGAATTTTTTATGACATATAAGAAATATATTGTAACTTAGATCAGGTTTTTTTTTTTTTAAATGAACAATCATGGCTGCTATATTCATATATGAGCTATCGTAGCAAGGTCGTGGGTGTATTTTTTAGGTGAAGGTGCATGTTCAATATATAAACAAAGAAGATAGAAGAAACATACAAAAAACTTCAGTTTCAGCTACAGGCATTTATTCCTCTTTTGTTGACTGTGTTGAAACAAAATTAAATGTCTCTAGAGTATATCTGTTTTACATTTTGTTTCGGAAATAATTTATGGGAAGTAAGACTAAGAACAGGTAGAGATGATCAAGCTCAAATCAGCCACACACTGATTTGGGATGACTGAATTTTTACTTCATGAGTGGGGCTGCTAAAGCATTTCCTATGATGTAGTTGGCAAGTGGAAACAGTTCAGTTGTCAGTGGTATTGGATTGTCTGAAAAATTCATGCTGATTTTTAGTCGTTGATGTCCCAACACATTAGAACACGTCAAATTTATCAAAAGATAATATACTTACATTTTCGATTAGAACACACTTCAAACTATCTCTTAAGAAAAAAAGTTTAAAATTACCTCATTCCCATCAATTTTGCATCCGTATGAAAATGGAAAATTATAAGGTGAATTTTAGACACTTTATGCTTCTTTATAACCATAAAAGATAGAATGCTAATTGGAGTAGATAGATCTATCTATTGCCCGGTTCACACTCCACCCACGTTTATTGAACAGGTTAAGAGGCTCATCCCTTGTTCCCTGTTTAGAATGTGGTTTCCGGCTTTCTCTTTTCCAATCTTCTCACTATTACGTAGACCCTGCACATCAGTGGCATTACCGCCTTGCTCGGGGTGATACGATTAAAAAAAAGTAGCAAAAAAGATAAGCACTGTGTACAGTGAAACTGCTTTAGCTTTCAGAACTACACAGAAGTGGTTCGCTAAGCTTAGAGTTGGTAATTATAGCCTTATTAATGAAGAACACTTCAACAGATCCTCCCCCACTACAGGTGACAACCAAATCAAGACATTGACAGAGAATAATCTGTATTACACAACACAAGATTTGGCAGAAACATTAAATTTACAAAATCCACCATTCATGGGCACTTAGCGAAGCATGAGTACTCAAATTGCTACAATGTTTGGGTACCACATGATCTGAGGGAAAAAGAATAGTTTAGATCACATTTCTATCTATGATTTGCTGTATATGCACAATGAAAATACTCTCTTTTAGGGAGAAAGTGTGATGAGAAATGGATCATTTATAACAATATTCAGCAAAAAAGATTGTGAGGTAAGCAAAATGAGCCAACTAGGTTGTAGTACCCACTTACTAGAGGTAAGAAATAATACTACCTAAACATATTAATTTTGTCTTCTTCTCCCTCCTCTTCTCCAGGTGCTTCCACCTAGGTCACAAACTACTATCCCAGAAATCCCTTCATCTCTCACTCCCTCTCTTTCTCTCTGGCCCATCCCTACTGACCAACAACTAGTAGCAGTTCAGCTTTTTTTTTTTAGTTCCTCAAAAGATTTCACACCAGCCACATATGCTACTTCTGCCAGCGGATATTTTTAACCAGCCACAAGGGATTCACACAAGAATGTAGACGAAGTTAAATAAAGTTTGTTTTAACAGGTTAATATTTGTATCTCTTAATTATTATCCAAAACATACCAGGTACAAATATTACAAGGTCTTCATCCTAGGAAAGTCATGCTGTGCATCTAGTGGAATTAGAAAGGAATCCTGTACTATGTACTAAGTAACCTTTCAATTGATTCTGAAAAGTACTGCTCACAACTGGACAAATTAAAAGTAGCAATTCAAGGAAAATGCCAAAAATTATCGAACAGGAAAGGTATTGTTTTCCATCAGGATAATGCCAGACATCCCGTTTCTTTGATAACTCATCAAAAATTGTTGCAGCATAGCTGAGATGTACTACCTAACCCACCATATTAGCAGACATTGTTCTTTGGATTTTAATTTATTCAGGTCCTTGCAAAAGAATCTCAATGGTAAAAATTTTAATTCTTTAGCTGACATTAAAAAAACTTCTTAATGAGTTCTTTGGTTAAAAACCAGCAAAATTCTGGGAAGACATGATCTTTAAGTTGAAGGAAAAATGGAGAAAGATTGTGCAACAATAAAGGTTCATATTTAGTTGAATAAGTATTAATAAGTATTAATAAGTATTTAATAACATAACTTTGTTTTGTGTTTTAATTTCCCTTAAAAATCAGCATGAACTTTTTGAACAACCTAGTATATTCTGTTTGAATTTCTGGGATGAGAAGTTATTATTTACATTATTTATATTCAGACTATGAATATTGTCCTCATCTTTGTTGTTGTTATCACAGATCAATATACACTTGATAAAGCCTGGTGGTCACAATGACCAAAACGTTGTGATAACAATAAAAATGAGGACCAAAGTCTAAATGTAAACAGTTTAAATAATGAAAAGTACTTTGAATAAAAGCTATTATTAACTACAAGAATAGGGATTTCAATATTTTATTTTAAAATAACCAAGTAACAATGAAGTGTAATTACTGAAAATATTACAGAAAAATTACTAAAGAAAAAAATAAATTTACAATATAGCAAAACAAAGGTTCTAATGTACATTAATAAACTACCAAAATGTTCTCTTTACTTAAAACAGAAAATGAACCATAAAAATAAACAATGGTTGTTTAGCAGCAGATCAACCTCTATGGTTTTTTTTTTTTATTTTCTATTACAAAATATCAAACTCAATAGGTTACTTAATGCCAACAAGATTTTTAGGATATGTTCACATGAATAGGACATGTATTCTTTGTAAGAAATCAGTTTGTAAATCAGGTATCATTGACATATTATTGTAAAGAGGGTTTTTGTCGAGAGTCAAATGTATTGCTGTTGCTTTTACTATAAAAATCTATTTTTATACTTTCCTAGTGTTTTGACCCCAGGCTGAAGATTAACAACTTGCACATAGCTGGGACCTTAACAGGTGCTACCACCAAAGGTCAGGGTGGACCTGGGACAAACAACAATTAATAGCTGTCACTACACTCTTCAAAAAAACTGATCATATACCTTGCTGCCAGAGGTAGTTTATTGTCTTACCCAGGACAATCAACCTCTATAGGTTATTTAATACTGAAATCTAAATATTTTTGAATACAATGTTATGGCTTCAACTATAGATAAAATTTATTGCTGGTAATTCTACTATAAATAGAATTTTGCTGGTTTTTAACCAAAGAACTCATTAAGGAGTTTTTTTTAATGTCAGCTAAAGAATTAAAAGAATTATTGCTAATATTTTATATAAAAATGTATTGTTGGTATTTTTACTATAAAATATATATTTTCAATTTTGTTTTTGTTTGGGGGGTTCATTATTTGTCTATAACTGTGAAACTAACAAGTGCTACCTGGAGTTGTAGCACCTGTTAGAGTCACAGGGTGGGCCTGGAAACAACAGCAATTAAGTGGTAGTTCTGTGGTTCTCAAAACTTCCAATCTTGCTGCCAGATATAGTTTATCCTCATACCCAGGACTGCAGACATAATGAAATGGGACAACAGATAAACTTCAACAGCAATTGTCATCAATATGTAAATAAAGAAAACTAAAAAGAAATGAAAATATTGTACACACTAGCCTATATATATATAGAGAGAGACTAGTGTGTAGATATAAATTAAAAAAAAAACATAAAGGAAGAAAATACATATCTATGCTTTCTTCTTCATATTTCTCCTTTCTTCCTAATGTTTTTTTAGTCAGTGTGCACAATATTTTAATTTCCTCAATCAAGTTCGGACATGTGAAGATCAATAACCAGTTAGCTCATTCTATAGGATTTTTGTTTTTTTTTCTTTACATATTACTAACTACTGTAGCTGAAATTTTCATATTTTCCATTTGAATTATATTTTTACATCACTAATAAAATTAAAAAAAAACAAAAACAATGTTAACCAAATCTAGCAAGTAAAAACAAGTTAGGCTTGCTTGATTCTTGACAAACATTAATTACTAGATAAGAATAAAGTATAACAATAAGATTTAAAAACCCAAAATAGTTAAGTCTTTCTCTTAAGCTTCATATTTACTCTGAAATCCAGGTAAAAAGTTAAGGTTTTAAATATTCTTCACTTGAAAGATAGATACATTATAGTTTTCTATTAAGCTGAGTCATAAGTAATTTCCATTTTGGGGAACCAATTGTAATGACGAATGTATCATCCTAACTACTACTTTAAAAAAAAATAAATAAATAAAATGGTAGTTAAGAATAAATTTAGAGTACACTGACAAACCTTAGATTTAGCACAGTTGTAGCAGAGTACATGGTGGATTAAAGGAAAAATGTTCTCCTTTATGACTAAACAAAACCTCCTGATACAAAAATAAAACCGTAAAAAAGATTTTGGAATTCAATTAGTCTGTTCCAACCAACCCACTATATTCAGCTGAACTTGCATAACTGATTATTTTTTTTCGATCATTTTCATATCAAAACTTGCAGAACTTTACTGAAAAAGTATCAAAGAGCTGTCTGACTGTATTTTTTTTTGGGCAGAATAAAGTTGATCAATAAAAACGGAAATTATTTATGACTCAATCTAATGCATCCATTTCTCTTTATTTAATCTTTCGCAAAACTCAGACAAGTTTAGGAAAATGATTTTCTAAGTGTAAGCTTAATTGTGGCCAAAAGTATGAGGTCACCTAGTGAGGATTAACAGCTAATTTTAGCAAGTGTATCAAAGTAAGATTTAAGCTTCATTATTTTAAGAAAGATTCTTCAATATACCAGAAAATTACATCTAATCTTTGTTTCACATTCATTTTGCCAGCTACACTGTCAAAGTCACAGATGATCATCTGGCCACCATCCAGATGTCAACCTCCAAGCCAGATGCTCTTTTCCAGTTGTGCGTACTTGACCATGGATCAGTCATCTATCATGTAGAAGGCAAAGGTCATGCAGTTCTTCCTGCTGTTATCTTCTTCAAAGATCCATTAGATGATGAGGCCTTAAGTGTATCAAGCTCAAAAGAATGTAAGCCTTTTAGCTACACACAGAATATTAGTTTGTTTAGACAATAATAATTCTTTTTAACTACCCTATATTGTGAATTTGTTTCACACACAAAGCAACTCATTAGTGAGACACATTGATATCACACAAAAAACTGTCATTTCATCCAATCTTGCATTAGTAATATTTGCAATCTCCAAATAGCATAGATTATAAAATTATGTGTGTGTGTATGTATTTAATAATGCCAGTACCAGTAGTAAGAAAAATAATTATAATAGTAATAATAAAACAGTGCTCAATATAAAATAACAGAGCTAAAAGTTATACTACTTATAATTATACATTTGTTCTTCACCCACTCTATGCTACTCAGGTCAGACACTGTTAATTTGTGCCTAACAATTGCTATAAGCATGAAACTCCTAGTAGCATAAAGCAGCAAAAAACAAATTTATAATTTTTTTCATATAAAATTTCACTTCAAATGTTAATTTTAGTGGATACTCATATTTGAGTAGATGCCCAGTTTATTTATTAAACTATCAATTTTCATCTACCAGCCTAAATATTCAAAGACACATTATTAAAGAAAAATATGCACTCTCTGGCAGGATTCAAACCTGCGTCCCCTTCATCAATTAATAAATAAAAAATCAATTTCTTTTTAAAAAGATTACCTTGTTTACGTTTAGATGTAAAACTGAACAGACCTGATCATTTTCAATAATCTATGATGAGAAGGCTTAATGACACTGTACAGACCTTGCTTAATCAGTAAAACTTCTCCTATAATAATCTATGATGAGAAGGCTTAATGACACTGTACAGACCTTACTTAATCAGTAAAACTTCTTCACAGCCAAGTCAGTTAAGGCTAATTGGATTTAATGGCAGTTTCCTTCTACTCAGGGACATACAGGTTTGAATTCTGCCAGATTTCTTGGATAGTCTGCCCGGTAAACAAAACTGAATAAATATGCTGTTTAATAAATAAATGGATCATCTACACAAATATAAGTATCCACTAAAAATAACATTTCAAGTGGCAAAATCCCTTATTTCTTTTAAAAAAATTATATATTTTTAGGAATTTTTATAAAACTATTGTTAAATTCTTGTCTGTTACAGAATTCTGTTGTAAAATGATATGCATGTGAAGAAATTATTTTAGCATGGTTGCTCATATTCTCTATCGCAGTTATTTTATATCTGTGACAACATTCACTTTGGTAAGTGAGTAGACAAGAACTTTTGCTTGTGCAAATTTTTATATAATGAAGTAGTTAATTTGTAGAATATTAGTCTATCAAAACATCAAAGAAAAGGATTCTATTATTAATGCATTTTTATTTTATTGAAAGTAAGGAAATATAGCCACTAAGATGAAAGGGGTTATTCAGTGTTAGAGAATATGAGAAAAAATACTATTAAGGAAAGTGGATAATAAAAGAACAAGAATTAAGGCAGAACATAATGACTGATCTTCAAAAATTCAACTGCAATGCCAAAGTTGACTGGAATGCAAACCAAAAGAGAGTTCCACAAGTGAGAAGTGCGTACCTTATCAGATGAGATTATCAGCAAATCTTATTGCAAACAACACAGGTATTAGTGGCAGGATGAGGAGGCAGGTTGTCATAGTTGGCTTGCTTCTATTTATGACATTTCAGATGATTTACATAACCTGCCCTCAACAATAGCACATACTCACACACACCAGATTTCCAGGACTCTATATTAGTTGGCAAATAAGAGTGAATGCCTCTTTGTAGATTATGTTTGATCTGAGCATACCTGAGACATTTATCCTCAAAGGCATTGCATCCCTCACTTTACATGTTACATAAATTTTGAACTAGAATTCTCTAGGTTTGAGCCAGTTAAATGATTTAACTTTTTTACTAAATGAATAGTTGCATGCTGTCCTTTAAGCATTTTCTTTTAGAAAATGCCTTCTTTCATTTATTTTCAAATATTTCTTTATTTCCTTCTTGTAGCTCTTGCAGGAAGAGCAAAGCGACTAGCATCACCAAGCACAGAGCATAACTCAGTAAGTTCCTCTTGTATCAGTTCAGCATCTAAATACAACATCTAAGTTCAAAATAAGCGAGAAAACATACAACAATTATTCAGATGGGTTATCATTAAAATTAGTCTTTGAAATTCATATCTTCATTTTGCTTACTATTTAGATTAAAAGTCATTTGTTGTTAAACTGTCACAAAAAATAGCTACAGATTTTATTAAAACACAGGGTAACACAAAAACATTGACATATTGATATTTGTTGAAATTTTTAATTTAGCAAGGCTAATGTTCTGTCATAATCTCATCAAATTATCATGTCTGCTGGTTTTTAAAATTTAGCTTCTTTTTTTTTTCAAAATAAATTTACAAGAAAGTAACACAAGTGACTTTCTCTAATTTTAAACAGTTTTATGACTAAAAGGGTCGAATATCTGTTACTCGTATCAGAGGTCAATGTCCAAGCCCAGATAAAAACCAAGATTCCATAGGCTATTTATCAAGAAATATTGTCCCTTTGTACTTGGAAAAATTAGCAACATAGTTTTTCTTGATTCCTGTTTGCCACAATTTGGTATCTTAAACTCAGTGTAACTAGGATTGTCTCCCTTGGATCCCTTTAGGAAGGGAGATAATTTTCGATAGTGTTTGGTTTTAACAAAGCTCTTATTCATAAATAAAGCCATGATAGAATTTATAAAATTAAAACCACTTTCGGTTTTTATATGCCAATAAGTGATATAAAAAGCAGTCAAGAATAATAATAAAATTCAATCCAAATGGTATGAAGCACATAAATTATTATCACATAAATCTTGAAAAATAATTTATTCTTTCAGCTCTTGTTTATTTCCAGTTAGATTCTCTTTCCTATCTCCTTATTTCTTCATTTTTCAAAACAGATGTAACAAGATGACAAATTGCCAAACAATAACAGCCTTGGTATTTGCTAACACCTATACGTATTTAGTTATTTATGTCTTTCCTCAATAAATTCCAAGTTCAATAAGGGTTTATTGATTTTTGTAGTTAACAGGTCCAACAATGCAAATGGAAGAGGAGAGTGAAAGAAAGGTAAGAAAGTTTTTCTTTAAATTTATGCTTATTAGATGAATAATCTTTATTTTTTTATATTTAATCCTTTTCTTATGTATATAAAAGATTTTCTATTTTAAACACTTATAACAGCTTTTTAATACACATAAAAAAAAATAATACTTGTTTCATTCACTTATTTACACAGCCGTTTTATGCTTATTGATTTTTCAAAATGTGTGGGTGTTTCTTAATAGTGTTCCTATTTAAAAAAATATGAAGAGAACAATAGATCTCACAGTGCTGTAAATGGTTAAATAAAGTAAAAAATATGTGTGTGTGTGTGTGTGTGTATATATATATATATATAAGAAAAATTAAGACAGACATGTTATTTCATGGTGAATCACAAGTATAACATGTCTGTCTTAATTTTGTTTATATTTGCTCGATATGTATTTATATGCATATATGCTTAGAGCTCTCTTAGAGAATTATCCTACCACTGTATGTACAGGATACTCCTTTGGATTCTTCTATACCCACACTGCATGCTGAGATATATATATATATATGGACAGAGGTCAACACCGTGCAGTGTGTGTTGACCTCAGTGTCCACTTTTATATTTACATATGCTCTATCCTTGATATTGGGCTCCGTAACCTTTATATATTAGTTAAGTGCCATATCTAATCTAAACTTATTTATAAATGGAACTTTGTGTGTGTGTGTGTCTGTGTGTATCCATTACCTATAGACTCCAAAACGGCTGAACCAATTTTCTTGAAAATTTACACAGTTGTACTATAAGCATCTGCGAGTGTTCTTAGCTAGGTTTTGTGTCGAGGTACCCTCGATAAATATTGAAAATCGATAATCGAAAAAATCGGGTTATAGAAGGAGTGGTCTGATTTTAATCAAATTTGATACACTCATAGACAAAGACATAAGAAACGATATTCAGAAGTTTCAAGGTTACAGTTCTTACAGTAGTGCAGAAAATTTGATATCAATACCAGGAAATCAAAATTTGACTTACATCCATTCATTTTTCTTTCAGTCTACGGTTTCGCTTTAACTGGAAACAACTATTGCTTTTTAGACTTTCGTGCTGACGTCCAAAGAGTCTGAGCCAGGACCATGGATTAGTTTTAAAGCTTTCATTACACCTGAGCAACGCCGGGCTATACTGCTAGTATTATATATTGTGCTCATGTATCTTACGATTCATAACTGACTGGATAGAAGATTTTCCCACAGTAGACTACCATTTCTTTTTGCGTTAAACTGGTTGCCAAGCAAGGCTATAGAACCCAATCTGTCCTGCTATTCAACCCATTGCTGGAGGGAGAAGAGATGGCTTAATACCTTTCCCAAGGATATTTGTGCATAAGTGAATGAAACGAATTCAACTGGAATACAAACTTGGCTCTCTGATTTCTCATTATGAGCCAACATCCATTACACCACAATGCACATCCTATAAATATAGCATACCTTAAAAGTATATATATGTGTGTGTGTGTGTGTGTATACATAATAAGTCAATCCATACTTTTGCTATATCTTTAGACAAGAGTGAGATAATTTTTGACTTTCCCTTGTGTGTACGTAGGTATATATATATATATATAGAGAGAGGGGGGGGTCTGATGATCACCTAAGGCGTAAAACTGCCAGTTACCGTACAGTGTTGATTTCTATATCCACAGTCTCAATCTACAAATGTCTCTCTGAAATTGAACACTCTTCTTCCATAAATATACCAAATGTTAGTTCTATAAATATTACATTGAAAAAAATGCCCCATTTTTACTTTAGATAGTACGTATTAAATCTAACCTGTGCAGCACTTGACAAATCTCAAAAATTTACTGTTGTTGGAAATTTTCTTTGAGATTTCTCAAGTACAATAATTGTAATACACAGTTTAAAGTAAAAATGGGTTATCTATTTCAAATATGAATATTCATTATAAAATCTGAAGTAATAGAAATGTTTAATTAAAAATGAATCCATTAATTCTTTAAAAATCTCTCACATACTATATATATATATATATATATATATATATACACACACACACAGTGCGATGGATCAATTATCATCTAAATTAAACAAAACTGAAAATAACACTGACATCTCATTTTAGCCGATATTTTTGTGTAATTTTGATAAATATATCTTGAAATACTAAAGAGTAAATTTATTCAATAAAAGCGCCATTGACTTCAGAATCTACTGCAACTCTTCTGGACAGTCTCCTTGTTTAAGTTGGTAAATGCTGGCATAATCCTTGCATACAGTTCATCTTTGATGTTAGGAGGAATTTTGTTGATCTCTCCTGCAACTGCACGACATACATAATAATCAAGGGGATTGCAGTTTGGGGAGTTAGTGGGTCAGATGTAAGGGGTTATGAGGTCACAGAAATTGTCTGACAGACATGACTGGATTCTCCTGCTTGTGTGGCATGGTGCAAAGTCCTGTTGCCTGACATAGGGTCTTCCAGCATCCACCCTCTTGACCCAGGGCAGCACTACCTCCTCAAAGCACTTGATGTAAGCCACTTTGTTGAGTCAGATGCCCTAAAGGAAGATGAATGGAGGCATAACATTGCCATCACTACTGTTCATACCAAACGTAATCACCATTAGACTCATCCGACTCTTTCTGAATCCTCTGCACTATCCTCAGATTGATGCCCAAACACTGAAATTAACTCCATCAGAAATTTGGAAACAGTATGCTGTACTGCTTGACATCCATACCAGAATTTTGGTAAATATATTTGTTAAAATGAGATATCAGTGTTATTTTAAATTTTGCATAATTTAGATGACAAGTTAATCATTGCACCCTGTATATCTCTTTTTCAGTATTGGCTTCATGTCACCTGTTGCTTGCTCATCTGAATAATTAGTTTTAGATTTTACTAGAAATTTAAAATGTTTTTAGCAAAGATTGTTAAAATTATTTTAGCATTACATTAAATAGTTAATTCTAAGTATGTTGATGTCTTGTATATTAAGAAAATACCTTCTAGAAATGAAATTGTGTATTATGGAAAAAAATAAAATTTTTTTAGCAATGATGTTTACCCTGTACAAGGCCTAATAGCCACTCAAGGTAGAGAGTTGCAGAGTTTATGTGGAGATGTGGGGAAAGATAATAGTTGACTCTAGACTTGAACAAGTTAAGTTTTCAGTGATCAGGGAAGCATACACTTGGGAGTCAGTTCTACAAAGTAGCAGTTTGTGGGAAGAAGCTGCTTCAGTGGAATTTAGATCTTAACAATGAAATATGAAGGGAATGAGATAATTCATTACAATGTTTGTGGAAATAGAACAACTTAACTAAGCAACTACACCAGTTAAACAGTATGCGGCAAAAATACCACCTACATATTGGTAAAACATTAGCTAGATGAAGACACCATTGCCGCTAATGTCTTAGCATTATATGGGAGATATTTCTGTTGGACACTGTATAAAAACAAGCACATCAATTTAATGAATACATTTTCAATTTTAGTAAAAATTCAATGAGTTGGTAATATAAAAACATAGATTTTATATGAATAAGTAAAAAGCAAAACATATTGAATAAATTTTTAAACAAAAATTCTGGAAAACTTGAATTTCTTCAACTCTGTTATAATCGACAATGCACATTAATGTTTGAAGAACTTATCAAGTTTATCCTGCGATGATTTGTTTAATTAATGCGAATTAATCTAATACAAATAAGAGATTGTTTTCATTCACTTGTGGCATAAAATAATATAAGCTCATCAATGTGTTTCATTGCTTTTTTGTTTAGTCTTTCATATGCAAGTGTCTCATCTTCGTGACACATATGGAATTAATGGATTTTATTTTTAATCTGACATTATTTCTTCCTACTTTAAAGATTATATTTTAATGGATACACGTTTGAGTCGATGCCCAGCTTTGTTTTGTTTTGTTTTTTACCGTTAACACTCTGCATTATTAATTAGTTAGTAAGCTTCCGTCAGTCAGGGTTGACCATGGGTAGCATCCTAGTTGTCTGCTTGGCTGGAGCATTGGTGTCTGTGACTGTAGAAGCCAATGCAGGAGTGACGGCCTGTTGCAGAGGCTGCATTTATGTTTTATTTCTGGTCTGTCAGAGCTGTTACTTTGCTTTCTGTGAATCCTCCTCTCCATGGCGGCTTGTGTCAGCTGCTCCTCTCTTGATTTGAGTTGTTGGGCCAGGGTTCCTCTCCACTTGCACCAGTTGACTGCTATGCTCTTCCATGACTTGTGTTGATGCCCATGTCATGTTTTACGATGTCACAGTACTACAGCTGTGGCTGCCCAGTGGGTCTTCTTCCAGAGGCCAGCTCTCCATACAGGAGATCTTCTGGAATGTGACCATCTGACATGCAGTGAACCTGGCCTAGCCAGCAAAGTCTGCGCTGGCTAAAGAGTGTGAACATGGTGGGCAGACCCGCATGAGATAGGTCATCAGTGTTGGGCACCTTGTCTTGCCATGAGATTCCTAATATGAAGCAGATACTTCTCACAAGTAAGGTGTTCATATGCCTCTCTTGCCTGGCATATGTGGTCCATGTCTTGCTGCTGTATAGCAGTGTGCTGATGACACAGGCATTGTACACTGCCATCTTTTTTTCACTGTCAACTTAAAGTTGGTTCAAACTTGTGTTGTGAGGCATGCAATGGTTGTGGCTACCTTCCCAATTCTCTTGTCAAGCTCTATGTCCAGGGAGAGGTTGTCAGTGATGGTAGTGTCAAGGTAGGTAAACTGATGGACTGCATCCAGCTCAAAGTCATTGATGGTGATGACTGGTAGCGCTGTGGTACCTTGACCCAGGACTATTTTTTTTTTCAAGCTAATGGTCAGCCCAAAGTCTCTGCAGGCCTGAGAAAAATGATCCATTAGTGATTGAAGTTCACACTGGGTGTGGGATGCCATATCATCAGCAAACAACATGCCTTGGATAAGGACTTTTCGTACTTTGGTCCTGGTTCTAAGATGGGTGAGATTGAAAAGCCTGCCATCCAATCTCATATGCAGGTAAATCCCTTCCCATGATGTGCCTAATGCATGCTTCAGAAGTAGCAACAGCATTATTAATATTACTTCCCTTTCCACTGCATTCTTTTCAAATACCTTTCTATTTCAGCATGCTTATTGTTAATTTCACTCCAAGTTGATTTCTGTTGCCATAACAGGATATGACAACACAACTATGAAATTCAAACACATTATCATTCAGGAATCAGAGTCACCTTCATAAAAAATCATTTTGTTCAGCCAATGAAGTAACATACAAATTGATAAAAGTTAAACAGTTTAAATTACATCTACTGGCCTGTGCATTCAAGAGTCTTACTAAAGTATGCCTGTCAGCAGGGTTTAAACCTGCATTCCCCTTCATGGGGGGAAACTTCTCTCCGATCTGACTTACTTTACACTGCTTGGCCACAAAGAACTTCACAGCACAGCAAGATTCAATTACCCGCTTTTTTGTTAAAGAATGCATATTTTATCATTCAGATTTCAAAAGTTCATATTTGCTCACTTTATTTTTGTATTCAAAACAGTAATTTCTAAGGAATTAATGAACTTTATTCTTAATCCAACATTATTTCTTATTACTTTAAAAATTATGTTTTAGTGGATACATGTGTCTGAGAAGAATCTCTGCTTTGTTTTTAAAGTGAGGATAATTGAACCTTGATGAGCTGTGAAGCTTTCTCTGGCCAAGTGGTCTGAACCTTGCCAGATCACATGGTGGTTTCCTCTACAAAAGAGGAGGAGGCAGGTTGAAACTCTGTTAAAGAATACATTTTTTTTATTATGACTTTCAAATGCTCAGGCCAGTAGATATAATTCATACTGTTTAAAATGAAAGTGACACAATTATACATTCACTGGAAACAAAAACAACTCATGACAGATACTGGCTGATTGAAGAAGATAAAGTGATATCTAAGTTAACAGTGACCAACAAAAAAGTTACTTTGATTTGCAAACAGACAAAATCAAATTAGACAGAAATATCAGATTCCAAAACTGAAATGTTTCTCAATTGAGTTTCATAACAATTTTTATGTTATGAAGGCATGACATTAAACAGTTGATCCAATTAACTTAATGTTAGTGTGTATGTATGAGAGAGAGGGTACAAAAAAGACTATGAAGAGATTCCAAAACAATCTCTTGTTCAATTATTTGGTCAGATTTTGAGAAGTCAGTGAGAGAAAGCAAAAAAAATGAGCCACCAAGCACACACAAAAATAATAAATAAATTTGTTAAATTTCTCAGAAATTCCAAGTGTTCAACAATACTTTCATGAGTCATAATCTGTGGTCAGTCAGGACTGTAACACAAATTGTTACATTCCCATTGACACCATATATGTCAAGATACAGAAGTAGCAGTGTGTGTGTGTATATATATATATATATATATATATATATATATATATATATATATATACATACATACACACACACACAGGTTTGCTGCTTTCCTTTGCTCTGTTGCTGTCAACGTCCTTTGTGTGTGTGTGTGTGTGTATATACTAGTATCTTTCTGAAGAAGTTCTGGCATTTTACAGGCCATACAAAAAAGGAAGCTATAGAGAGCCATGATTCCCTATGTCCTGAAGGGACATGCCAAAAAAAAAATTTGTTCTGTTAATGTAAAAACATGAGGATGAAAAGAACTTGTTAAAATTTTCTAATTTGTCTCTTTTTACCCGTCACTCTCACAAAGCATATCTATTCATTTTGTTTCTGTAGCCCCACAAATACCAAATTCAAGCATCCATTTTGAGAGACTCTTGGCCCTTGATTCCTGCTGACTGGCAGTTTGTCATGTCCCTCAAGGATAACCTTAAAAATGAACTCAAGGGTAAATGCTTAAAAAACTTAATTGATGTCTATCTGTTTGTGTATCAATATCACTGTTTAGATCTGTCTATCCATAACAGTTACATCTAACCATTACACCTGTGAAATGATAAGATCTTGCTGTCAATCTAATACTTCACTTAAATTCATAATGTCTATGTACTATGACAAAGTCCATTAGAACAATGATTATGAAAGTATCTATAGAAAAGGCACAGGAAAGCTACGTTATTGTGGGAGGGAGGGGATGAAGTCAAGAGATTAGGTCAGAACCAGTAACATTGGAGATTCTTCTTCGGATTTTTATCAACAATCTCTTGGTACATAGCAGAAGCAACTGACCTGATGTGGCAATAATATTCATTTCATGGATGAATAGTAGATTTATAAATCTGTAAAATGGATTTTGTCAAGAAAAGTTATCTAGCACAGTCAACCAACCTCTCCTAGAAGTAGATCTAGCAATTGATTCAATATAATCTTTCCACTTCATGTCAGTAGAAAATATTAGCCTAAAAAAGCACAAGGAGTCACTCTCCTGGAGGTTGTCATCAGCCATGCTTATGGAAGTCAAAAAAAAGTTCTCTAAGACAATATCAAAAAAAAGAAAAGAAAGTTACATTTTAGAGGTTATTTTATTATATGTGCTAACTCACTAATGAAGAAACAAGCAGAATTATAGGATGATTATTATCAATTTTATTATTATTTGACCATAATGTTTAACTTGCTGTTTATTCTTAGTTGACTATAAGGAAGTATCAACTTCACCCAACCAACGGCAAGACAAAGCAGCATTTCCACCTGCAAAATTAAAGGTGGGAAAAGGCAAACCAATCAAGGATATAAAAGAAAATAAAGAACAGCTCCGCCCACCATCACAGCAATTTGAAAGCAACCGACCTCATTGGATATTACGGGTGGTCAGTGATAGCAGTAATGCCGTAAGTATTGTCTCTATGTGGAAACTGTGCATTTTCCAAGTCCAAATTGTATGAAGAATTCTTTAATTGAATTTACAGAAACAATTTTCAAAGATTCCTGCTGATATTTTAATATCAGTTTTTTCTTTTTCAAAATTAAATGACTAAATTTTTGTTCTAAGTTTGAAATGTGAAGTGATACCCTGCTGGTGTCCACACCATGAACTTTTCAATCACCCAATCTCTGACGCAAGTAGTGGACTTCCCCATGCGTTTCTCTGACAACCCTAAGGGGACTCACTTCTAGACCTCTGCTTCACTTCCATCCCAGACTCTTGTACTACCAGACAACTCTGCCCACTCGGAAACTCTGACCACACTGTAGTGTCCGTCAATATTTCACTCCACTCCTGCCCGACCCATGAAACCCAGACAAGTAGAATATCCTACTGCTATAAAAGAGCAGACTGGGATTCGTTCCGAGACTTCCTCTGTGACATCCCTTATAACAACGTTTTTAGTCTTCTCATTGAAGAATGTGCATCCGAGGTCTCCTCCTGGGTTAAGGCTGGCATCGATGCCTTCATCCCTGCTAGGAAATTCCATCTTAAATCTCATTCGTCTCCATGGTTCTCACCCGCTTGCTCGGCTGCCATTGCCCACCGGAATCATTTCTTCCGACTCTATCGTAACTCCACGTCGGAACAAAACAGGCACCTTTTCACTTCAGCTCGTAATAAGTGTAAAAGGATACTTAACGAAGCTAAGATGTTGTTTGCTGCCAGAATGAAACAACGCATAGCATGCTCTAAATTCGGCGCCAAAGACTACTGGCGACTCTGTAAAAGAGTACTTAACAAGAGCAAGTCCACAATACCCCCGCTAATCAACAAATTTGAGGTCCTCACCTCCCCAGCAGACAAGGCTGAATGCTTTGCCCGCAGATTCTCGAACAATTCGAGTCTGGACTCATCTGGAGTTTTTACACCCGACTTCTCACCTAGAACCAAGGCACAACTGAATGATGTCCACATTACTCCTTTGCTTGTCTCTAAGATAATATTAAAACTTGACCCTCACAAAGCGAGCGGTGGGGACGGAATCCCAACCCTAGTCTTAAAGAAATGTGCCCCTGAACTCTCCTCTGTCCTTTCTAAGCTCTACAACTTCTGCTTATCTGCTTCCTGCTTTCCTGCCTGTTGGAAATCTTCCTCTGTAGTTCCTATATTTAAAAACACTGGAGAACCTTTGGACCCTGCAAATTACCGCCCTATCAGTCTTCTTCCAATCTTTGGCAAAGTGTTTGAAGCCATTATCAACACCGAGGTGGTTCAGCATCTCACAGCACACAGGCTCCTCTCGGACAAACAATATGGTTTCCGCTTCACCAGGTCTACTGCTGATATGCTAACGACCATCACCGAGTACATATACCAGGCACTCGACAGGAATGGCGAACCCCGAACCATTGCATTGGATATATCTAAGGCGTTCGACAGAGTTTGGCATGCTGGCTTTCGATGTAAACTGTGGAGCTATGGTATAACTGGACATTTGTTTGAACTAATCCAGTCATTCCTCTCTAACCGCACAATGAAGGTGGTATTAAACGGACATGCCTCCCAGAACTACCATACAAACGCAGGTGTCCCCCAAGGCTCCATCTTAGGTCCTACACTCTTCCTGATATACATTAATGATCTCCCTGATTCCATAAGAGCCCAAGTAGGTTTGTACGCCAATGACACCACAGTTTACTCTCGCCTCGACCAAAAATCTGGTGTAGGCATCAAAGCTAACCTCACAGCCGAGATTGAAAAAGACCTCCAATCCATAGTGGACTGGGGTAAGAAAAGGCTAGTAAATTTTAATGCTTCTAAAACGAAGCTACTCTCAATTAACCATCATCGACAATCTCACCTACCTCCCATTAGCATGGACCAGGCTTGCCTCCCAGAGAGTAAAACACTACGCCTCCTTGGTCTCACACTTTCAGCGGACCTCAAATGGAATGACTATATCGAATCCATTGCTAAATCCGCTGCTATGAAAGTCGGTTCTCTGTGTAGGGCCCGGAAGTTTTTTCCGTCTAAATCTATCCTGCACATATATAAATCTACCATCCGCCCATGCATTGAAGATTGCTGCCATATCTGGTCGGGTGCCCCTGCTATTCTCCTCGGGCTTCTCGATAAAGTTCAGAGGGTCTGTTATGTGATAGATACTGACTTGGCAGACCGCCTGCAGTCTCTCTCCCACAGGCGCTTCCCTGTGTCTCTTCTATACTTTCATGGCTTCTGCTTCGATGAACTTAGATCACTGGTGCCCCCTAGATACGAATTTGCACGAGATACTAGATCCCCACCCTTCTACAGTGAAACCAATAAAATGCAACCGCAACTTCTACTCCAACAGTTTCTTTCCTCGCACTTCCCAACTGTGGAATTCCCTTCCACATGATTGCTTCCCCGACGGCTACAATCTCCAGGAGTTTAAATGTAAGGTCAATAGACACCTAACACACTAACCTGCTCCCATTCTATCAAGCACGCTTCCCATCTGCCTAACCCTCATCCTCGCTATCCTTACTCATCTGTCACCTTCCTCCTGACATTCCCTATGTCTAACCACTCCTTCTCTTTACCTTCCCCTATGTAGCCCCATGCGCAATAGTGGCAGTGGAATGCCCTTGCTTGGGGTGAAATGATTTTAAAAAAAAAATACTAGATTCTAGCAACTGTTTTTTTTCTTATATGTTATGTCACTAAACTATACTCAAAAGTATTTCTTTAATAATAAAAACTTCTGCCCTTACATTTTGAAATCCAATGTTCCTTTTTTTTTTTTAAAGATGTTATTGATAATTCTTAGTGTTACAGTATTTATAAAACACATCATTTCTGAAGGTTGGTTGGTTGGTTGGTTGGTTGGTTTATTTAACCAGCATATCAACCTTCATTTAATGCTGAAAATCGTACATTATTCATTCAAAAAGATTTTGTTGGGAACATTTTTCAGTCAAAAAGGTTTTGTTGGTAAATACTTTCATAGCATTTTTACCCCGGTTTGGGGGTTAACTATTTACCCATAGATGGGACCCTAACAGTTGCTACCACTGTGGGTCAGGGTGGACCTGGGAACAACAGCAATTAAGAGGTGGTTCCCAATCAGAGGCCTTGCTGCCAGATGCAGTTTATGGTCATATCCAGGACCCATTTCTGAAGAGGACATTTTTCTTTGCAATGAAAACAATGTACTAAGCCACAATAGTTTTTAGTCTGAAAGTAAAAAAAAAACTCAAGTAGGTACAGCCCCACCCCCCAAGAAAGAACAGGTAACATTTATGATATAAATTAGCATCTGATTATTCAGGTGAAAAAATTGTGTATGGGCTGACACAGAATCAAACTCGAGTTTTTTATTTTTTATTTATATTATTCAGCGTTCAGATATTTTGTTCAAATATTATTCTTCTTCTATATGCCATGTCTATTCAGGATATTGGCGGTCATGACTCCATAATTTCTTGACCTTTGTATCTCTTAGTAAGATTTGTCTTTTTATTTTGTCTCTTAATCCCTGTTCTTCCTGCCATTTATATAAACTCATTAGGTAGCCCTTGCTGCTTTCCTTTGCCCTTTTGCTATCAATGTTCTGTGAGTGTCAAATTCTCCAAGCCCTCTTTCCTCATTATGTACTGAGAAAATTTCAATTTTCACTTTACTTAGCTTTTGTAAGGCATCTTTCACGATTCACATTTTGTTCTCACATTTTTCATCTTCTGCTAAAATACTTCCTAGAAATTTGAATTTTTGAACTTCCATAATTTTGGTATCTCCAGTTTGTAATTCACATTTTACTGACAATCATATATTCCCTCTTTTTACAGTAAATGATTAGTCTTTTCTTCTTCCTTTCCTACCTTCTGTAGAAGTTCCTGTAGTTTTTTTTCTATGTCTGCTATCAACACTGTGTCATATGCATATCTAATATTGTTAATAATGAATTCTGACAGGAATTCTAATTTTCTCAGGATTGCCTCATAGTGAAGGTTGAATAATTTTGACAAGAAGAAACATCCTTGTCTTACACCACTTTCTATGTGTAGTTTCTGAATAGATTTTTTATCCATATGCAGGTGGTTTGCCTTCAATACAAGTTATGGATTATTCCAATACCTTTCCCAAATAATTTAACTTTCATTGCAGTTCTTGTTAAAAAGCTATTTTGTTTTTTAAAAAAAAAAAAGACGTAAGTCCTAAAATTCTATTAACACGCTTAATATATTAAGTCTCATTGAATTCTTATATATATTTCTGAAGCAATGTCCTACTATATCTCAGGTTGTTTTGATATTATACAACTAGCAAAACAATGCTTCATCTGAGGAATTAAGGGAAATCACTGCATTAAGGAAATAACACTAATAGAAACTGATTCTGCATTTGAACCGATTTGCTCAAGTCTACAATATTTTAATACCAGGAACAGCTAGAAGTACGTCGAGATACATCAAGGGCAGAAGAAATACGTCAGCTGAAGAAAGCATGGGAAGAAGCAGAACCTGGACGGGCAGCAAAGGTAAAACAATAATATTAAGCCTAAGAATCTTCTGTACATATTTACAGATAGTGAAATTAGAGTTGTAATGTCTAAAAAATATTGATTGTGAGGAATAACCAAGTCAGACTTTCTTTGCTGGTCACATTTTTGCATTTTACTCTTGAACATTTCTTAAAAGGCAAATCAAGTATAAGTGACCTTTTTTGTTCATTTTCTCAAAAACTTTGTTGCTCACATGTTCAGTCCACAGTATTTTCAGCAACCTTCTCTAGAGCCACATTTTTGTTGCCTATAGTCTCAACAACGTTTCTCATATATTTGAAGTCACTAATAATTAAAAAAAAATCATTTTACCCTAAGCAATAGGACAATAAGAGGACAGGTTTCAAGATATTAAGTGACAATGATTGACATGACATTTTAAATAGAAAAGGAAGATGTGCAAGGGAAAAAACTAATAGAATAGAATTTAGAGTTACATTTAGCAATTTCAACTGTAAAATGACAAGACTTATCTGCCAATCCAGTACTGAGATTAAATTCATTAAGGTGAAGTAGCAAAGAAGAAAGCTGATCAGAATTATTACCATAAAAATATGTGGAAAAGGCACAGGGATGCTATGTTACAGTAGTGGGAAAGTGACTGAAGTTCAGATGACAGGTCAGGACCAATAACATTGGAAATTCTTTGGATTTTGTCAAGAATATTTAGATACCTAGCAGAAGCACCATGGATTCTCATTTGGAACTCAAAAGAGACAAATTCATTCTCGTGTAACATTAAATTTCTTGAGGTAAATACAAAATAACATTTATTTTGAGTAAATGTTTCAGACCAATTCCAGCTTATTTTTTTGGAAGCTAAAATTTAAAACTTAAGAATGTGTAATTTAATCAATAAAAACTCATTTTTACTATATTACAAAATATGAGTCAGTATAGTCAAATTAAAAACACACAATTTGGTTTTGATTGATTTCTTTTTTATGGTTTGTCAACCTTTGCAGGTTATTTAAAACCAGAAAATATTTTAGTCTAAGAATTTTTTCTTTTTGGAGATTATGGTTTAGTGGTACAAATCTTACTAATTAAGCTGTGAGAGAGTTGGATTCACACCTAATCAGAATTTGAAAAACAAGAAATGATAATGCGGATATAAAGTGGGGGATAAATTCTATGTTACAATCAATATATAAACTGATCCCTTACTTTGTGGACATGGTACATTCTATACATTTATATTCCAGAAAATGTAAATAAATCTAAAAACATGCCTGTGTAGTTAATCCGTATTTGATTGATTCATTCATTTTCTACAGCTTATCAACCCTTTATAAGTTATTTAAAATCAGAAAAAAATTTTAGATTCTAAGAATTTCTTTTTAGAGGTAACTGTTTAGTTATACAAATTTTACTAATAAACTCATAGCTGGCAGAGGAAAGAGGAGTGGATTCATACCTTTCCCAAGGCTATTCGGGTGTAAGCAAATATAACAATCCCAGCAGGAACTGGAACTTGGCTCTCCAATTAACTATTTCAATCTATTAATCCTCCCATACATCCAAACTGACAGCACCTGGAATTCCCAAACAGTCACCCACCTAGGTATTAACCAGGCTTGACATTACTTAACGTCATTGATCATATGAGAGCCAGGTTTTCAAAATGATTTGGCTGTCATCCTTACTATTTGGTATGAATTTGCTTATCAAATCAAATATTTATAGATCTGAGTTTGATATGAATTCATTATTTTTTTTCTTTTAATCAAACAAAAATCTTTGGTTCAAAAAAAAAAAAGAAAATTATTTCCAAGAACATTATGAGAGCAGCACACACACACACACACAAAAAGCAAAAAAAAGACAGATACAATTATTTAATGTTTCTCTGCCTCTATCCTTCCAGGCTGCACAATCCCGTTTGAAGTATCTGAATACGCATTTGGTCCAGGTTGATACAGAAAAAGAAATGGAAGAAACATTGGCTGACCAAACACCCACAAACACTCCACCAAATGTGCTAGTGAAAGAAAAAGTACCTTTGTTAGACCTCACACCCTATCTCAAGTAAACTGTTATTTTTTTTTAATTAATTTCTTTTAATCAAATGTCTTCATTACGTATTGAACATTGATAAAGAAAGATACAGTAAAATGATGACAGAATGATATAGTGATTTTCTAAGTGCAGCTTAGATATGGCACAAGGCCAAAAATTATGGGACACCCACTGAGGATTATAGAATGATATGTACAGAAACACACTCATCAAAAATTCCACTTGTCTTGTAAAGATTGTGGCTAAAAATGATTTAAGATTTAACAAACAAAGACTGTCATTTATTTTCAAGTGGTATGTTGGGAAAGCATTTATAAAATTCTTGTGGAAGAAATATACCAAGTAGTAGTCGAGTCACAGTGTGTTGGGTTTTAGTTCATGAATACAGCCATGAGAAGCCAAACATTGCTTTTAATATGGTACATATTTGTACAAAAAGAAAGCTTAATGGTCTTTGTTTAATGAAAGTATAACACATTCTTTTATAAAGAATTGCAGTAAATAAGAAAATATTTTAAAATTAGATTTAATGATTCTTTTTACCTCAAGGCTGTTAAAAATCTGTTAGTTTCATAAATAAAAAAAACTATAGTGAAAATAAAATTAATGCATTGTATCCTTGGAGAACCTAAGCATACTAATCAATAATAGTCTATTTTTAAACTATAATTTTAATTAGAAGCCATTTTGTATCAAATTAACAAGAGTTTGACCATCACTGACACAGATTTCATCAAATATATTTCACTTATAGGGCTTCATGATACGAATTGAATGGTATCTACTTTATATCTTTAGGTCAAAGGGTTCGCAAGATATGACCTTTTCAACTTTGTCAAAGTTTAAATATCAATATCCTAGTTGTTTTTTCACCCACAAAGATAAATTATACACCATTTTAAAGTACTTGGATAAATCTAAAAGGTGATTTTTGTAAGGTCAAAAAAGGTAATTTAATCTCAACTTTTAATTTCTCAAAAATTGTATCTTTAATTTTTTTTTTTAAACTTGACAACAAATTTGTCTGCTTTATAGCAAGATGGGTAAAAAATCTTGTGATCTTTTGACTGTGGCCTGAGTCACAAGGGTTTTATAATATATAATTTATTAATATATCTGGATGTAATGAATAACAGAAAAATGGGGAGGGCTCTCCAGATGTAAAAAATGTCAATTTTACCTCTTGATTATCAGGACACTTTTTAAGCACACATTCTAACAACCAAATTCCCATCATAAATTGCTGTAACAAATCCCTTAAGGGTCGCTGCAGGTTTGCTTTTGCTGCTAATCTCTTAATAATACCACCTAACCCATCACACAGTTTTTTTCCCATGAGACGTAGCAAAACAGTGCTGCTCTGCATCAATACCAAAGTCAGCCTTGTGGTTGCACAAATTGATGTAATTTTTATAATGTGAAGCAACACCATCAGAGAAAGAGCAGATATTTTTATTTTAAAATGAAGATTTTTTTCAGTACTGCTATGAGTTTTCTTTGGAATAAATAGACAGCTACTGTGTCTTGCTTAAGACAAGCTGATATATAATTATGCTCCAGCTCTTTGTCATTTCTGTAATAAGTTAAATGGATGTAATGCAGCTTGAGAATTATTCCAGTGAAAGCCTTGTACAGCATCTTGGAAAATAAATTAATAATTCTCAACAAAATCTACAATAACTATGACTTCACCATCTATCAAAGAATTTTTCTTATTAGAAGAAAATTTTGATTGTTTTTTGGCAATGAAATTATGCTTTTTCAAGGTTTGAAGGTCTGCACAAAAAGTTTCAAAAAAATTCTTTTTTGAGTTTGCACTGTGATTCTATTATGTGACAGCCACTATTAAATTTATTTTTCAGAATTTCATCTATATATAAAACAGAATCCTTCATCAAATCGCTACAAGTTAATTTTAAAACTTAATTTTTTAAATATAAAAAATCCCTGAAAATTAGCTTTTTGCAATGTACCATGTGCATTGTGGTGCAGTGGATGTCGGCTCGGAACAAGAAATCGGAGAGCCGAGTTTGAATTCCAGTTGAATTCCTTGCATTCCTTATTGGGAAAGGTATTAATTCATCTCTTCCTTCCAGTCATGGGTTAAATAATAGGACAGATTGGGTTCTATAGCCTTGGTTGTCAACCATTCTACTGCAGAAAGCAATTGGCAACCTACTGCAGGATAATCTTCTGCCCAGTAAGTCATGTCTCTTTTGAGACATGATCTCCCAAGCGTGTATCACGTATGGCACTTAACTGACTGACCATGTCAAATGTCAACAAAACTTTGTTAATCATTGACATCATTTGTTGCAGATTTTTTGTCATCTTAACATTATTTCACAACACATTTTTAAATAATTATTTTCATTAGGTCACTTTTTCATATAAAAATCTATTTGTTGTATAATAAAATGTAAACAAAACCAAAAATAATGTTATTTTCCACCAAATTGGTCAACATTCAGCCACAAATAAATTCTGTTGATTTTACAATCATAGTTCTCATGTAAATATTAATCAACATTCAAAGAGCTTTCTAAAGATATACAACTTCACCATATTAGATGTGAAAATGTTAGCATATGGAAAATAGCAAAACCCGCCATTTTGAATTTGGACCAACTCAGTAAAACCCTTGTAACTCAGGCCACGGTCAAAAGTCCAACACAAGATTTTGTAGATAGCTTACCATCAGGCAGACAAATTTCTTGTCACATTTTTTTTTAAATTGAAGATATGCTTTTTTGAGAAATTCAAGGTTAAATTAAATGATTTGATCTTTAAACAAAAAAAATAATTGAATCATCTTTTAGATTTATGCAAGTACTTTAAAATGGTATATAATTTAGCTTTGTGGGTGAAAAGCAACTGGGATATTAATACTTAAACTTTGTGACTATTTTCCAAAATTCACCTTTTTGGCAAAGGTCAAAGGGTCATATCTTGGGAACCCTTTGACCTAGAAATGTGCAATAGATAATATCTAATATGTATCATGAAGCTCTGTAAGTGTAGCAAATTTGTAAAAAAATAAATCTGTCATTAATGGTTAGACCTTTGTTGATTTAATACAGAATGACTCTTGCAGGTCAAAATTTGAACATTAACTGATCTCAGGTGATTGTTTCAAACCAGGTTGAAATCATAAGATCTGAAAGATGGAAATCTTTTCCTATTTTGAAGATATCATTTGTCAGATGCAGTGAATTGAATTTTCTTATTTATTCTAGATTTATTAACCAGAATTGTTAAAAATGGTATCAAGCTATAAATCATTTAAAATTTCCCACTGAGGTTAGGATTTGGTATTTCCAAGTAAAAGCCAGTATTTGAAATTCTGATTTCTTTTGAAGCAAGTAGGCTGGGCTAGAGATGTCATTAATTTTCCTTCTTTCATTTGACTTTGTATTATACTAAGCTGAGCTTTAAAATACCAAACACACTAAAGCACTGTTAATATTTTAAATATTTTTCATTTCTAGTATATTCATGGAAACATCGAAAGATTGGAGCAATATGAACTATTAATCAAGTTTAACATTTTATACTGTTGGAGTTAGAAAACTTTTTCCTGAATGCATTCATTGCTGACCCCCTCCCACATTGTCTGAATTGTAAAAGATTTTCAAGTTTTATGATTGTTATTATTGAATTTACCTTTATGAACATTTCTGTTATATGATGGATTATATTTACATGTAATAAAATTTTTTAAAAATAAGCATAGATTTCAAAATAAAAAGAGTATCAACTGTACAGACCCTATATTAATACACTGCATAACCTGTTGCTTGCACAGATGGTAAGTATAATTTGATGATACATTATTCTATATATCTTGCACCTGTTGATGTAATACAACAAAATCTGTAGTTGGGCCAACTGAGAAAGTCAAGTATTGTCTCATACATGTTCAATGAGGGATAGGTCTAGAAATTTGCTGAACATCTTCATGAACATATGAAGTAACACAGGCATCATGTGGGCAGGAATTATCCTGCTGGAACAGCACATCCCATCCCTGATGCAGGAAGGATCTGGACATAAATGGCACTATTCAACATTTCCTCTCAAAACAACAAAGGCAAGAGCATAATGTCAGGGGGTTTGGAGCCCGCATGTCATAGAGCAACATTTTCCAGGGTTTATATACCTATGTCACACATGCAAATGATCACCATTTTCACAAAAGCAGACCCTACTGTCATTACAGAACACAACAGTCATTTCATAACCCCCCCCACCAGGTGACCTTCTCATGACACCAATGGAAATATGCACAACAGTGTTGTGGTATAAGTGCAACTATAAAACATTGTCCATGTTGACACCCATGCATTCACATTTACTCTGATCCCTTCTGTGGAACACTTGCTGGGTTATTTAACACTTCTACTGTTGTGAATATACATAGGCATATTTATGAAACTTACATTGCTTACTGTCAATTGATGGATTTGTTTTCGACAACTTATCAATCCTTTGCAGGTTACTTAAAGCTAGAATATATTTTTGGAGATAATGGTTTAGTGATACAAATGTTACTAATTAACCCATAGCTTGAGAGTTAAAGTTGATTCATACATTTTCCACAGGTATTTGCATGTAAGTAAATATAACAAACCAAATGTGAATTAGAACTAAATTCAAAGCCATTATTCATTCTAATACATCACGCATCCAAGCTTACAGTATCTGATACTCCCAAGTGATCAGCCATTTAAGTACTGATGTTGCTTAACTTCAGTGACCATACAGAAATTAGTGTTTTCAATGTGATATGGCCATGAGTCTGCTTACTGTTGACATACGTAGATAATTTTAAGACATACTTATACAACTTTACAAAATTTTTATTGTCTGCTGTTGGCATGCACATACATATGAAATATTGGTCCCTAGCATTTGTGTTATAATCTAACCATAATTCTGTGTTAGTAGCATACAATACAGCCTTTTTGTAACATTTTTATTATCTTCTTGCGGGGGGGATGTCTGTACTTCAGAGTATTTGAATGAAGACAAAATGGCAGTCCATGAGAAATCAGTTGGAATTTAAATAAATGGCAATTTCCCATTTTCTCCAAAATGGGCCAGCACAGCTCAAACACAATGCAGCAGTGAAATTGTTAATGTTGATGTTTTTTATAGGATAAAAAAAAGTCACAATAAACTAATCATTTTTTATATTGATCAACATGATGAACTACATAAACTTTTTAATGTTTTATACATTTTTAAAAATTTCCTTCTCTTCAAATTTAAAAAAAAAATCATCATAGAATTAACATATGAAAAGTCAAACAACATTTATAAAATTTAAGAATTAGCCACAAGAAATGTAAAGGATAAATCATCATAAGCTCTTAGCAACATTTTTTTTTGTTAGTAAAATGCCAGACATGGAAAAAATTTCCCCAATCAAAAGTATTGATGTCTGTGCAGATATGAAAATTTTTTTTTGTTAAGTGTACCATGAACAAACAACAATCTCTTCTTTAGAATATGACCAAAGTAAATTTTGATATAAGTTGTTTTTAGTATGTGAAATGTAAAGGTAAACTATTATAATCTCTTAGTAAATAAATTTGGTTACTAAACAACTTTCACCAAGCTTAGGAAATAAAGAAGAGGAAAAAATATAGGACAATCAATAAGTTGATTGATTTTAAAACCTGTCAGCCCTGGTTATTTAATGTCAAAGCCAGTTTCCTCCACCACATTTAAAAAAAAAAAAAACAGAAATTTAATCTTATCAAACAAAAATCCTAACAAATTAATTTTATTGTCAGCCTTTTATATTAATTATCATAAAGAACATTTCCACAAAATTTTCAAAGATTAATGATAAAAGAATTTTTAAGTTAAATTTATAAAATTTAAGTATTAGCTTCAGGAGGAGAAAATAGCCTCTTCAAAACGTTTCTTTGCTAACAAGGAGAAGATAACTTTTGCAATAATTTTGTCACGATAAATGTTCTTTTAACAATATCAGCTATCAAAACAAAACAGGGAAACTGACTGCATTTGAGTTTAACCTCCTAGTTATTTAAACTTGTGAAAAAAGATTTCAATGAAAAGTTATTTCTCTCTTCCACAGACCATAATAGTTACTTATTAGGAGTTTTTGAGATGCAGGATTGTCTTCTCTTGGTTTTGTTTCATTTTATTCTTTTCCAAATTTGTTTGAGAATTTTTGATGTGGTTTATTTTGGGATATTTGGTTAGGTAGTTCTTGTCTCTAGAAATCAGTAGAGGGGGTGGGAACAGATCTTTGCATTTCATCTCCAGGATTTTCTTTCCTTCAAAATTTTTGCATGCTTGTGCCTAAGATGAGTCACCAGGTTGGTTGGGGATTTTCACTCCCCATTTCTTACATGTTGACAATTTCATCCATTAAACTATATGATACCTGCATTTCTGGCATTCATTGCATCTCAAAAGAGAGGGTGTGTATTTATCCATGTTCGTGAGAGAACAATTGGTTTCAATTTCTTCGAAAATTTAGGATAGGATCAAAGTACATTTGAATTAATTTGCCTTCTTTCCCATGTCTATTTTTGTAAGGTTTATAATCCCTTGACGTTTGAGAGCCATTTTCATTGGGTCTTGTGTGCCTAGAGATAGCTCGTATTTCTCATTTTAGCCTTGCTGATTGTTAATATTTAATAGGGCTAATGTTTTTATGTTGCAGAACGTGTCCATCTTCATTTACTTCTTTTTACTGAATTTTATTTCTATTCATTTTTTACTGACTTCGAAGTTAATCTCGAGGATATAACTTTTTTATGATGAATACCAATTCTTGACAGCAGAAATCTTAGGAACTGAAGCAAATTCTGCACCTTCTCACTATCTGAATCACTCTTAACATGTAATCACTAAGATGATTTATTATCTGCTATGTTTCTCTTCAGCGTAATGATAATGGCTTGGCATGAGAAATTAGAGCCAAGTTTGGATTCCTTTCAGGTTGGTTATATTCCGTTATCTTAGCCCTACCTCCCAGATATAGGTTGAATAGCAGAACAGACTGCGTCCTATAGCCTTTGTTGAAAACCAGTCTATCACAGGAAGAAACGGAAGCTTATTACAAGAAAATCTTAGTCATGAATCGAAAAAGACATGATTGCCAAAGCGTGTATCACTTAACTGCTCCTCACCCAAATAAGCCCAATTCAGGGAACTGTCAAGGGGGGGGAGGAGGAGGAGGGGAACCCATTAACCTTAACATGACAAAGATACACAAACAATCTATTTGTATTTAAACTCTAAGCATCTGCATATTAGCTACTCTACCAAGATTTAGTGTAATCTCAGGTATTTTACAGCCATGTTGAAATTTTGAGTCTTGAACCAGTTTGGCCCCAGTCACTGCCTTTTGACACTTAAGATATGGAAATGGGTCTGGTGTTAATCTGGAATTTTGGGGTTACCAGCTGATTGCTCATATCAAGCCTTTTCAACTGCTCATCTAGCTTGAGTAAGGGCAAAGTGAAATGTTTACAGTTTACATGTTAATTCAATCTTCAGAATTCAGCCACTTACAGTCATGAGTTTCCCCCTACACACATACATTGTACTGGGGGGGAGAGTGTGTTAACCTTCTGCAGTGCATGCAAGTGGTACATTCTCAGCTCTCTTAATTGGGTAATTGCTGTGTTATCTGCCAGCCACAGCTGTCTTTTCAGTACATTAATCCAAGCAAGTGTCTATATTAGAGTCATCCAGAACCACTGATTAATCACATTCATCATGTGTAGCAAATCTTTAAAATGATCATCCTGTTTACAATCTGTCACCTTCTGAAATGTTTCCAGTTGAACATGTGCATTTCTATGCCATGACACTGGGTTTCACTGGACCCTTTCTTCACACTAAACCTCATTGAAAACATGTTAAAGTCTGCAGCTCAGACCCTCTTGGTGCACTGGTATGATTGTTACATCATCATGATTGAAATAGCTATTATCCCCCTAGCACGTTACTGTAAATATCCAGATCAAAATCAGCATTGTTCCTCAGAATGTTGCAGATTAATTTTCTGTATCTATGTGTATTAAAAATGAATTTCATTTATAGCAAGAGGACAAGGCAGATGATCAATTGTGTTAATTTTACTTCAATATTTAGGGGGAAAGGAAAAAAAAAGGTTTTGTAATTAATTTACAATGAAACTGCATAATTACTTATACATGTTGTAACTTTAGAATATAACAGGAAACTTGTAAATATTTAATTGAACATCTTTTCTTTTTTAATCATTTCACCCCAAGTAAGGTGGGACCACCACTAGTGCACAGAAGGTTACAGTGAGAGAAAAGACTGGGTACAGTGGGTATTAAAGAAAGGATAAAAGATGAATGGGATTCAAGAAGATAGAACATGGCAACTGATGTTGCATTTAAATTTTTGGAGATTGTAGACATCAGGGAAGCAAGTAACAAGAGGGAGTTCCACAGGTGGGAAGTGCAAGAAAAGAAACTGTTGGAGTAGAAGTAGCAGTTACATTTAACTATTTCAACATTAAAAGAGTGGGACCTAGATGCACACTTAAATTCACATGGATTGGGCATCTAGAAAAAAGCTCATCAGAGTAGTTGCCACAAAGATATTTGTAGAAGAGACAGAAGGAAGCTACGTCATGTTGGTGAGAAAGTGACTGATTACATTGCAGATCCTTCTTTGGATTCTGTCGAGAATCTCAAGATGAATAGCAAGAGCACACAACTAGATATGGCAACAGTATTCAATGCATGAACAAATGGATTCTGATGGGAATAACTTTCTGACCCGACACAAAGACAAAAATTTCCTAACAGTAGATGCAGCTATCGATTCAATGTAGTCGTTTCACTTTAGGTTGGTTGAAAAAGTGAGGCCAAGGAGGCGCAGTATGTTGTTCTCAAGGAGCCTTTTATCAACCATGCTGATGGCTGGCAGGAAAGTTTCTCTAGGATGGTTAAAAGAAAGCAGTTTTGTTTTGGAGGCATTAAAACATCCTTCTCACTGCTGTCGTTTTCCTTTTGAAATTATTATATTCATTAGTTAAGGTGACATTGTAGCTTATATCTACAACACAAAATATTTTCAATCAACCTTAATCATAATATTAAATTCATTTTTTTTTTTTTTTTTTAGAGATGATGGTTTAACAGTACAATATGTTGATGAAAATCTGTTAAATAAACGGCAAGAGGAGAAACAAATTCAAATTTCCGAATACCAGAACAAACGGCAATCAGCTAAAGAATGGATGAATAATGAATTGAAGCGCTTACGATTTAGTAAAGTTCAACAGTTGGAAACATGTAGACAAATGCAGGTGAGTTTTTTTGTTTTTTTTTACATGTGACAATTTTAATAGTTTCTTGACTAATCATTTCAAATATTTAATGATTTTTTTTCGTTTTTTTTGGTCTTGTTCTATATTAAAACAAAGAAGTCAACTGTAGTCAGAATCATTGAATGAGTGCGAACAATCCTTTCCTTAGTTACATAGTATGTGTTTCACTAGGGCTGCATACAGTTTTGAATTCAGAGTTTTTCTTTGCCAAAATAGGTTGCCAAGACTATAGAACCCAGTATCCTTCAATTTACCCATAGTGGGAGAAAAAGATGGGTTCATACTTTTCCTAAGTTCTATATTAAGTTTGATATTATTAAAAAGCCTCTATTTGACTTACAGAAACACATTGGCCTAATGCCTTTTTCTTATAAATTGAACCTTGAATGCAAGTCCCTCTCTACAATCCTAATTCCATATTACTCTTTCTTTAGCAAATAGAACTCGGAACCCTAAAGTTGTAAATAAGAAATCTTGACTTGAGTCAGTAATCTTTTTTTAATTGATGATTTTCTGAAGGCTTTTTCATTTTGTTTATAGTTGGAAATGGACTTGGCCAGAGAAAATTTCAACAAAAAGCGTGAGGACTACCGGCGCAGGGCAATAGAGGAAGAGGCTGCATCTTTAGCTGCAGCTGCAGCAGCTCTGGCTGCCAACAAAACAGAAGTAGAGGCAAAATCCTAAGATTAGTAATCAAAGGAAAAAAAAACAACTTGAAAGGGTCCCTCCTTCGCAGTCAATAAAAATTTATTTTCGGGATGAATCATGGGTTGAAAAACAAAACACACATTTTATTTATATTTATATAATGGTAGATAATGAAGACAGGTGAGTCAAACAAATAATGGATTCAATAAATATGACTAATTGAAATTTAATCTTCTCTGTCTTTCTCCATGGCAATTTAATGTCAAATATCAGAGCAATGCTTCAAGATGGCATCAGAGATATCAAACCGAGTCAACCAAGATTGAATCACTTGCATGAAGCCATTTCTTGCTGCATCTCTTTGGTAAAAATAATCATCTAATAAAATGGCAGAAATATATTGCTTTCATTGTCAAGGCAGATCATTTATTCTATCCGAACATGCCCACCCTCACATGATGTTGATGACTACCGAACAAAATATTTTTGTGTATGCGTAGTAAAATGTCAAGTCATGTGAGCATCATAAGCTCTCATATAAAAACAAATAAATCTGCATATATTTTATTGTCACAGATGACATCACATCTACAGAAACATTTCAATCCTGCTAGTAACCTGTGTATCACCCAAATATGGCATTAAAGCCGTCTTGCTTCATTTGTTATAAATGATGCTTCAATTTGTCTGCCAATAAGCACACTTTGTTGCACAAGTCACACGCAGAAATGAGCTGCATGTTGTACTGTTATTTGGCATCCCTGACAGAGTGATACTATTGGTGACTTATTAAGCTGGTCTTTGATAGATATGCATGACCAAAATATTGCATGCCAGGAACTGATTTGATCCCCTTTCAGAAGGGGGTTCACAATATCATCCAAATCTTTTTTTAGTAGATTTTACTATACACATTATTCCAAAATCTTTAAAACCTAGAGTAATCAAATTTCTCTGTAAACTTTTGTCTGGTGTTAGATATTTCCCCAGATGACATCTTTCTTCAGTGTATCTTTCAGGCAACCTTTGTACCTTTTTCTTGACTTGCTTTGCAAGCATCTTTCCTTGAACAAGTTCACTATACATAAGTAAGTTGTCCTCAAGGTATCATGCCACATGACCAGACTAAGCAACTGTTTCATAAACATGAACTCTCTGCTGAAAACGTTAACTCACTGCAGCATCTCTAAGACAGCATTACCTCCACAAGATTTTAATAATACCTTGTAAACATAAAATGGACCATTCACCTCTGACATTCGTATGGCAAAGCTATTGTCACAGATTGATGATACATGTGGATTTTAGTGCTGGTTCTGAGAACAGACTATGACTAAAGTCTTTCTTCCACCAATTCATTTTTTTTTAAATCAATTCACCCCAAGCAAGGCAATAATGCAACTAAGTTGCAAGGGACTACTAGTAGTAAAAGAAAATTAAAAAGTTTAGAGGGAACTGGAAACCCAATCCTAAACAAGAAACAAAGGGGTAAACCACCACTCCTGTTCAAAACCTATCTACTCCTGCTGGCAAACAGGAGGGTTTGAAAGCCAATATAGTTGACCTCATTTATGGCACTCAATTGAGACAGTGTACCAAATTATACAAACTTCTCCATAATTGATGAGTGAATGGCATGGCCATCCAGGTGCTGGAAAATGCATTATTCTTCTTGATGATAATGGTTAATCAAAATTCACCACTTTTAGCTGAAAAAGGAGAAATATGATCATAGTTATTTGCATAAAGATCATGGGACCAGTGATGAAAACATTTGGAAGAAATCAGCAATGTAGTTTTGCCATTGTTTGATAGCACATATGTACACCCTTGTGCAAATAAATTGAGACAACTGCTTGAGTTTCCCTTTCTTTCACTATAAGGTCAGTTTTAGGCCCAATGGACTGACCAGATGTAACCGATTTCTTTTTTCCTCGGATTAGGTTATTTAGCGGTGTGCAGTAATATGAGTATTTACGAGTTGTATGATGAAATTTGTTTCACCTTGAAAAATATTGCTTCATCCGTGATTATAGATTTTTATCACACCCATACACTATTGTCTCGACTGTTGGTTAATTGTCCTACGGCCTTTGTTTGCTGCACAAACACGTTGGCAAGCCTTACAGAGCGATCGCGGATACTGTTGATGCCTGCCTTTTAACTGTTAGTTGTGTCATAAAAGTGAAGAAACAAACTGGATCCATCAGTCCAAAACATAAAGGAAAACGAGGTCGGAAGCGAAAAGCAATGCCAAGACACAACATATACGTGATCAGGGAAAATGTGAAAGAAAACACTTTTTTTTTCAATTAATTTGCATAAGGGTGTATAGTTTCCATTATTGTTGTCATTAAAAGCATTAATTAGAATGATAGCAAATAATATGGGGGCAAAGTGATCACCCAGCTTCACTTCATTTTCAACAATGACTGATTGTAAGAGTTTCCTATTGAAACAAACCCAAGCTTTCAGATCATCAGATAAGGAATTAATTTCTCAGAGTAAGCCAACTTAAAGATTATAATTCAGCCTCCCTGTTGACAATGTCAGAAGCTTTTTTTCAAAGATCAATGAAGCATTTATAAAAGGTCAAGTTATTGTTCTACACACTTTTAAGTTGTGAGGCCCATATTTGACATACCACGATTAGGTCAGAAATTGCACTGCAATTCAAATAGTACGTTTGCTGCCACATGTATGATTTGCAGTTGTACAAAAAGTTTTATGAACAACTGACAGGCAGTTGGGTCCGCTAGTAGTTATCACAAATGTCTTGAGCAAGAGACACACAAATTACAAATCTCCATTCTTGTGGGTTTCTACCTTCCAACCACACATAATGAAAAATTGCAAACAGTTAATCAGTGATTTTTCTACCCACTTGCTGTATGATTTCTGATAAAACAGCACCTTTATAATATCCCATGAGTTGTTTTTGTTGCTCTTAGTTCTTTCTATATTCTTTCAGAGGCCTCACCTAAGTTTCTCTTTGATGAACCTGAACACTACAACAACTTTCTTATTTGTTAGAAAGTGCAACAGCAATGGTTTGCTTCTTCCACAGGTGTGTGAGGAATTCAATAGCATAAAAGTAAACACTGAATTCTGGCATAAGTACAAGAAATATCAGTGGTGGAGCCATTGGTACATTCATCATGTGATGTAGAGATTTTATATAATGCACAAGGTGTCAGATGCATGAGAGAGACTGAATGTTAGGTAGCTCTCCAGTTATCATTAACAAAAATGTTTATGTGTTTGCCTGAAGATGAAATACCAGGGTAATAAAGTTTTCAAAAACAAGTGTGTGTATCCTGGATTGCTTGTAGGCCCCAAAAAGCTGAAAATTTTTCTGGAAGTATTTCGTGCTCTTGATGCTATTCAGTTGGATGATCTTTGCTTGTCTTCCATCCAGAAACTGTAAGGATGCAGTCAATGGCTTAGGCTATGTTAAAAAGAAAAATGAGAATCATTTTGTAAAAAAGTAATTAGTCACAATTATGTATCTATGCCTACCTAACCCAGTGGTTTAAATTTAATATATTATGGTCATATGATTCTTTCATTCTCAAAGCTAGAGTTATTACTTTGCATTTGAGGTTTCTCGAAAATGGGGTTGGGGGGGGGGGTAAATTTTTGTTCCTAGTCTATATGAGCATGGGCTCCTATTTTCAACTTGGCTTTGTGTAACATTCTGTTTAAGTGATTGTATAGAAAAATACTCCCTACACACATCTCCATCTATTTGTTTCACCTTGGAAAATATTGCTTCATCCATGATTATAAATTTATACATCAAGTAGAACCTTAACTTCTACAGATTTTGTTATTTGCAATTTTATCATCAATAATTACAGGGAATTGTTTTAAGTTGAATAATTTGATGCGAGAATGTTTTTCTTTTTAATGAGAGAAATGGATTGAGTATTGCAAACTTTATATTTGTGGTGGATAAGATATTAGCTTTTTTTTTTTCTTTTTTATAAGGGTCTTGTTCTACTTCATGTGAATGGAAAAATCTGATTCTAACACTTTCACATGATAAATCTTATGAAATATATATATTTTTTTTATCCAAGAATGTTTAGTCAATAAGTTTTACAAATATGAAACTTTCAAGCCCTTGACCATCATAATCTTTTGAAGAATATGCTGCTGAAAATTTTATTCCTGCATTCCGATGCTAAAAATCTCAAGATTTAAGTTTAAGTGAAATAAAACAATTCCATTCTTAGGATTAATTTTAAATTTTAAAATCTCAAAAAAAAAATAAAATAAAATAAAACTGCTAAATAAATCATTTTTGTCTGAAATGAGATGCCCTTCATTTAGTTTTTCTAACATCCTCATCTGTTTTCATTATAAAATTTTAGCTTGAATATTCTCCAACCTGCCTCAGCTAGGTCAACAATAAATTTCAGTTTTTAATTAAAATGAAGATACTTTATTCCTATCTTTTCTTACAAAGTTGAGGATGTTAATCTGAAAAAAGATTACTGAATGATTGTCAACACTTACATTTAAGGCAGTCTCTTCTTCAGTATCAGACAATTAAAAATAAATAACAGGATTAATATTCGAATGTCACCAAATAGTGAAAAAAATATCTTGATAACATTCTTTACTGTAAAACATTGCAATTGATTTTCCATAGAAATATCTTGCAAATAATTTGCAATAGAAATGCATTTGTAATTAGTTATTATAAGGGTTCAACGTTCAAAGTTTACTATATTAAGAAATCTTATTTTTATTTTAAAATAATTCTGTTTATATTTGTTATGATTTTCCTTTTCTACTCAAAATTAGGATGAATTGTTAAAAGAAAAAAAAATGCCTCTGAAAAAGGCTTGTTTAAAAAGTCTTGCAATTAATTATCTATGGAAAAATATTGAAAAAAAAAATTACTAAAAAGTAAGTCAATATTCAAGTGTTGGCAAACCGTGAAAAAGTATTTCTAAAATATTACTTCAAGTTTGTGTTTTTTTCGTTGTTTTTTTTTTTTTTCAGAGAAAAAAAATGTCAAGTAAAAAATATTCGATTTAAAAGGAAATCAAATAGTTCTAACAAAATGTCAGACATATATTCTTGAATAACTGCAGAAACATAATTAAAACTGATTTTTGCCTATTTAACTTGATTTCAATCATGTCGTTATCCACATATTTAAAATGCAGAGTTTTTGCATCTAATACTTCTTCAAAGAGTGCACAGATACTACACTGATCCTCAGGAGAGTGGGCAGATACTCAGATCCTATATAATTCAATCATTTTTTATGGGTACTATGCTAGTATTAAATGACAGCAATAAGCTTGAGATTTTCCAGTATCGCAGTGAATGTTACAAAAAAAAAAAAAAAAAAAAGTTTACACACAATGCAAATGTGCATTCCTTTGTAACGAAAAGTTCTTGTGCACCTCCAAATGCTTATCAAACAAAAAACAATACTGCTTTATTGTGAATTTTCAAACCAACAGTTAAAAGTCAATGTGTTACAACCACATAAAGCAATGCAATTTAATGCCATTCATTTTTACACGAGTATCCAAAATAAGAAAATTTATTTCTTCTATGATCGACTATTTTTATATTTGGAGAACCAAAATTCCAGAAGCCATTTTACAAGACTTAAAAAATCTTAGTCCTCATCTGTTGGACTGATTAAATTAAAGCAATCTTGAGGATTTTACATGACATCCATGAAGATTTTCAATTTACAAAAATAATTTTGAAGTTTGTTTTTCTTTTGTGGGGAGGGGACAAAAAATTTTTTTCAGAAAACTAATGCACAAAACTAAAATTTGAATTTTTTTTTTTAGTAAAAATTCATTTTTTTTTCTTTTTTAAATTAAGCTTGTATATTGTTTCTTAATTTTAAAACAATTCTCACTTGCATTTTGGCAACATTTGAATACTGACCATAAAAAAATTTAAAAATGTAATATCAACAACAACAGTTTAATTTTGTTAGACTAATTTTATACCATGAATCAGGCCATTATCATCATCATCATCATCACATTCTGCTCACAATGAAATCAACTGAACACAGGGTAACAGCAGTAACAGAAGAAGGGAGATGTGCAAGTATATGGTAAATACGCTTGTTCAAGTATAAGTTTTGTCTTACTAGCAAGACTAAAGCAGAGTTCTGTAAATGGCTGTCAGCCTACAATTGTCCCCTCCTCCTACCAAATGGAGTTAACAGATTTTATCCTGATAAAATAACAATCTAGTTCATTTGTAAGTCACATTATAAAAACAAAAACAATCTTTCTTATAGGAAAAAAAAAGCTAATTTTATTTAATATTTTAATTCAAACAAATCATGTTATGGTGGTAAATACATATAATTATAGATATCAATTTTAGATTTTAAATGCCTATATTATCCTGGGTAATTGTTTAATCTTTGTGTTTGCTTTCTAAGTCCTTGTTCACTCACCAAGTTCCCATTAGAAAGTCTATTAAAATGGAAAAAATAGCTTCTATTTGAATTAAATGTTGAACTATTTATCTTGAAATATGTCAAATACTTTCTATATTAATTCTTTTCTTATTTTTATAATTCACTACTAATTGATATATGTGCATATCTGTCTCCTCCAATGAATACTCATGAGGTTTCCAACATCTAACACTTTTCTGTGAGATTCTATGAAAATCATATATATATATATATATATATATATATATATATATATATATATGCAGTGTATGTGTAGCTCTTTACAATTATAAACTCCACAACAAACAAAGTCCCTCATTGAGTGAATTTTTATGGATTTTCTTACCTTTTCTTTCAGTGGAAATATCAGTTTTTTTTTTATCTTACACTAGAAACCAGTTGACATTGCTTTGAATTTTTTTTTTAAGTATATGTATGTGAAAAAGTTCCCAGCACTTATCTGAAAATTACAAACTATTGATAATTGTTTTTCCATAAAAAAAAAAAAGTGTGTATACACACACCTCATAGTCAAACTGTTATGGACTTAAGAATTTTGCTTCTTAAGGCATATTTAATAAGTGTTACCAACTTTAGATCAGTCATAATCACAGGACAGATTTCAAAATCCATATGAATTCCGTACACAATAATTCTTTTCCACTCATGTCTTAACACAGATTGCCCCACATACTCCAGGTCTTCATTCTAATTAATTTTATCTGCCCAGGATTTACTAAATGAGCCACACCCCAAACCCAATTACCTGATAAAAGATCAGAAGAAAACCCAATGATTTTGTTACTTTGTCTTTTTAAAGAAGAAATATGATTAAACTCATCCATTTCCACCTTTCAATATTTTGTACCCCAATAAAAAATTTTAGGCTTGAATGCAACTTGTTTGCCTAAAAACAAATGGCTCAATTGATTTAAACACTCTTCCGTCCACAATAAATGTTCAGGATTTATTCATGTTATTAGTTTCATTTAAAGATTCACATTCCAGTTTTAGAATTCTCCAAATATTTACAATTTACTGATTATTTCCAAAATCAGTTTTTTTCTCCTGTTTCATAGCTTTTTCTCTATTTTTTTTAAGGACTAGAGTAATAATCTACAAATATTCTAGATATATTCATTATTCAACCAAAATTAATAGATGCTGCTTTGCATTCAGGCATATGAAATTCTCAAATAATTACAACTTTCTTACTCATCAAGTAACCAATTTCCATCTATTTCCAGTTTAACTTTTCTCCAGAGAACAGACACACATTTTAGATTGTAAGAAGTAATAAATTTTAAGATTCTTTATAAAGAGAGATTGAAATTACCATAACTTTTAATTACAGATATTTAATAATTTTGTAATAAATAGTAATAATAAGAGATTTAAAAGCAAGTTCACTATAATTGTAATATATTCTTGTAAAAGTTTTTTTTTTAAGTTTGTTACACAAGCTGTGAAAGCTTCTTCTGGAAAAAAATGTTGCCAACTGATTTGATGAAATTATCAAATTACAGAGCCACATTCAAATGGCTGGTTGGAGACTGTTTAGGAATCTTATGATATAAAGACTTGGTTAATCCTAAGGGCACAAAAACTAAAAATCTTCCAAGAAATCCTCTAGAAACAAAACCATAAAAGTGGGCAAAAAGCTAAGTTACCAGAATTTCTGAAGCATATAGAAAACTAACTCAAGAGTCTATGAAGATTTGAAAATACAAGCAGAAACAAGTGTAAAGGCAAATAAAGTTTCCAAGAAAGTATAAAAGCCAGCCAACTATCACCTCTTACTTTCTCAAAATTGGTATATCTTATTGATGTCATCTTAAAAGGAGAAAAAAAGGTTAATTCTTATTTGATCTATTCAGATTTACAAACAAACAGGTCTATGGAGGTCATTTTTAAAGTAAGAATTCTGTTCTGATTATTGCAGAGTGGACAGAACCTACAATTTACAACAATTTGTCAGTTCTTAACTCTATAAAAACCAAATTGAAATCAAGCAGTTTACAAAATCTTAAAAAAAATTGGTATTTTTTATAGCAAAGTTATTTTCTGATAAGATTGGAGCTAAAATAAAATGTGTGCACAGAAAATACAGGGTGTCCATAAAGTCCGTGCGCACTTTAAAATAAATTATAACTGTATTTGTATTAGAAATAATCCGTAATAAATGTTATAAAGTTTAATGTACCTAGTTTTAAGTATAGTTATTGAATAATTCTTTACTACAAAATTTGCAACAAGTTTTAGATAAGTAAAAAAAATATGAACTGCAAAATCGTTTTACCCTTTGTATTCCTAATGATGGAGGACACGTGGAAACTTAAAAATTTCAATAAAACCTTAAAAAATATGGATTTACTTCTTTCTAACCCTTTTTACAAATTATTTCTATTGCAAATATAAATAAAGTTATTAATTTTTTAAAGTGCACACAAACTTTATGGACACTCTGTATAACAGCTTACAAGGAAATTTGAAAGCAAAAAAAAATAAAATAAATAAATAAAAAAAAAATAAAGATATAAGAAAACTTGTTTAGTATCTGTCTTATTGGATGGAGATTGACACTCTACCAAAAATGTTAACTTTGAAAGCAACACACAATCAAAAGAGTATATTAGAATAGAGATGCTGACTTATTTATTAAGTGAAGCATTGTGGATTAAATTTCATCCCACTTTTGGAGTGTTGGTGGGTCATTTATTTTAAATGTTACCTTTTTTATCTTCATATATTTAGAAGCACAAACGTTTATATTCCATCCTACCATTTTATTCAGTACCCAAACTGATCAAAAGATAGCAGAGGAGCTCAAAACCAAAGAAATGTAATTAAAAGAAGCAAAGTGCCTTCATATTTTTGGTCAACTAAGATTGAATGCCTTGTGAGTGAGGGGGTTAATACCAACGAAATAGACATCTTAAAACATATGTGGTCATATTAATGAAGCCCCAATTATTTTTTTAGTATTGTTTTTAGTTATTCTATCCTCTACTGTAAAGCATTTGCTTCAACAAAAAAAATTCCATATTTTTTCTCATTTAAGCCATGAACTAATTCTAGACTGCTTGTAACGTCCCACCCACTCTTACAGACATAAGCCTACATAAATAGCTTTCTTATCAACCAATCCTTGCCAGGAAAAAAAAAAAAAGTAACTTTAGACCAACTAAGCAATAATTTTCACATACTGACAAGGCTAATTTCTTTCTTCAGAGTTCTCAATTTCAGGTTGTAATAATATATTTTTTTTAGATTCTTATAGTGTTTAAATTGTCCAACAAAAAGAAATAAGTCACAAAAGAAATACCAACCAAACGAGGCCAATAATGATGAGGTAATCACCAATGATGCAGATCTCATTGAGTGAAACCAATCATCTCCACCAAATATTTTCAAACAGCATAATATGAATACCAGCCCACTAAACAAATCAGAGTCATCAATGACTGAAGAATTGCAAAGATTGAAGGTGGAGGGGGTCTCTGGACAGCATCCCTTCTACAGTAAACTGAAAGCCAAGATACCTAATGAAACTTCCCAGGAAGGGTGATTTTTCTCAATGTGGCAACTGGAAAGCGATCATGCTCCTGTTCATTTCCAAAAATACCCTGACCAGAGACATCCTGGAGAGACTCAAGCAAACCTTAGACAGGAGGCTGAAATCAGTGCAAGCAGGGTTTCATCAGATCAATAGTGTCCATCCCACAACATTATTACATAGCTTATTACTGAGCAGTTCATCAAATGGCAGTCACTTGTAGATTTTGAGATGGCCTTTAAAAGTGTGGACAGAGAAAATATAGGAACTGATGTATCATTACAGGTTTCCTCCAAGACTCATAAAACATCATTCAATATATGTGTAAGGAACCTACTTGCTGAACAGTTTATGGAAAATTAACCAACCATTCTGCAATTAAGACTAGGATGTGTCACTGAGAATTTTTCTGACTGGACAGTAAAAGAACAGCCATATTTAGTAATATGAAAATCAAAATAAATCTCAATTTTGCATACAATATCTCTCTCCTTTCTCGTTGACAATTTGCTGAGAAGCAGAGAAGACTAACCTTAAAATAAACTCAAAGATGCTGAAAGTAAAGTGGATCACCAGATAACTAGAAGGGAGCAACCAAATTCAACAGCAACGAGAGAGAGCATCAAGACAGGCTGACTACTCACTTTTCCTTCGGAGTTTAGTCAGTAAAAAAATGGCAGTGCAAATGTAGACGTCAGGAACCGAATCAACCGACAATTGAAATTGCAAGTATCAGAATTTGCCACTCTATCATGAAAGCAAATCTTCTGCATGGTTCCAAATGATAAAGATTTATCACCATTACAAATTTGTCAACACATGCTTATGACAAATTCTGAATGTCATTTGACCCTAAAATATTTTCAGCACCAAATCAAACATGTCAGAGTAGAAATGGGGCTGGATTGGACAGACCCTACATAAACCAATGTTACAATGGTATTTGATTAGGGAAGAGGTGAGTTTGGAGACCAAAGAGAGCCTGGGAAAGAACATTTGGAAGTGAAGTTAAGATAGTTTAACTGATATAGAGAGAGATGCCCAGAACAAGTTTAACATTGTGTTGTTGCAGCTCTAGTTTCCCCAAGGAGTCTACAGGAACAATCTACCAAACAAATAAATTAAGATTTATGAGGGTCCCAAAAAAGAAAGGGTACCTTTTTCTCATACTTGAAATCAGTTTCTGCTATACTGGTGTCTTTTTCATTAATCCCCCAAACACTTTGTCTTTTCCTTTAAATGTGCATCATTTAAGAACTCGATCAGTGAAAAAGATCTATTTAAGAGAAGTGGAAATGTAAACCAACCAATATTTCAATATGTTTGGGATTTCTGAGTAGCAACACAATGGTTTCCATGCCATTCAGTAACCATAGAAAATGTTACCATGCAGAAGTAAGCTTCCAATAGAATTTATTTTTATAGATATTTTCAGAATTATTAAAAAAAAAAATCATGTTTTTTTAGTTTTTAGAAAAACTAGTGTGCATAGCAAATTGATGAAGAATATATAATTTTAAGTCTTAGCAATTTGCATCTCTGTTGGAATCCTCAGATTTATCAGTTACCAGTCTGCTACTCTCACAATAAATCAAAACTAACAGCACAGATTAGTTATACATAATAGCAACATTAGAATCTAATATTTTTTTTCATAAAATCTCATATGTAGATTTACTGAAATAAAGATTAAAAGGCTTTTATTTTCTAACTCTTTCAATTAGATCTTAATTAGGTACATCCATTCATTAGGTGAAAAACACGCACAAAAAAAAAAACCAACATAACATAATGTTAAAAGTTTTAATAGAAACAAAGTTTTATCATTAGAATATGTTTACGTTATTATTAAGAGGAAAGATTCGAGTTTGTTATCATTATGTTTGAAATTTTGGTTAATATTTTTTTTTCCCAATAGTTCACTCAATGTTTACTAGAGGTTACTACTATGGTAAACCTAGTATTATGCAAGTCATTTTTTAGCATTGAAAGACATTAATTTGGAAGTTTTTGCAAAAGTCAACTTTTTTTTAACATCTGTTACACCCACCTTCCAATTTAATGAAATTTCTAGAAGCTCAATACCGATCACAAAATTTTGTTTTATTAGTTAAATGCAAGACTCCTTGGAGAAAGTAAATCATGTATCTTCTTTTTCCTTTTCCGTAAGTCTGCTCTGAATAGTAAAATAAAATATGCATTAAAACTACACCATTTTTAATTTAGAAAAAACTTGATTGATTTTGTAAATATATATTTTGAAGAAAGAATTTTCAATGAATAATGAATTTTTATAAGAATCGTTTTCATTTTTTCTTTGCTAATTATGATGATTTTCGAAGTTTCAAACATCTTTTAAAATTCTTCCAGTCACTTGGTGTCTGGTTATTAAGTAAAGACTATACTTACAAATCGAAAATTGAAATGTTTAATACAAATCATTTAGCATTAAGATTTTTTAAATAATTTAAAAAAGATTTTTTTTAACTATGGAAAGAAAAACGGTGATGTGTTTCAAGGGTTGTTCCCCTAACAAAATGTTTACTTAAGTTATGTCAAATCTGGACACCTATACTTCTAGATGTGTAAACTGACTGATGTCTAGCTATCATCATGTACTTCAAAAGGTCAGCAAGTCAGCCCTCCATGATTAAGAAATACTTTTATTCTGAATTTCATGCCATAAACAAGTAATTTGTTTCAAATCAGATTAATTTAACTTTAAATTTTCTAAAAATAATGTGTCACAGAAGTATATTTAATTTTTGCAAGATTTTTAAAACCGAGAATTAACTTTTGTTTACAAAAGGTGTCGATCACTCAAAAATAGCCAAAAAACATCTCAAAACTTTAGATTCCAGTGAATATAATTTCTGTTTGAAATACAGAGTATTTTGCTTACAGGAAGTAGTAAATTTAATCATTTAGCTTTCAATTAAGCTAAAATTAAAGCTCCAAGAAAACTTTCTATTTTTAAAAATTCAATTTAAAACATAGGTATTGAAAATGAATGAAGGTACCTATTTTACACACAACAGATTCAAAATAAAAAATAAACCTCAAACATCCTTCTTCGGGCGGCTTATTTTAACATGACATCTGCTTTAGGTCACAAAGACCTTTCATTCAAATCTAACCATATAGACAGACATTGGTTATCTTCCCTGACCACCTGATCCATCACCATCTTTTACTTATATACACTTGTAATAGTAACATTGTATTTCTTTCTACTATTCATTTTTATTCCATGCTAAACTAATTGCTATACTTAATGCAAATAAAATCAACTAACCAATATTAATAACAGCTTCGGAATACATCTGTAAGTATGTATGAGTGAACAAGATATTTGATAGCTTTGCCTATATAGCTTGCTTTCAAATCCCATTTCCATCACCACTTGGGTTGGTAAAGATATATAGAATCAAGTTCTGGCAAGAAAATAAATAAAATGGTGAGAGGAGGGTTAAAAGGTTTGGAAGTGGGAGGTCACAGAAAAGTCAAAATAGAAATTCTCTCATTCTGTCTTTGGCCACTAGACATATATCAAGAGCAGCATGCAGACAGTAGGTTTACTTTTTTTTTTTTTTTTTTTTTTGCATTTTCAGTTTTTTTTCTTTTTTGTTAACATTTTCCATGAATATATGATGAAACATTCAGAGAAAGAGTAACAACATTGACTTCTATACTACAAATCTATTTATACATACATTTCTGCATTCTTACACACATTCATATGCACACACACTCAAACATGCAGCAATTTCCTTCTTTTTTTTTTTTTGTGGGAGGGTCTTTTTTTTTGTCTCATATGTCCAAAATGCATTTTTTTTTTTTTTGACAGATTAATTTTTTCCTTTTCTCTGGAATCTACAGAAATATTTTTTAAATCTTAACCAAAGCAAGAAACAATATTTTGAATGCTTTGTGGCACATCTCAAACAATATTTGAATAAGAGAAGAATAAGTTCAAATTACCTCCTCTTTTGCAACTGTCATACTGATAACAGTTTCTGAAGACATTTTGAAGGTATGAGAAAAACAAAAAAAAATCTTTTTAAAATCATGTCATAATATTGATGTGTATATGTACATCATACACACACTGACTTGTTCATAAATATAAATCTAATCAGTATGTATGACTACACATGTAGATGTGTAGTTAAATCTCAGAAAAAGAGAGACAGATACAGTTTCAGAAGGTAAATAATAAGTGAACATCAAGTGATCAGAAATCGGAAAAAAAAAAAAATGGACTGGACAGGTGTCAATGAATACGGCAGAGTTATTTTATGATTTTAGCAGTGATTGCTATTGGGCGGGCACTATTAAAAATAGTTTAGATAGGAATCAAGATCCTCTCTTTTTTTTTTTTAAAATAGGGTGTAGTCTTAAAGCAGAGCAAGTAAATAATACCAAATTTTCTTCCAAGTCGCTCATTATATAAATTTCTGCCAGATAAAGACACTTGCCAGAAATTAAAGGTGAAGAAATCCAGGTTTTCTTTCTCTGGATTATCAACATTCCTTATCTACAAGGATAGAGCCATAAATAGTGAATGACAAGAGATCCCTTGCTTGCAAGTAAGCTTCTTATTTAAATCAGATATTGACATTAACTTGCCAGCAAGTCTCTTTCAATAATCAAACAATTATCAATGTATTTCCTTTCAGACAAAACATGCTCTAAGAGTTCAGTTGTAGATTAACAAAGATTGAATACGTTAATCAACTTTTGAGTGAAGGATAAATTTGGAGTAGTCCAGGCAGAGATTTTTAAAGCAAGATAATCATTAATTTACATATTCTAGCTTCAACAATAACCCAAGAATTTGAAGAAAAGAGGGTTCTGTCAGATAAAGTAACCCAAAAAGAATATTCATCAAATGTTTGCCTTTCTCTAAACCAAAGAGCTTCCAGTCAACATGTTATTTTCAATGGCAAAATATTTCTTCAAAGATCAATAAAAGTTGATGTTTATGAAATTTAAATCTATGTTCAAGTAGAAAAAAAAATAGCAGAAACTCACAAGACAAATCTCTTCTCAAAGATGAAGTGCCTTCAACCTCCCTCAAGATGCATAACAGCAGTTTGCATAAAAAATTAGAGAAAGAATCATCTTTGCATGAAGAGAAAACTTCATATTGATCTTAAGTATTTATGATTTTTTTATAAATCCTCTCAGTTTAATATGATCATTTAGGCTACACCTCTTTCACTACAAAAACAAGCCCTTCAGACTTGAGTCTCATTATCCTGCCATAATAAAGAATAAAACATTTGCCATTAGACAATCATTCTTCACAAGTAACCATCTTATGGGAAGACATTTCTTTTTAATATTTTAAATCTTTTTCTTTTAATGACACCAATTATACAGGGTGCAGGAGAAATACCACCCACATAATAGTGGTAATGGTGTCTTCATCTAGCTCAGTGGTTCCCAAATCTTTTTTCCTCTATGTTACATTTTTTAAATTAAAATTGCTTGCGCCTCAAATTTCATGCGATAAAACATACATTTAAAAATAAAAATCAGAAAGTGGGTTAAAAGGTAGAAAACCACAGATTCAAAGTCAGAACATTATCATTGATAAATCTCTCCTCCAATTTGCAGACCCCAGTTACTATTTTTTAATACTAAATATAAAGCAAAAATATAACAATGATAAAATTGGTCAATTATTTATAGCTATTTACAGTGGGACTCATTCATGCAATTACAATTAATCCATAATATTTTAAATTTTGAAATCATATTTATTTTTCCTGTATGAATTTTTTGAAACTATAAATCTTTGTTTTTCAATCATTCTGGCTCAAAACTTATCCTCTTCCACCATGCCGCACCATTTAGGAACCACTGATTTGGCTAATGTCTTACCATTATGTAAGGGGCATATCTGCCATACTCTGTATTTAGTCTATAAATACACAGAGAGCATTTTTTCAATGCATTTCAAGAGATTTGATAGAACTGAACATTTGAGCTTATAGCCAAAAGCTGAATATTTTATGGCATTGTCAGACATTTTAACAGAAAACATATTCAACTGACTTCATCAACTCAAGTTAGAAACAAAATACAAGTTTTAAATTTTTGCAGGTATTTCATGTTTTACAAGATTACTGGCTCTTGCTTAAGGCAATAACTCCAACAGGAAAACAACCTGATAAAAAACACACACGCACACACCTGACATTGTTTACTTGTTGAATTCATTTTTCAGTCAACTTGAATAAACTATAATTTCATTGTCTGAAACAAAAGATTTTTTTGTTTGTTTGTTTGTTTCCATTATATCCTTTGAGGAATGTGTCTGAATAAAAAAAAAAAAATAGCAAATTTTACTATCCCCTCTTAATATTTTTCCTTTCTTTAGGGGGAATAATATTTCACAAATATCACTGCAGATATATCATCAAATCAGAGGATTTCTAGATTTTTTTAAAGAATGGTTAAAAATATTTTTTATCACTTGTTCACTTTTGCATGAAAGAGAATGGGGAGGGGGTAGATAAAATAAAATCTATAACTCCATCCATCATAAACACACCTACAGAAGTTTTTTTTTTTAATATTCACAGAATAAAAAATCTGATATGAAAAGTGCACCAAATAAATTAAAAAAAAAAAAAAAATGAATTTCACAGAAAAATTGTTTTTAAAAAATTATATTCTTTACAGGTCCAACACGGAATCTCTGTGCAATTCTTGGTCCCATTTCCTTTCATGAGACAAATAATATTTACAAAGGCCATTTGAAAATTTTCACTATCATTTGTCCTGACTGGTGACACTCAATTATATTAACAAGATTATCTATGTAGATCTACTATCCACATCTCAAAGATTTACATATGTTATACAAAACAGCCAGCACTGTGTGATTTTCTTTACTTAATTAGGAAGTCACAGAAATTGGAAATGAATGTATACAGTGGGAGGTAGGTATATTAATGATTATCTACCAGCATTTCCAAAAGAAATAAGCACAACTGCCACTTTATGAATTATACACCTGAAAGAAGTGGTGGAATAAATTTACAATCCTTGTTTTATTTCTACTTTACATTATCTGAAACACTAGTCACATCAAACCAACTACAATATCTATACTTACATGGCTAAGCAGGAACAGATACCTTAGCCCTTTTAATCCCAATAAGATATATATATTTTTGTTAACTAGTTTTTTGGTCATAAATTAGACCAGTATACAGTTGTATTAAAACATGCTTAATACATATATAATGTAGGGCTTTTAAATATTTTTCATTTGGAAACCAGTTATTTACGCAACATTGTTTTCAAACTTTTGATTTATAATAACTGATTTTCCAACATTTTTAAACATACAACAGAAATTGTTACAAACACACAACTGGAAGCTTAAAATAAACTGAATTTCAAAATTAGAGAGGAATTATTTAGGAATGTTAAACACTTTCATCCAGGTTTGTATGATTCTAAAATGTTTTTTTTCGGTGTGATTACACTGGGACATTATTTCTGATCTTATATATATATATATATATATATATATATATACACACACACACACACACACACACACTTCAAGAAAATATCTGTTAAAAATAATCTCAGTTAGCTAGTTATTTCTTACATTATAATACTGATGGGGTATTTTTTTTTCCTTTAAAGGGAGGGAGGAAATGTTTAAAAACATTGGATCTAACAAGTTGCTTGGTTGAAAGTCTCATCAACTTAATATATAAAAAATATAAGAAACTGCAAATTTTTGCCAACAGGCTTTATATACCTGGATTTCTTAATATCAGTTCTTTAAATATTTAGATATCTATTTATCTCAGCCAGTCAGTATATTGCTATCATAAAGTTTACTTCTCACAATAGACTGACAAGTCTTAGAAATTCAGTGATGGACCTGTAATAAACTTGTATTTAAAACCAGCAAGAGAGAGACATAAAAAAAAAAAAAAAACTTAATATACCAAAATGTAATTTAGATAATAAAATTAAAAACCTCCAGGAAATGTTCCAACTCTTTGTCCAGTAACTTAATAAATCTTCACATAAGACATTAAAATGATATCCATTTGTATGATATGAAATATCATTAATACAACTTCTAGTGACTTGTCATCCACTTTCTAAAATTCTCATGAATTTAAAATGACATTTCATATAAAAAGGCAAATATTATAAATAATCAGTTGCTTTAAATTTTGTCAATAGTTTCTGAGTCACATTTTTAACTGCTCGATATGTTCTAAGCATTTTGTATAGAGCATCAAATACAGAAAAGACAACTTAAGTCTTAAAGTACCAAAAACCCAAACTAGTTTATCTTCAGTGCAAGAGTCACTACCATTTGGATGTTCTGAATTTCTGTTCCCATCCACCCAATTTAGCAAATTTGGAATGGGTATGTTGCGTTTAAGAATTGGCTAATTTTCTCAGTTTTCAACAAATTGTGTCTAATGCTTGCAAAGCAGAATATACACGGTTTTCAATATAGATTATAAGATGCACAATAATTTTATCCAAAGAACTTGAATGAATACAGAAAATTCGATCATCAAATCAAGTAATATTAATTTGTGAACAAATCAAGAAAAGTCAAAATTCTGTTAATTTTCAATTCAAGCTTGTTTGGAAATGATTCAGTCACAAAATCTTAGCTTCTTGATTAGCTCTTTAAAAAAAAATTCTGGTTGGTTCCATTAAACTGTATTTGCAAAAAGTAGTACAATTTTCACTGGCATTTGCAGAATTAAATTTTGGTACCAAGAATTTGATTCTTATCTGGTAAATTTCTGTCAGGTTGTTCATAATTTCTGCCATTCTTCATACTTAACTAATATCAGGGATTTTTTTATTTTACTATATATTTTCATTATAGAAAAATAAAAATAGCTAAAGCAGACTGTGAAATTTGAAGAGTGGAAAATATACAAAAAAAAAAAAAACACTAACTAAATACATATGTGTATAATAAACTGTATAAGCTAAATAATACAATTAACCATTCACACCCCACAAAAATACTATTCATGAACCCTTAATTTTCCATTTTAGCCTAAAATGCATTAAAATACATCACTAAAACCAGCTAAACATTTTTCTTCAATGTTTTTACTATCATAATTTTAATGCTATTTTCAATTTCTATTGAATCAAAAAATAAAATGAAGTAAATAAATATATTTAAGATTTCCCCTGAAAAGATAGGTAAAACATTTTTTCAGTAAAACTGACAAAATGTTGTCATAAAATGACCTTGCACAAGGGAGGTAATTTATAGTAACAATTGAATTCAATATTTCTTTGTCAATTGATTTTTGCACTTCAGTCATTAAAAAAAAAAAAAAAATGCTGTCCTACATTAATGTAAAGAACATGATTGAAAATGACTCAATTCACTCATTCAAATATAATCTATGATAATGAATATATTTAATAAATCCTTCATATCAAACATTTTTAAAAGGAAAATTTAAAAGACAATATGAAAATTGGGTTAGCAATTATCAAAATATAACAAAACTTAAAACAGTTTATCAGTAAGTATTGAAAACAAAATCTTTTTAACAAAAAACACATTTGTAATTAATGTCATTTTTTGTTAATCTCAAATTTTTATTGCATTCAATCTTGGTGTTATTTTTATTTCTCAACAAATTTTCTCTACTTTTAACTGCAATGATTTTTCTACACCATACATGCAAACTGCATGTTTTTAGATAAGTAGACACTACAAAGTATATAAATAAAAGAGACTTATTTCATGGATATATATATATATATATATATATATATATATAAGCTATGTTAGTTGTCTAGAAGCAGTTTTGTTCAGGTCCATCCCTTTAGCATTGAAGTAAACCTATTAACGCCAAGAGAAAAAATGTAAAGTTGAAATTAATATTAACAAAATCATAAGTTCAAACAAAAATACACACTTTTGTATAAATGCTTCTAGACTCTGGTATGGAACTTCTGTGCCCAAATTAGTGAACTTTATGATTCTGTAAAACAAGAAGAAAAATGATTTGACTGATTGTCACTGAATGAGCGAAAGGTTAAAAGGCGAAAAGCAAGGCAACAAAATAGTTTTTTGGAAGATATTGAGCGAGTAGTTTATAATATTAAACTACAACTGGAATTTTTTTTTAAATTCTCCTTTCCCTGTGACATGAGAAAATGGAGGCAAACCAACACAGATACTGAATAATGATCAAAACTTTAAGGTTGACTATGCTAATAAATTAATCTGTTAACTAAAGAGAGCATTGACAAGTAATTGCAAGTTCCAAGGTTCAGCTCAATTCACCAGAATTACTAATCAGCTAGAATTACTAATATCAACTCAACAACAGGTGAAGCTCCAATATTTTATTAATTGGAAAATTGTGGAAGTGACATTATTGGTCATAGTTTTTCACAACTTTTCTGTTTCTAGATAATGCTGTGCATCATCATGATTATCCTGAATAATTTTGCGTTGTGGTGCAGCGGATACTGACTTGGAACGACAAATCGGGGTGCCAAGTTCGAATTCCAGTTGAATTCCTTGCATTCACTTATGCACAAATACCCTTGAGAAAGGTATTAATCCGTTTCTTCCCTCCAGTTAAATAATAGGACAGATTGGGTTCTATAGCTTTGGCTGGCAACCAGTCTACCGCAGAAAGCAATGGCAACCTACTGTGGGATAATCTTCTGCCCAGTCAGTCATGTCTCTTTCGGGACATGATCGCCCAAGCGTGTATCACGTATGGCACTTAACTGATCGATTTATCATCATTGTCAAGACTCCATGAAAACAATGATTCAAGCAGGAAATTCATTTTTTTTTTCTTTTTCAAAGACTGAAACTCTGAAAAGTGGTAAAAGTTTTTTGTAGCAAAGATCCTTAAAAAAAAAAAAAAAAAAAAAAAAAAAAAAAAAACACAGGTTAGAATAAAGAAGTCAAATGTCACATTTTCTAAGTTAACATAACTACTAAAAGTGTTGCAAGCAGTTTAATCCTTGTTTTACAAGGACAAAAGCACATCATACACATTGTTAAGCATCAGCCATTCACTATTTGTAAAAACTATAAAATAAATGAATTCACTAAAATTCAATCAGTTAATTTACACAATCCTTTTTTTAAAAAAAAAATCAATATGGCAAGTAAAATAAGGCCTTTTGTAAGGAGTTGAATACTAAACTTTCTAAGAATTATACATGGTCAAATAGAAAGGCCCTGAGTAATAAAAAAAAAAATCCCTCAAGACCTACTTAAGCAGATTTAGCATTTACTTTTATTGTAAAATCAAGATGGCCTGTAAAAAAAGAGACTACTCACTCTAATACCTCTTCATGCCTTGAATATTTCATAAATAGAACACTGGGTAGATGTTGAAAAAGATTTGTTTAAAATAATGCACTTCAAATTGGGCTACTGACATTAGCCATATGCGAGGAAAAGGAACAAGCTCATTGAGCCTCAAGTGAGACATTCATCTCCCTACTAGTATTATTATTTAAAAGAGAAGCAGTTATACCTCATTTTGAAACATTTCAACTATTAGATACAGGGCACAGTTGTGGGAAAATTTAAAAACTAGTGAGCTTATATAAGAACAACCAAGAACATAGAAATTATCGTACCTATTTATTAGGTAAATTGTTTAAGCAGATAGACCTCATAAATAGTGTGTATAACTTAAATGCAAAAAAAAAAAAAAAAAACCTTAGCTTATTCCATTTTCCAAAAATTACATTGATTTTTGGGGAGTAAGTTGGGCTGGAAACTTTTCAACATGACACATACACTCAAACCACACAAATATCTTACAATATGTCTAAGTACTTACATAATGTACGTATCCTTACATTTGGAAGTGGGAAGTTAAATATTATATACCATTAATATTTTTTTCTATGGGATTAAGATGCATGTTTTCATCTGAAAAGCCAATAAAAAATACACTGATATATTTTAATGTTTTATGCGTAATTGTTACATGTGAGTAACAAGAATCAAATAACATTTTCATACTTACAATCATAAATTATGAGATCCTTTACAGGGAAGAGTGGATGCTATCCTGAAGGTGAGCATTTGCCTGGGCAAAGACATGCCACTGAGATGAGTGCCAAAAGCAAAGAAAAAAAGAAAAAAAATATAAAAGAAAAATGACAAAGCAAATAACATTTAAATAAATAACAGAGGAGAAAAATGAAGATCAAGTTCTTTTCTATTCACTTCAATCTTATATAATAAAATGTATGTGAAAGAAAAGTGTCAACACAAAAGTCTTTGAGATAAATAGTTTGAAAATGGATGCAGCAATAATTAATAGCAGGGAATTTTTCAGAGGGAATTTTTTTTTTAATTCTAATTTTCTGAAAGGATTTTTTTTTTTTGTTTTTTCTTAGCAGCAAAAAACCATAAACTGGACTTTTTTTTGAGGATTAAAATCATTCTTTAACATTCAAGGAAAATGTTTGTAGGATGAAGGAGTAAATTTTTTTTTCTAATTTTTTTCTTGAATTTTTAAATATTTTATCATTTTTTTGTTCTTTTCTTTTTGATTTTACATTTGCTTACTGTATAATTTATCTTTTCTCAATTTTTTTTTTTTTGCATCACTCAGAATTTTCTCCATAATATAATAATTGATAATTTGAATAGATTTTAGTTTTAAATTTAATTGGAATCTTTAATTTTTTTTTTTTTTATAGAATAATATTAATATTGATCATAATATTTAATTTTTTTTTCCTTCTTCCCAATTTACTTATATTCTGTGCTCTTGGGGTGATGTGCATTTCTCCAACTGCTATCCAGCCTTCCAATTGGATCAACAGCCAAAGTCTCTACTTGAGGAGCATTACATTCACATGACTGGGCCCTGAAGCAATGCGGTCTCACAACATTTTTCACATAGACATGACGAAGATTCTGAGACTGAATTTGCCCACCATTTTGCCTGATTGGAGGTAGAAGGCGAGGTGCGGGCTTTGATTTGATCAACAGTGAAGACGAAGGGCTCATATTTGAGCACATGTTGTTGTTGTTGTTGTTGTTATTGTTGTTGTTATTTCCATTATGGCTGCTGCTGCTGTTGTTGTTGTTGTTGTTTCCGCCAGCACTGCCCATGTGACGGTGATGGTGGTGGTGGTGGTGGTGATGGTGGTGGTGGTCACGGTTCAGGAACTGCGGCGGCGATGACGAAGAAGGTGACAGCTCAGACAGCTCCTGTGAAGAGGAGGAGTTGGTCTGTGTCATCCCCAGTTGGTGGGGGCTGTTCAGACGTGACCCGTGGTTTCGCAAGGTAGCACTTGACCGGCCCGAAGACGGGGACGAGGAGTGCCATGCCTCACCAAGCTCCACTTCATCTGAGCGGCTCTTCTGCATGTGGCTGCGTCGTGAATGGCGACCACCCCCACCAGCTGATCCTGGTGCATTTTTTGGTGGCACTGGGACCACATGGAACACATTCTCTTTGGATTTCATATTGAGGTTTTCTTCAAGCTTCTGCTGGATTTTTGCCTTGTGTAGCTCTGTAGAGAGATGGCCAATGTAGTCAGCCTTGTAGTCCAGATCAGCACGAAGACTGTTCAATTCCTTCTCTTTGGAGGCCAGCTCCTGATTATGTTTGATTGCTTGATACTTGAGCTGAATTTCCAGTTCTTTGATTTTGTTCCGTTCTTTGGTAAGTACTTCCAAAAGATGAGTTTCGTTTGACTTGGCTGCTTCCAATTCAGTCTCCAGTTTTTTAACTTTTGCTTCCAGTTCTGGAAAAAGAAAATATAGTACCAAATGGTTACTTATATTCAATATGCAAAGTAGGTTATTAAGTGCAGAGTTCCTAAAATTTTTGTCACTGTCAATTCCTATATGGAATCATTGAACTGTAAACATGACATGAAAACACAAGAGTCTGTTTATCTGATAGGCAAATACATCATTTCTAATTAAAAACAAAAATTCTTGCACAATACAATCTTCCCATGTATCTCTAAGATTCAATAAGAAGAACAACAACTTGAAAAGATGTGATTTACTAAATCCATAAAATTGTAGCCTGGCTTGTATAATATTTTGTTTTTGTGGTTAATATTTATTGCTGAATTAAGTGTATTGACAATTTTTTTTTTTGTCATGTCAATCTATTCTTAATCTATTCTTAATCTATTCTTAATGAAAAAGTAGGAATTGAAACAAACATCTTCCACTAATAAAGCAGAATGTTTTGACTGTAAATTGTCCTTTAATCCTTGACTCATGCCTGCCTAACTTTCCACTTAGAACTGAGTCCCTAATCTGGATCCCCCACAAAGCATGTGGATCCAATGGTATCCCTGTATTAGTCTACTTTCAAACTGGCTCCTGTTCTCTCTAAACTGTATAATAAACTTCCTAGCAATCCTACATGTTGAAAATCATCACTTCTTTCAGTTTTAAGAAAGGTAAGCCATCTGATCCTTCCAACTATCAGCCTATTAGCTTTCTACCTTTTTTTGGTAAACTCCTAGAGACCCTAATCAATGCTGAATTGATTAAGTAGCTCACATTGTAGGGCATTCTTTCAAACAAACAATATGGATTTTGTTTCTCTAGATCAACTGCTGATTTACTTATGATAATTGTGGAAAGAGTTTATCAAGCTTTAGACAAGAACGGTCAAACTCAGGCTGTTGCATTAGACACCTCAAAAGCTTTCGACAGGATTTGACATCCATGTCTTTACAAGTTGAAAAGTTAGTGTCTCCGGACAGATTTTTTAACTGATTCAGTTTTTCTTATCAAATCATGAAATGCCACTCTTCTAGATATTTTTGCACTAATGCAGGTGTACCCCAGGATTTTATCCTTGGTCCTACTTTATTTTTAATTTTCATTAATGTTGTATCCTTGAGAAAGGGTTACAATATACAAGGTTGTTAATCAAGGGGGGAGAAAAAAAAAACAAAAAAAAAACAAAACTAACACGATAGTAGATGGAAAACCATTGCAATAGAGAATGCAATAAGTGAATAGACAGACATTACTAATCTCCGAAGCAAAACACCAGGAAATGTGGGGTTTACAATATATAATTCTATGTATTAGTAAGTCCAGATAGGGAAAAGGAAGTGTAGGATATTTTATTACAACACCTCCCGCTGAGCTAATTTTCCATGAAATTATGCTCAATATCTTTTTTGGGGGTTGGGACACAACTGTTTTACTTTTTTTTCCTATCTAATACTTTTATGTCTCACCAATTTTTGGTGGTAGTTGTGGTATTAGTGGGTTTTGAAAAGCTGATACTTCCTTCATTGTTGGGGTTAGAGAAAATGATACTTCTAGCACAGGTGTAGTTAGAGAAACTGGTATGTTGAAAACATCATACAATTTTTTCATTGACATTTCTTCATCCATTTCTTGTGTAACATCTTTAGTATGTCTGAGCTTTATAATTGGTTTAAGTCTCTTATGCTCCAATTTTTTTTTTTTACCTCTCAACATACTCTGCCAAGTTTTCGAGTGATTGTTCCATCTTCCCAGAAATTCTTTTCACCTCTATAGTTTTTGAAAAAAAAAAGTCTCCAGGCTTGAAAGTTTTGTTCACAAATTTTTTTTTTTTTTGTTGGGCTCGGCAAAAGCCTGAGTAAATTCTCCTTGCAAACATCAGTTTGACTGGTGACATGCCTGAAACTGTGTTTGGGCTAGAAGTGATTCTGTACAACAATAAAAATTTCTGAATGCTCCTCTCATCTGTGTCCAAGCCATGATTCTTTCTTAATGCTCTTTTCAAACTGTCCACAAATCTTTCTGCTTGACTGTTGAATCTGGGATGGTAAGGAGGGGAGCAGTGTAGTCAATGGCCAGAAATGTGCAAAAACTTTTCAATTCCCTTCTGGTAAACTGTGTCCATTGTCGGTAACTTTTTTTTTTTTTGGCACACCAAAATGACTAAAAAATTTGTTCGGCACATTTATGGTAATTGAGGATGTCAGGTGTTTACGTTTGAAGATTTCCAGCCACTTGGAGTAGCTGTGCACAACTATTACATAGTAGTGATTGTTTAGGGTTCCAGCATAATTGATATGCAGTCTCATCAATGGAATGTTTGTTTTTGGCGATAGCTGAAATTTTACTGGTGGTGCCTTTGCCACTATTTGACAACCTCTACACACTTTCAATTTTTTTTTTTTTTTATATCCTGGTTCATCCTAAGCCAATACATATAGATATGCATTAAACTTTTCATCCTTGAAATACCAGGATAACCAAATGTGAAATTCATTCAGGGTTTGTTTTTTTTTTGTTGTAAAAAGGCATTACTACTATTTGTATATAAGAGTACTTGATCACATATTGAAAAAGATCCCTTTTTATATCATTTATTCAGCCATACTTGCTTTTTCATTTCCCTAATGAATTTGTCTTTTCTGCTTCAGAATCACTAGCAATTCACAGGTAGTATTACATAGTAACACTGATAATTCTTTTTCTTCCCTTAGAGCAGCTATTACAGTGTCCTCTAAAGGCTCTGCAAAATTCAGGATTAGTCTAGACAAGCCATTGACATGTCCAAGCTTCTTTGAAGGGAGAAATTCTATTTTGAAATTATAATCTAATAAAATTATAGCCCAACATTGTTGGCTGTGTGAGTAGATATACCCTTCTTGGATCTGAAAATTGTTAGTAATGGTCAATAATTCGTTTGTATAGTAAATTTCTGTCTGTGAATATAGCTGTGGATTTTTTTTTTTTTTTTACTGCATAGATTATGGCCAGACTCATTTTCAATCTGGCTGTAGTTTTTCTCTGCTGGAAACAGAACTCTAGAAGCATGGGCTATAGGCTTTGTGGTCCCATCTTCAAACTTGTAGAGAATCACTGCTTCAATCCTGTAATTACTAGCATCAGATGCCACAATTATTTCACATTCAGCATCAAAATGAGCTAGTGACAGATCTGACAACAAACAACATTTTGTTTTCTGAAAAGCTTCTTTGCAATCTTAACCAATTCCATTTCACTCCCTTTTTTAGCAGATTGTTGAAAGGGGTTTTTAGGTCATACATTTTAGGGATGTAAATGCTGTAGCAGTTGGCCAAGCTTAAAAATGCCTGAAGATTAGTGACATTGTTAGGCACATGTTTTTAATGGCTTCAGATCTTTCAGGGTCAGGCCTTCTGCTATTTTTGTCTATTATTTGACCCAAATACTTTCATAAAAAATTTACACTTCTGAGCCGAGTTTTAAACCATACTCATCTATTTCCTGGAAAATTGCCTGTATATGCTCTTTATGTTGCTTGTTATTCTCGTTCTTTAGTAGGATGTCGTTGAGGTATGCTATAGCAAACTCTAATCCTGCCAACATGGTATCTATTATTTATTAGAACAAACTTGGAGTGACTTTCAATCCAAGTAGACATCTATTTAGTTTATAGAGGCCTTCATGGGTATTTATTGTTAGTAATTTTGAGCATTTTTCATCCACTTTTAACAGGAAGTAAGCATCTGATGAAAAACTAAATGGTGGCAAAATTTTTGAAAAAGTTTTGCCACCATTTAGTCTTGAAAAAATGTCCTCTGGTGAAGATAAAGGGTATGCGTAGTCTTTCAGGCAATCATTCAATCCAGTCAGGAAAAATAAAAATAAAAAAGGAGGTACATACTTTTAATTTTCTTTATTTTTTTTTTTTTACTACACAGTCAGTGACACCCAATTTGAGTATTCCACTTATGAAATCACACCCATTTCCTCTAAACATTTTAGTTCTTGGCACACATTCTAAAATCGAGAATAGTACATTTCTTTTTGGCTTAAATACCGGATTCATGTCACTTTTCTTTTTTTAATTCAAACGTTACTTTGGTTTTCCTGCATTCTCCGAGTCCTCCAGAGAATATGCATGGAAATTGGTTTTTTAAATCAGAAATAAATTTTTCTGTTTCTTTATTTTTCCCCATTAGCCAACACATCTAATTTATTGCCAAATGAATTCATGAGTAGTTCCCACAAATGGAATAGTTAAATCCAGTCTGTACCAAACAGATTTGTTGTACCAGGTAGCACACAAACTTTAGATTTGAATGTCTTTTCAAAAAGCAATACATTACAGCTAAATTTGCTTTTGAAGTTTAGTCTTTTTCTCACTACATCTCACGCTACTTTTTTTTAGTATCTTTTCAATAGAGGACTACCTATTTTTTCCCACATTTGTTCATTTATAATAGAAATATCGCTACCAGTGTCCAAAGGTAGTTTCATGGATGGACCGTTTATCTTTGTATTCATATACTTATTGAACAGGTGAAGAGGGTCATCCCTTGTTCCCTGTTTAGGATGTGGTTTCCAGCTTTCTCGTTTCCAATCTTTTCACTCTTACGTAGCCCCACGCGCTTCAGTGGCGTTACCGCCTTGCTCAGGGTGATATGATTAAAAAAAAAATACTTTTGTTTCTCGACATCTTTGATTACATTTTCTGATAGGACAACATTTACTTTAGTTTTAAATTTCATTTTTTTTGTTTTTTATTTATTCCTGCAGTAAGTGCTTTTGTGTCTGATATAGCCACACACAAAACAAGCCTTGTCTTTGAAAAAAGAAAACAGTCTTTTTTAAAATGTGACCCTCTACAGCCATTGCAGGGAGTTAGTTCTGCCTTACTTTTTGCAAATTTCTGTAGTTTAATAACCTGAACATGAGCAATATTCTTTTTCTCAATCCTTGTGTTGTCTTGTTTCATGTTTATCACTCTTTGGCACTACTCAGTTACTTTCTGCAGTATTATTTCTGGATCTTGCTCTCTTACAGTCAATATTCTGGATCAGATATCTTTATCCTTAGCTGCTGTTAGTCCCTACACAAAAATTAAGCACTTGAACATGTCGATTGACATATTACCTAATCTAAATAATTCACACTGTGAATTTATGTTTCTCGTGTTATGTGGCAAAATCTTCATTTTCTTGTTTCATGATTTTCAAGCATTTATATCTTGCATGAAACAAATTGTCCCATTCATCAAAGATTCCCAATATCTTTATCGTCTTTTAAAAAGAAATCTTTTTTTTTTTGGTAGTATAAGATTCACATATTTTGTATTTTCCTCTCTATGTAGATTTTGTAACAAGGTGACTTTCTCTTCAACCGACCATTGAGAACATGTTTTCATATCTACAAAAATAAGTTGGAAATGTGATACCATTTTCTGGATCATATTTAAATTCTTATAAATTAAATATACCATTGGCTGAAAATTTCTTGACCCTCAATACAATAGTACTTTTAGATAACACAGCTTTACATAACAATTTCGTGTCTTTAGTCTGTTATTTGTGTAAATGTGTCAATTTGTCTTAAAAAAATCTTCTGCCACTTTTCAAGCTGTTTAGTTGCTACTGCATGCTAACATATAAAGTCTTAGTCCATTCTGCAAATTGTTCTATTTTGTAACAAATTGAGTCAAATTCTTTGTTCCCAATGTTATTCTTTAAAAAAAAAAAAAAAATCCTTAGAAATTCCAGATTTGTTATTGCTATAATTTAAAACAGTATATCTGAATAATTTTGCATAAGTTCTTATTCAAAAACCATTGTAGTCACTTGTTACAAGTATTTTCAACATGAATCCTTCAAATCCTTGTTCATTATAATTGAATCCTTGAGAAAGGGTTAAAATATACAAGATTGTTAATTGAGGGAGGGGAAAAAACAACCAACACAATAGTAGATGGAAAGAGAGGGTTATTGCAATAGAGACATTACTACTCTCTGAAACAAGATGCCAGTGAATGTGGTGCTTACAATATATTGTTCACTGTATTAGTAAGTCCACATAGGGAAAAGTGGGTGTAGGATATTTTATTGCAACAACTAATGACCTTCCTGATGACCTCAGCTTTCAACTCAAGGTATCTATGCTGATGACAACCTTTTACTCATCTCAATTGTAAGTCTGATCAGTCTGACAAGTTCAAATTGGAGGCTGATGTTAAAAACAACCTAGGGAAAAAGATGGCTTGTTAATTCTTTTTAACACCTCCAAAACTAAATTCTATTAATCAGCTGAGAGACCCCTTTCTGCATGGTAACTCATTGCTCCTCCTTGTATTAACATTCTTGGCCCACATGAAATGAAAAGACTATATTGAATCCATTACTAAGTCAGCTGCTAAGAAAGTTGGATCACTGTGTCATGCCAGACAATTTTTCTCTCTTCTGAATATATCTTACATATCTATGTCTACCATTCATCCATGCTTAAATATTGTTGCCACATCAAGTTTGCTGCTCTCGGTGTATATCTAGAAATACTTGATAAAATCCAAAGAAGAATCAGCAATATTATTAATCCTGATCTGGTGTCTAAGTTTCCATCACTTTCCCACCACCATAAAATTGCTTCCCAAGAGTATTTGTAAGTAAGTTAATGCAACAAATTCAACTGGAATTCGAACTTGGCTTCCCAATTTGTCATTCCAAGACGATATCCACTGCAACACAATGCACATCCAAAATCAAAATTAACTAGCTAAAATTCAGTAAAATTGAACAAAACCAAGGTTCCTCACACTACCCAGTTCCTGCTGATAAGATATGATTAATGTTGTTCAAATTTTTTTAGTCCTGAGAAATAAAATTTGGAGGTTTGTTTACATTATACCAAAATATATGTATTCTTACAGAAGGGATGGACACAAATTATTCTAGACAAAGAAAAGAGCATCTGTTTATATTGGTGCTATTCCCTCAAGAACACCATAATCTAAAATTCTAAAAACAAATGTATGAAACATCAATGTCAAAGTTTTTGAGGGGGGGGGGGCCATCTATATAAAGAGCTCACCAGGCCCAAAGACACACACATGAAGATGGGCCTAAGAGAAGTCGACATGTAGACCCCAGGACTGAACTGCAAGAAAGTTATCACTAAAGAACACATTTACAGTTCCCATGGCCAGAACAAATATACAGAACTAAATTTTACAGTAGATGATAGACATTTTACTCAATTAGTATTTTTTTTATATTCAATAAACCTGTTGATAAGGTATCAACAGTGTTGTGCATGTCATTGAAGGAGTTCTTATTCCAGCCCAATTCTGACAGTGCCTTTACATACAAAAAAGACATTACCTTGAGTGGAGAATTAATTGTATGATAGACAATGTACATAGAGGAGTCAGTACTAGACCTTGTTGCCAATTCCAATATCTTAAGATTTTGGGAAACCTGAATCACCTTTATCTAGATGACATACAAGCCTCAACTGAGGAGAGAAAAGAAAGCTGGAGGATTGATAAGGTTAGTATTATTCAACAAAGTTATCAGTACTAACGACTGAGAGGAAGATGAAGAGAGACAAAGACAGGAGAGAGACTGTTAAGAGAAGAGCATGTGTTACAATAGCACAAAGAACATGAATTCTTTCTCAAAGTAAGACTTTATTATCTCCTCTCCTTTGCTGACTGATCTCAAAATCCCACAGATGAAAACCCAGAGTTGTCCTCTTTAGTCCTGTGCTTCTTAGTGGGACAATCACTGTCTCTTCTCACAATGAGTATTCTCCAGAAGAATTATCAATATCTGAAGTGTCTGTTTCTGTGGATGCATCTCTAATAGTGACTAATCTTTTGTTGTCTGAAGACACACTGTCTCACTTGCCGGTGTGCCAGAATCCACAAAGTAATGCAAATCCTTCACATGATATTCCAATGACAAGAATATTGTGTGAGCTGTTGATTCCAGTGAGGTATCCTATTTGATATTGTGTCATACACCAGCTGTGTAGGCTTTTATCCATTTACAGTATCTCAAGTACTCAGTGCTTTTCTTGTATATCATGCAGATGGAGTTGCTGCATCAGTGCCCCTCAGCCAAACTTGGAAGCAGTGTATCATATTGGCAGGTACAGTTCAATTGGAGTAGATAGATCTACCTATCGCCCGGTTCACACTCCACCCTAGTCTATTGAACAGGTTAAGAGGCTCCTCCCTTGTTTCCTGTTTAGGATGCGGTTTCCGGTTTTCTCTTTTATAATCTTCTCACTCTTATGTAGCCCCCTGCACATCAGTGGCGTTACCGCTTTGCTCGGGGTGATACGATTAAAAAAAAAAAAGTTAAGGACAATGTTATCTTTTAGCAGGATGTTGTACCAATAAAATGCCTCCATTAATATGCACTGCTTTCTTGCAGTGATTTTTTTTTTCAGTTTTGTAGCATCTCTCAACTATACCATTTCAATTGGCTGCAAAAAATTGTATCATTGTAAGTGAGTATCTTGACTGGAGTGAGTGTTGCTCACAAAACATTGATTGAAACTGTAAGCTAATGCTTACACTGGTTTGGTACAACAGCAGTTGCTATATTGAGAACCATGTAAGCTTGCAGTCAATCAGCATCAGGAAACTTCTGCCATTGTAATGGGCAGTATCTATCCCCAGCCTGCTCCTGGTTTCACTCACATTTAGATTACCTTTCTCCACCGTACAGGAGCTAGATCTATGGACTGGCATGTCTCACAGTTTCAGACCAGACTTCACTGCTACTTCTGACACAAGAAAAAAAAAACTGGTCCCATAAAATATAGCATCCTTCTTACTCCAGGGTGCCCAGTACATTGATAGATATGTCAAGTTCATTAACCAGTACTCAACTCTTCTGTGGCAGCAGCACACAAAGGCATTTCAGTCTTGATTTCCTTTTTCACAATACGGAATCATCTGTGATATTCTGGTTAACCCATTTGCTTCATTTTTGTCGAATTTCATCAGTTCTATATCAACCAAAATGTCATATTTGTCTACAAGCACGTTAAATGTAATCAGTTTTCTTATATCTTGTTGCTGCCCTTGGTACACAATCAACCCTTATCTGTAAGTGCATTGTATCAGTGATACATGCATATAGAACCAATCTTCAAATGTATCTTCCTTGCTTGCTATTAAAGTGTAATGTTGATACCTTTCCAAAATGCATAGAACTCAGCCACATTGATGTCATGTATCTTTTGGTGGGCACGGCCAGCAGCATCCTTGAGAACCAATCCATTTGTATCCAGTGACACTCCCATAGCTAAGCAGCTAGCATTCAGCCGCACATTTATTTCTTTTCCATCTGCATATCACTCTCCTTAGATAAGATCATATTGTCACACTGTAGCGATGGTTTCTGCTTGATCATCTCAACTTTGTTTAGCAGTGGTGACACTGCGTTTGATGAAGCATGTTGCTGCAGGAAGTCACATTAACACAGGAAAGTGCCCCTACAAGTTTTTCACAGGGTGGAGGAAACACTTTCACATGATGATCTGGGAGGAACATCTGCCAAATCACTTCTTTGCCAACACTGCAAGCTGCAATGCTCCCACACCTAAAAAAAAAAATTTAAATTCCACTACATGGGCACCATTTTGCGAGCTCTCTTGGTTTTTGCTTCTTAGCCCACATCTCACCAGATGTTCTCTTACAGTCATGATAGATATCATCAATATATGCTGATGCTACTCTCTGGATCAATTTATTCTGTGATGGTACAGCTTCGTGCACAGACCTGATTATTAGATATGCTACATTAAACCCAACCTTGTGAAACAATACTGTCACTTTTTAAACATGACTTTTAGTAGGTTTTCACAAGATCCAGGATGGATAAATTTGTAGTTTGTTGTCTCCATTCCCTTAATTTTTTTCACACAAACATCTGTTTCAGCTGTAAATGTATTAATGTATACATTTAACCCAAAAAAATTTATTATGAGATAGATCTATTTTTTTTTGTTTGCTTACATTACAGCCATCAACAGTAACAGCTCTTTAAGATGTTCAAATTCTCCCTTATGAGAATTTTTGCTGCAGAAATCAGTCACTCCAACATGTTATATTTGGTTTCTTTCTTGAACACTCCCAAACCATGCTCCTGACTGTGGTACCAAAAGCATTCGTACATCAGTGCATGCCCTTTGCACTAAACAGTCACATGTCACTACTGACAGTCCTTGGTAAAATGGTTAGACTCAGAGCATTTGTAACAAGTGATACTGGTAGTTGTTGGGGATGAATCATCATGGTTTTCTGAGTAGCTGCAATGACTGGTTTCTTGGACTCTTAGGAAGGAGAGTCATGATGTAAGTCAGTTGCAAACATTGTTATAATTTGCTTAATCTGCCCAATATCAGCATTCTGTTCTTTGCTCAGCTGTTAATATTACAAGAGCTCCTCCTCTCAAACACAGCAGGAGGAGTCATTTAATCTTGGTAATATTGCAGATCAGCTCCACATGCTTGATTTACACAACCACATCTGGACCAGTTCTTTCTCCATAGAATTCAGGGATCAACCTTATGTCAAACATTTTATCCACCATCTTGTAAAGATTTCACTGAAATAGCTTGAATAGCAATGAAGAGGTCCAGATAAAAAAAAAAAAAATTCCAAATGTCATCAATTATTCTCAAGTCCAACAGCAGAAAATGCCAGGAACATAAATCAAAAGTCCATACCACAACTCACAACTATCTTTTTCATCCACAAAGAAGCCAAGCAATCTGCCAGTGGCTCATTAACCCTCCCCATAAAACACAGCATTAATTATAAAAATTAGAATAAAGATCAAATATTAACGGGTTACTGGTAGAAACCTATAATTAATGTCCACTGCTCTATTTTTGGGCCAAGTGTGCATTAATGGGTTCAGTCATTTTTCTTAAACATCTATCTTTCAAGAACTTTTAATCTTTAATTTGCACAAAACAGATTTTGCCACACAATGCTCATAGAATATAAATATATGCAATTAATATTCTCTAAATACTTAGGTAAATCTTTTTACTTAATGGCTCTATTTAAAAAGATTCTCATGGTGATAATCTATCAGTACATTTAAAAGCACTGTACAACTAGAAGTGTTTAAATATTGTTTTATTTTGCCAATTTTGAATTATCCATTTATTCTCATGTTTTCCTTTATTTTATTATAGTTTTTTTTCTTATAATGCATTTATAATCTTTAATTATAAAAATACATATTTGTTTAATTTTTCTTTTTTACAAATTGAGGAATACATTGATTGTTTAATTTTTTTTTTTAAGTGTCTTAGCCAGTATAATTTATTAAGAATGTCTATTATTAAAAATTATCATACTAAAAATATTTAATACTTTTATTTGTTTAATTATACACTGGCATGAATAATTCTACTCTATTATATTGAAGCACATCCCTTTTTGTTTTACTTTTATTTTGTTTTTTTTTAGGACATAATTTTTTAAATTGTAGGCAAAACATTTTGAGTAATATTTGTTTTGCTATCTGACTATTGCTTCATTATCATGGATTTCTTTCCCTTTCATTTACCATTCAAAAATTTTTAATATTTGCCAATAATTTTATTCTTTTGACCTTTTATTTACTGATTGTAGTAACAGAAAATCTTTTATGGACAAGGAGGTATTTTCTAAATTGTAAGAAAAGCATTTCAAGTCGTAATGTTATCTTGTTTTGTTTACTGCGTTTACTATTGTTTTAGATCAGAATAGTCAGTTTCTTCAATTTGTCGTTCAAATATTTTTAAAAGCAACAATAATAAAAAGCGTTCTCATATCTAATGATAATTTTATACTTTTATTTACTGTTTGGTTTCTAAAGTAATAATGTGATACATTTGATAGCAAACCATCTACTTCAACATGCAGTGTAAAATATATGTGCGTGTAGGTTTCTATGTGCATACCTCTCAGGGTTACTCCTTGTTGTTGTACTTCTGATAGTCACTCCTTGTAATAGTGAATGGGTTTGCAGGGTTCAATGACTGAGAAAAATGTCATTTGGAGTCCTAAACTCGTGGTAAGACCACTTTTGGCAGCAAAGTCAAAGATGAGGGCCCAAACTAAGCATGACCAATCCCAAAGATCTCTCCACAGTGGAACAAATGGATGACTATTACAACAGATCTTAGGTGTTGAACCAGTGGATGAAGAAGGCTACACATAATAGATATGCTACAGAAGGTGCCACTCAAAAAAAAAAACTAAAACAGTCAGCAGCAGTCTACTGCAGTTTCATAACTGAATTCTGTATATTTTACTCCATATGTGCTGCAGAGAAAGGTCATGAAATCACATGTGTGGGACACTCTCTAGCAAGTTAAGGTCCACCTTAAACAAATTCATGCCAGCACATCATTTTTTTTTCTACTCTGATTTTCATTCACCTCTTGCAAAGCCAAACAGCAACAGAGAATGGATGATTGAAGCAAGTTTTGGTGAAACTGGAAGTTTCTAGTCCTGAACCTGCATGTTGGCAATGAATTTAGTCATCAATACCATCAAAGGAAGTTATCAGCAAAGAAGAAATTAAATTCTTGGACATGAGAAAGCAACTGATGATGAGGCAAAGGGCAACATTTATAAAACACATGTTAAATACACTGTTATTAGAATTGATTAATTAGAACATTAACGACATCACTACAATAGGTCTAAAAAAAAAAAAAAAAAAAAAAAAAAAAAAAATCATCATAAATTGGAATACAAAAGTCTGGCTGGGATATATCAAGAGGAAAATTTGTTTTTATTTATTAATCCTTATTAACATGAAGTAGCGCCACATATGAGACTGTAATGTATATCTAGTCACAATACATAAAGAGTAAGTACTATTTTAACAGGTTACATGGTTATGTCCTTATAATCTGAAAGATGTTCAAAAAGAATCATGCCAAAGTCATAATAAAAATAATTTGCCAAATATATGCGCACATAAATATGATCTAATTGCTTCTACAGTAGATGGAGTCTTAACTCACCAGTTGTATCTTCAGTATGCAGGCCTTGCATTGTGAGTTTGAAAGTCAGATCTGAAAGAAAGCAGAAAATGATAAATAATTGATCATGCAGTGTGGAAAGAAGATGAAAAGAAATTCAGAGGGTGGGGTAGAAAATGAGGATAGAGAGAAGCTTGCAGAAGGAGGAGAAAGTGAGGGGAGGAAAGAAAAAGAGTTAAGCCATACAAAGAAGAAAGATAGAGGGAAGCATATGAAAGTTAATTGGGCAAATGGTCAAAATTCTCCAAATGACCAACTATAAAAATCTGATTTAAACTTGGAATAACATCAATTTTTCTTTCAAGATCCAACTCATTTAACCAAACATTACTTTTATAATTATTTTACTACATTGCTCTGGACAACATATTTATAAAATCCTTGATCGCCCAAAGGGCATTTCGAAAAAGGTCTCTCATATCATCTCTAAGGTCGACAGCCTACACATGTATATAAGCACTTTAACATTCAGCATATATTATATGATAGAGACTGGCACATAGTAGCATTAAGAAGGTATATCAAAATCATTCTTCTGACATTAAAATAACCATAAAGATACAAAGTCAACTATGTAGATTATTTATATAAAAATTGAAATATTTCCTCTGACAATATGTTCAGGTCTGTAACTGAGGACTCATGCAAAATTTAAAATAAGATAATTATTGCAATTATTGTGTGAGAGAGCAGGACGCTATGATACTGGGTTCAAAAAGACGAAACCCAATATATCCATCATGATATCCAGTCCAAAAAAGGGATACCAAGCACATATTATTAGTATTGTCTTTTAGCACAGTTTATTAGATGTTATTAGCTAGTTTTGCACTAATTGGCTAATCAAACTACATACCACAGCCAGAATTATCTAATATCTTTCTGATTGTTCATGCTGTGCCAAGCAAACATGGATTCTGCAATACATAAAAACTCACTGGCAAGTCTAATCCTTTCAAACATTATTAATAATGTTGTAGTCTATAAAGAATCATTCTGTCCACATCAGTCAGTTCATGATACACACTTGAGTAATCAAGTCTCTTTTGATTCATGACTGACTAGACATAAGATTTTCTCACATTAGGTTGCATTTTTTTCTGCAGGATACTGGTTGCCAATCAAAGATATAGGACCCAGTTTGTCCTGATATGCAACCCATAGCTTAGGGAGAAGAATCTCCAAGCAGATTTGAATTCAGAGCTTTCCTTCTCCTAGACTGATTCCCAACCAAGGCTACAGAGGTGGGAAATGGATTCATACCTTGGGTATTAACATGTTACACACTATAAGACATTCAGTGTTTAGTAATTACTAATTAATGCAGCTGTTTTCCATACTTTCTAGACAGATTTCAACTTAAAGCTGATTTGACATATGACATTAAGGCTATAAAGTGGTTAATGTTAAAATATGAACTAGAAAAGCCATATCAGGGTTAAACTTAATATTGAGCATAAGCCAGAAAATCTAGACAGAGGGTGGAATACATTTTTTCCTTGTGATGAGAATTGAAAAAGGGCCTATCTGGATTGTTTTGTCCTTATGAAAGGGATAATGCACTCAAGTTTTTTTTTTGTTATTTATTTGAGGATCTGGCATGTGGTGAAACAAACTAAGTAATTTTATCTCTTCTTTGAGGAATTAAGAAAACATATCAACAAGGAGAGGGCTAGATCTGACTTATGTCATCACTAATGAAAATGAATTGGGAAATTTAAATAAAACTCTTCTTAAGGATCAAAGTTATGAAAATAAGTCCTGACACTGACAAGCAAGTGGTCTAGTTTATATTTTCATTGGACAGAGACAAGTTCAGAAATTGAGGAATAATTTATCTCTTTCTTGAGGAATTAAGAAAACACATTGTCAACAAGGAGAGGGACAGAGTTGGCTTATATTTTTGCTGACAAAAACAAATTGTGAAATTTAAATGAAGAACAAAGTCTTAAGAGTTGAATCTATGATGAGATGGAAATTATGAAAACAAGTTCTGTCATTAACGGGCAAGAGAGTGGTCTGGTTTATATTTTTGCTGGACAGAGACAAGTCCAGTTAAAGAGAAGGGAATAAAGAGAATTAAAATAAATGATGAGAATAAAACTTCACCCTTTTGGCTACGCACTTTAAAAATTATATTTGTCACAAAGACAGTTGTGCCTGCCCTAAGAAGTAGGTTTAGGTTGAATGATAAGAGGGTAGGAAGAAGAGGAATTTAGGATCACTTGTATGGAGTGATGGTATGAGATATAAAGTGAAGCAAGTTAGAGTTGGGAGGAAAGTAATCCTTGTGACTACTTACAAGGAAGGTGGATAATTCTCTAAATTTGGAAAGTTGACTAAGAGAGCAGAAATAGGGAACAAAGAATCCCTTATTAGGATGAATCACTGAATCCAAAGAACCTGTCAGACCCACACCAGTTTTCGGCTAAGTGCATATAAGCAAATAGGTTACAGAGCTCAAGGACTTGCACGGCAAATTCCCACACAAGTGCCTCTGGTCTCCATATCAGTTACCACCTGATCTCTTGACTATAAACAAAATTTGAACCCAGTTCAAAATTTTTTATGAGACCCAGTGCCACTATAGAGATCAATATGGGAAGGGTAAATTTTTGTTGTACCAAGAACTATATAAACCCATTGAAGATTAACACAATGATTTCTTTGCATATTTCTTCCCTTAACGTAGTTTTTGCCATGGCTTGACTTGGTGCTTTGATTACTACAGCATTTGATCTTTCGCTGATCTGAGATCAAGAACACATAGGCAGAGCGAGCGTAAAATAAAGTAGCCAGTAACCAACAGCCAGCTCAGACCAACATTAATATTGATCAATTCAGGATTAGCTCTGTGGTTAACATGTTGTCCTAAGACCCTGAGGACCAAATCACTGAACGTGGTTACACCATTGGATGTGGGTGGCATATAGAGGGGTTATAGCAAAATAATATAGAAGGAACAAAAATTTGTTTAGAAAGAAACAAATCAGAAAGAAAAATAAAAAAAACTATTGATTTCAATAGTAATAGTGCTGAGGTCCATAAAATGTATATTCTTTTCACAGAATATTTAATAACAATACTTAAAGTATTATTCATGTTTAAAGAATCCAAATTAAATTTAGAAAAAAAAAAATTTAACTAATCTCTCAAAATATTTGCAACATTTAATATACTTGAATTTTTTCTTTTTGTGAACTTACCTGTGCATCTCTTTTGCAAGACTTTGATCTCTTCATGCAGTCCCTTGAGTGTTTTGGCATGCTCTTGTCGAAGAAAGAGCATTTCACTCTCCAAGTTTCTGCGTTGGATCACTGCTTCTGTAGTCATTATGATGGTTAAGTGTGATGATCAAATTTCAAATCTAAATAATGAATAAAATAAAAAGGAAACTAAGGATTTAGAAAATTAAAGCTCTCAGAAATACTAAAATACTAAATTTTATCTAGAAATACATATATACACGCAAAAAGTAACATCTACAAATGCCATTTGTCCAAAGTGATATGAAAAACATGAAACAAGTTAATTTCAATTTAGGTCGTCATTTGCTTATTTTTTTTTTTTTAATTTTGACCAAAGGACAGATTTCTGTGTTCATATATAGAAGTAAATATATTTACATATTTCATTTAACAAAAACTAAAATATAAATGTTGTTCAAATTTATTTCCTGACAGGATGAGTTTGTTGAACATATCTGATAATGGATTTATATAGTTTTAAAATATTGCACACTATCTAATATCATTTATGATCTACTTTCACAATCCCAAGTTGTGTAACCCATTAAGGGCACCGCATATACTGCAGCTATAGCAGCAGTAGTGTGTCTAGGGCAAAATAGCCTGTCAGAGCCCAACTATCTACTCTACAGAAAAGATTAGATATTCAGAGAAACTAAATTTAGAGAAAAATATCATTACTTTTAATAATATACAGGTAAAAATAGTTGCAGATTTGTTTGTATACCATCTTTTCCTTCTTCCGAATGCCTTATTTTTTTTACAGAAACTTTCTAGAGAAATAACTACTTTAGTAATAATCTTATAAAAACCGAAACATTTTTCAAATATGTCAGCAGGATTTAAACCTAAATTAGTAACATAATTTAAGTGATTTACCAAGAAAAATAACTGATGAACTATATCTAAGCTTTCTTTAATGACTGATTTAGTTATTAAAAATAGTTTAGACTTTCTTACATATTCAGATTTTATTTGATGTTTTTCTAAGTGTACAAAAACAATGGAATTTGTGATGCCTGTCTAAATGTGATTCAGAACTCATTCTAATATTAGATGAAGTGTCTTCTTTCTACTTGAAATTAATATTAGCATATTTCATAACAATAGAAAAATAACTATAATCTATTTTAATATTTGAAGCTTGTTTGTGTGTTTAACCATGCTACAATTATGTACAAACAACATGAAATGGGAACTTCACTTTTGACATTAAAATTCACAAGATACCCAGTTGTGGCAATTTAAAGGTAACCTTAGAGGTCATTCAAGGTCAGAAAACAAAGAATGCAGCATAATAACTGTCCATTTGGCTAGAAATGGTAAGTTTGCTATGAAGTAAAAAAGTTTTTTTTTTTTTTTACGTAACAAATGAAGTCAAATAAGATATCCAAAGTCACCAGAGGTAGAATTCACATTTTTGGAGGTAAATTGATGTGTAGTAGTAACCTGAGCAGAAACAAATGACAGGATAGGTGGTCATTGGAAATAACCAAAGGTCAAAATTGAAATTAGCTTTATGTTTTAAGAATTTGAAAGGGGCGGGTGTTTAAATATTGTTCATTCTTGAAAAACGTTTTCAGTAAAATTTCTAAAATTTTCAGGATTAAATTTATTTTTTATTCAACTGTTTTAAATGTAAAAAAAAAAGGACCCAAACTTCAAAAACTATTAGTGGCTCCATGAGTAAAGCATTTTTGTTCCAAAGAATGATATGATCTAAAAAAAAAAAAAAACAGAAAAAAAAAACTCAAAGCTGTTACAGCAGATTCCTGTGTAAACTCAACATCTAACCCAGTTCTAGACATTTCTGTGGGTGTTCATAATATATCAGAGTTCATTAGATCTCTTCAGCTACCTAGTATTTCTCTCCACAGGCTCCAGCTAAAAATTGGGATACAAATTATGCTTTTTGGAAATCAAAGTTGTGCAAGGGAACTTACCTGACTAACAGCTTCTCCCACATGTCATCAAGTCAACTATCCTAACTGGGGTAGACAAAAAAGGAGGATATTTTTAATTCCCAGGATCCCTATAATTCTAAGACTTGCTTTTTAAATTCAAGCAACCTCAATTCCCAGTGAGGCTCAACTTTGCCATAACCATCAACAAGACACAAGGGCAATCTCTCAAGATTGCTGGAGTCAACCTGACTTCATACTTTTCCCATGGTCAATTCTATGTTGGTTGTATTAGGGTTGGATCCCTCAACCACTTTTTTTTATACAGGCACCCAATGAGAGAAACACTAATATTGTGTACTCAGAAGTTCTATCAAATTAAGGGACAATATCATTTGGCTTGTTTTAAGCATCAAAATAGTTTTTTATGTGCACATCATGGAAGTTTTTTCTTTGTTTTCTGTAAGAAATATTAAAGAACAGTTTTCAATGGGTATGCTGAGCATCTGCTAGTAACTTCATCCAGTGTCTGGTGCATTTTATATGGCGGTGCTAGTGGTGGAGGGGTCTGAAATAAGCAGTTTATAGCTTACTTTTGAAAATCGTACAGGCAATTCATTTCATAAACCATAAGTTAGTATGTTTATTCATGTCAATTATGAATTTGAAAAAAATTATTAGTCTCATCAAAACACAGACGGTTCCATTGCTATTAATAAAGATTATAAATATTTCTGATTTAAAAACAAGAGATTAATTGAAATTTTTCAAGGTTAACAACAATAAAATATCAGATACGAAATAAAATTTCAAAGATTGTAATATAGATGTTGTATGAGATATGAGGACCATACACTTTGTTGACAATAGCAATTATTTGTAGTTGAAGAGTACATATCAACCATAAAAGTAAACAAGCTTTTTACTAAGGAGTTTATAGTAAAACTCACCCAAATCCAAGTGAACCCTCAGGTACAAAATGAGTCACTGTTCCAACATTAAGATAATAGTCAGTATGCTGTCCCTATCATTTGGAATGTAAGCCAGGAAGTTAAGCAACATGTGTGAGTAAATAGACACTGCTAATTAAAATACCTGTTTTAAGTACACCAAATTGTGCATGCCTCACAGCTTTTAACAAAAGACAAAACAAAAAAGTCATGAATCACTTTGTTAGCTATATAATAAAAGTTAAAGATTATATGCCTAAAATCTATGAAAAAAATATGGGGCAAGGAATTTAACAAGACACATACAAATTTTGAATGTAATATAAGCATACATAGAACTTTACAAAAGATTAAATGCATAAAAATTGAGATGTATTGAATAGTTTGAAAATGATAGTTAAGATGGTTAGGATATGTGATGGGATAGGAGGATGATGTGTAGCTGCAGTATGTGAAGAAAAATTTCTAAGTGTCTATGAAAATAAAGAATTAAAAAGAATGAAATGACAATTTAATAAATGGAATAAGTAAAGAAATGACCACAATTTTGGATATATTATGATAACTGAATAAAAAGAAATATCTGAAAAAAGAAAAAAAAAGAAAGATGAAAGAGACAATAGTTAGAATAATCATTTGAATACCATTTATGAAATTATTTTTTTCTATTTAAATACATCAAAATAAAGATAAATCCTTGAATGAATATAGAAGCATAGCATTCAAAAAGGATCAAGTTTGTTTAAAATCAGTGGCAGAAATGTATTTAACAATTATAGTACATATGGAGCAGAATAAAAAAAAAGATTCATTCATTAATTTTTTTTATGGTTTATCAACTCTTGGCAGGTTATTTAAAGTTAGAAAATACTTTTAAATTCTAAGAATTTTTTTTTTGGGGGGGGGGGATTATTTAGTGATAAAAGTCTTAATAGTTAACCCATATCTAGGGAGATGAAGTGGATTCATACCTTTCTCAAAGGCCTTCAAGGATAAGTGAATATAAGAACCCAACTGGAATTGGAACTTGCCTCTCCAATTAACAATTTCACACCATTACTCATTACACCACCTACACATCCAAGCTTACAGCACTTGATATTCCCAAAGGGTCACCCATCTAGGTATTGCTTAACTTCAGTGATCATATGGGAACCGGTGTGTCAACATAAGGCCATAAACAGAATACGAAAAGAAAGAAAGCCTATGGAAACAGAAATTCTTTACAATAGAAGTTTGGGATGTAATTTTAAACAAAATATCAATAAATTTGTAATTCCTTTCATAAAAATTACATGCACAATAAAATGCTTCTTTGAATATTAATGATTTTAATTTTCACAAATTTAAACAAGTCTCAACAACACCGTAAATGATCAAGATTGATTGCTGTAAAAAGACTACACATTTATCTTGTACTACACTAAAGCTAAGTAAGTATGAACAGAAAGACACAAACTGAGTTTTTTAAAACTTTGCTCACTAAATATTAACTTTAAAACCCTATTAGAAAAATGTTTTAAATTTCTAAAAAAAAAAAGCAAGCAGCTTACAAACAAATAAATAGAAAATAAATTTTATCGTATTTGAACTTAAAGAATTCTGATTAAAAGCAACAATATTTTTTAAAAACCAAGACAAAATACCAGAATTTTATATACATTTGACAGGTGAATACAAAAAACAAAGGTTCTGTTATGTATAACATTATCTTAACCTTCTGTTAACACCATACGATGTTTGAACATCCCATAGAACATTTTTCATTAATAATTAGCAAGTGGTAAACAAAATTTTCATTTTTTCAGTAACGTTCATCCTGTACAAAGCCTGGGGGGGGGGGCACTCAAGGCAGGAGTTTACGTTAAAAGGTAGTTTATATGAATAGGCAGAGAAGATAATTAAAGACAATAAAAATCCATGAAACTAAAGCTGTGACAATGCCTCACAATACTAGCAGAAAGTTAACGGTACTGTAAAAAAAAAAAAACGAAAAAAAAAAAACCTTTTCTTATTCAAAAATAAGATGAGAAAAATGATTTCATATTTGATGAAAAAAATGATTTCATATTTGATGAAAAAAATGATTTCATATTTTTCAGATATTAGTATAACAGTCTTTAGGCTTTTCAATAAATTCGAATCAATAAAAAGCTAACTGAGCTACAAGCATGCAATATTAAGAGAATAAATATATTTACTGTTGGCATTAAAATGCATGGCTAAATTTATCTATAAAAAACTCGTAAGAGATTTGGGCATTTAGCCAATATTAAGCCTCTAATCATTGAAGTAAAAATAGTAACACTGAAAGCAGGTTCCAATTGTCAATATTTGTGACAAAGTAGTTAACCCAGTCAGCCATGATAGACAAATGTTTCACCAATATTTCAATTCTAATTTAACAAAATAGGGGATAAACAATACAAAATCAATAAGAATTGTTGTTAGATGATAAAAATTTCAAGAATGCAGACCTGTTATACAGAAACAGTAGGTAAATTAAATGTGACCAACTATTCAAAATTGTTTACTTACCCCAGCCCAGGATAGAATTTTTTTTTGGTGGGGGGATGCTGCAACTGGGATATCTTTTAGTATTAAGTTATTAACAGCAGTAAAAAAAATTAATTCTCTGTATTTGCAATTAGGGTGAATGTCTAGGAAAAGAGAAATTTACTTCAAAGGAAATAAAATCAAAAAATCAAAAAAAAAAATGTTTTAAAATGCAACAAACCTTTCAAGTTGTAGTGTGATTATAATTCACTATGTCTTCTTGCCAAGATGGTTGTATTGTGGAAGACGTAAAGTTTGGAGAATCCAGTTGATTTAACTTCCAGTCTGAAAATGAAAACAAAATATTACATCTTAAAAGAATGGCAAAGGTGAAAGTAATATTTTTACATGTTTAGATATTTGATTAATGTAAAAAGAAAAATATAAATTCTTTTAACATATACTTCAGGATTTTTTTTTTTTTTATATAATCATCTCGCCCCAAGCAAGGCAGTACTGCCACTGGTGCTCAGGGAGTTACATAAGAGTGAAGAGAGAGGAGAACAGATCACAATAGGTATCAGAGAATGGTAAAGAAAAGGACTGGTACATTGGTGTGAAAACAGCTGTGAGAGGAATGTGTAAAGTGAAAACATTCTTCTTTGTCTATAAATCTTTGCAACTGATGTGTCACAATGGAAAATAATCATTGCATATATATTAAAAGTTTGTTTTCAATGTATTGGCTCTTAAAATCAATTTTTTTGTGGCATGATGCTGATTAAAAATTCCACTTAAATAAATGCATACCAGATAACATCCTTTTCATTTGTTTGCATGTAACTTTTGCAAACACTTTCTAGAGTTTCTAACCATACATCAATATAAATAAACTTCCAATTTTTTTTGTCTATATTTCCAAGATGGAGTATGGGGAGACATGTCCAGTGGATAAAAAGCATTGGTTATATAATCCAGTGACTTGACTCATTGAATATTAAATTCTGGAGTTCAATATCTGGCCATAGCAGAAGTAAACAAAAACTTGGAGAGTTGCGTTATAGAAATAAAATTCTATTTTTGTAATAAAAAGGTACCTATGACTGTAAAAAAAAATAAATAAATAAAAAAAAATAATGATGGCATATAAGAAATTAATATTTTATTAAGTCTTTATTATTACAACCTTTCATATGCAAGTCTAAAAAATATTCTTTCTAGTTAACTATTGTTGTACTTTCATAGTCAATCATTTCACCTTCTGGTTTTGTAAATATCTTTGAACAGTTCACCCTTGACAAAGACACTGCCACTTTGCTATTGATGTTACAAATGCAAGAGCACCCCAAAATGTTATCTATATATTTTTTTTTTAATTGTATCACCCCCGAGCAAGGCGGTAACTCCACTGTTGTGCAGGGGGCTACGAAATATTGAGAAGATTGGAAAAGAGAAAGCCGGAAACCACATCCTAAACAGGAAACAAGGGATGATCCTCTTAACCTGTTCAATAGACGTGGGTGGAGTGTGAACTGGGCGATATATATATATATATATATATATAAATTACAAAAGTTCACCTAACTTGAAATGAAAATATTTGTACTTATAGCATAGATTAAAATATAGAAACTGACAGAATTCTATTAACAAATGTAACAATGTCAGGTACTAATTATCTATACCAATTAAGAGATATACATTTTAAAAATACTAACTTTATTATGAAAAAAAAAATTAAAAAAGAACAATACTTTGAGTCAAGTTTCTCTAAGTATAAAGTCAGTCCTGTAACTATCCATTCATTTTGAATATCTTGAGAACTTGTACAGTCTTGAAGTAACCTGGGTAACCCATTAAAAGAGACCATACTACACCTGCATGAACAAACATCCAACTAGCAATGAGATGCCATAGAGTGAGCTTGTGTATTGTGAAACTGTTACATTCACAACAAATAGGCATCAGGTTTTATTTGAAACTGTTTGCAGAAACTATTGGAATAAGGTTTTGGGTAGATGATTTAATGAACAAGCATAGCCCAAGTAAAATTTTGGTACTAATGCTTCAAATTGTTTTAGGAAGTTACTGAAAGCAATCCACATTTTGAAAGGTCTAGAACAAACAAAACACTTGAAAATGTTGAATAGTTTAATGCCTTACCAATACCCTTAATTTTTTTTAAAATTAAAATAAATCTGTTTATATGGTTAGATTTTTTAAGGTAAGCCAGGCCAACAATGTTTCAGTACTCACATCATACACACAAATTTGCCAGAGAAGAATTTATTATTATGCAATGGCAAGTGTAGTAATTAAGTAACACTGAAGGTGAAATGCAATCAGATTATGTGATTCTATTCAAAAGAGAAGTTAATGTCTGCAGCCAACCTGCTATAAGCAAAGAGAATTAGATATTACATACAATATAAACAACAATTATTTATCATGGTCATGAAAGTAGATTTGGAAAACATGTTACATGCTAGGGTAGAGGAGACAAAACAATTTTAATATAGAACAAGCAATATCAAGTTTGTTAAAGAATTGTGCCATCATGGATGCTACCTGCCTTACCCACAATTCCCTGTTTGTTTTTTTTTTCCAACCATTCATTATAATTATGGTTAAGGCAGATAGCATCCATTACTGCATGACACAGGGACTTTTTGATTATATTGAACGGCATGCAGCATGTGCACTATTCACTGGCACGATCACATGACATTTGTGCTGATAATGTGAATGCTGTAGAATTGCACCCATGAATAATGTAAAAGAATTGTGTTGTAATGGGTGCTACCTGACTTGGAAATAAGGTTTCTCCTGTTTTGGCTACTTGGAGAAGGTACTGGTCCAGTATCAGAGGGATTTTCTTGTTTCCAAGGCAGGTATTATGACAATTCTTTTACAAATTTTTCTTGATTTAAAAAGAAAAAAAAAAAAAATTAAGGAATAACTATTCATTTTCTCCAGTCATGTAGGCTATAACAATGAAGTATAAAAAAATTTCAGAATAAAGTGAAATACTCCCATTTCCTACACTATTTGACCATCACATGAAGTTCTCAAGTAAAACTGTAAAGATTATTTTCCAAAAATAATGAATTACCCAATTTAATTGAATTCAACTAACCAATTTAATTAAAAATCAAACTCGCATTAATAACTCATTTTAAAGCACAGACCAGTAAAATTTAGATTTTCCTAGCCTTCCTAATTCACATCAATATTGTACCAAATGTGGTTAAATGATGTCCAGTTTCCTCACCAAACCCTTACCCTGCCACTGAAATTGTACATAGCAGTAGCAATCAACTTCTCTATATTTCTTTGGTTTAATTTGTCTGTTTTTTTTTTTTTGTGGGGGGGTGCATGTTCACTTCTTTCTTTCACAAGAAAACATTTTGTTCCAAAGAAACAAGGCTGCAATAATTCTGATGTATTTCCCAGAAAACTATATTGATCACAACAAATGCAAGCAATAAATTAGTTCTTTTATTTATTACAATGTGTTTTTTAGTAAGTAAACTTTCAACAAAAAGTGCAACACTTCATGTGAAGCGAGCCGATATCAGCCTTTTTTATAAAAAAGCAAAATTAAAATTGTTCAAGCAGTTTTATAGAATGAAAGAGCTCATGCTGGAAAAAAAAACATGCTTGAAGATAATGTTTGATTAACAAATGCTAATTGTGGTAGAGATTTTGATATTTCATTATTCATATTATCCTTACCCATCAGACTTTATAAGAGTTTATAAACAAATTACGATAGAGCATTCATAGTACAAAATAAATGTAAGTGAATATTTCACTTTATTTGTTACTAAATATAAAACTGTAAAATTTATTCTTCAAAATAAAAAGAAACAAGTAATATTTATTTGTTTTTAGGCTCAAACATGGATTCAACCTTCTGAGACAAAAGGTAAGAAGATCAAGAACAGACCTAAAGAACAAATCTATCATGCTCACAAAAGAGGAAAATAATGTAGGAAGATGATGCAATAATTTGATATTCAAATTGTCGGTTGCTTATAACCAAGTTTCGTTAATACATTATCTTAACATCCATGTGAAAGCTATAAAATCACATACTTGAGTGGGTTTGAAGAGTTTTGGATAGGCACTCATTGAGGAAAGTGTCTATAAAGCTGCATTGGATGCCACTACCTCCCTGCTGTATGATCAATTTTTGAATGGACACTGTCCTGGGTATGACGATAAACTAAATCCAGCAGCAAGGCTTCTAATCGGGTAATTGGAGATTTAGAGAAGTGTAGAACCACCTCTTAATTACTGTTGTTCCCAGGTTCACCCTAACCTGGGGTGGTAGCACTTGTTAATCCCCCATACTAGGCCCATTTAAGAGAAAAAGAAAAAGTTAAGCTGGGTAAGAGTCTTTAGTTTGGGATAGCAACTTATCTAAGAGAAGGAAATCTCTGATCTAAAAATCTCTACAATTACTGTGTAGAATAGAGTAGGCAGAACTCTCTAACCTTGGTAGGTAATCTTCCTGCAGAAGGTGTCTCAATAAAAATGTTTCCAGTCCCCTAAACTGGTTGGTGTTAGTAAGGGTATACAGCTGTAAAACTCGCTCCAATATTTCATGATTGTTCAATTACAGAGCCATCATGTAAATCCCAACCAACCCATGCTAGAATGGAAATGGACATTAAAGAAGGATTGTGATGATAGCTTCCTATATATCATAGAGAGACAAATGCTGCACATCCACAATTTCTGCCAAGAACATTTTAACAATTCAAAGAGAGAAACAATGCTCTCTCTCTCTCTCTCTCTCTCCTGTATTCTAAAGCACTGCTACAATATTGGTTGCCCCCAAATTCTGTGAGACTAATTTCTTCAGTGAAGTTACAACTCCATATGTAGATAATGTAAATAAAGCTATTGTTGGAAATTTCATGTTAATACAACAATATTTTGTTTGTGTTATCAGTGCTCTACATGAACTTCAGTGAACAATATTTTAACTGGAGTTAAAAGACTTCATTATTAAATAAATCATCACACACTGTAGAACAATTTAGTCTTGATCTCCAAATCAAATCCGTATGTGTCTCTCTACTAAGCTCAGTTAACTATCTTTTCTTTCTATACCACTCCCCACTCCTCTCCTGGCTGTTCTGTGCTAAGCAGCATTTTGAACAATATAAACAAGGCCATTTTTTTTCATCTGTTTGCTAATATATTTGTATTCAGTGACTTTAATGCCCATCATGCTAAGTGGCTGGAAAACTGTCACAGATTTTGCTGGAGTCCATATCAAGAACTTTTCAATCACTCAATCTCTCACGCAAATTTCCCCAATAATACTGATAGACTTGGTCTCTGCTAGATCTTTGTTTCACTTCTAACCCTGACTCTTACCATGTCATACAACTCTGATCATGCCATGGTTTCCGTTAATATCTCTTTCCACACCCTCTCCTTCCAGGAACCTCCTACCAGCAGGATATCTTACTGCTATCAGAGTGGACTGGGATGCATACCACAACTTCATTTATAGCGTTCCTTGGAACAAAGTTTTAGTCTCCCTGTTGAAGACTGGGCACCTAAAGTCTCCTCCTGGGTGAAAGCTTGCATTGAGGCTTTCATCCGTTGCAGGAAGTTCCAACTTAAGCCTCATTCTCATTCCTGTCCTTGGTTCTCTTCTGCTTGCTCAGCCGCCATTACCCACAGAAACCACTTCTTCCAGCTTTACTAGCATGACACATCTAACCATAACAGGCACCTTTTTGTCTGCTTGCAAATAGAATGAAGCTGCATATAGCATACCACAGGTTTGGCTCTAATGACTACTGGTGGTTCCGCAAAAGCATGCAAAACAGCAAACTTTTGATCCCTCCATTGCTCAATAATTCTGGGGTTCTCACATCCACAATGGACAAAGCTGGGTGCTTTGCTTGCAAATTCTCTTACAATTCTACATTTGACTCATCTGGAGTACTCACGTCCAAATTCCCTCCTAGAACTGAGAACCAACTGAATCATATATACATAAACCCCTCTCTGGTCTCTAAAATTATTTCTAAACTTTACTCCCAGAAAGCAAGTGAATAAGTGGATGTGACGGTATTCCAGTCATTGTCCTTAAGAAATGTGCCTCTGGACTTTCTCCTGTCCTCTCCAAACTCTTTAACTATTGCTTTGCTGCTTCTTGCTTCCCTGCTTATTGGAAGTCCTCCTCTGTAGTTCCTGCCTTTAAAAACTCTGGAGAGCCCTCCGATCCTTCTATCAACTTATCAGCCTCTTACCACTTTTTGGCAAAGTGTTCAAGGCTATTATCAATGCTGAAATGATTCAGCATCTCACATCCAACAAATTATTTTCTGATAAGCATTATGGCTTCCACTTCACCAGGTCTACTGCTGATGTGCTAATGACCATCACATATATCAGGCCCTTGATATGAACGGCAAAGTCTGGGCTGTTGCCCTGGATATCACTAAAAAATAGAATTTGGCATGCTGGCCTTTTGAAAAAGGCCACAGGGTTACAGTATAACTGGATGACTGTTTGATTTAATCCAGTTGTTCCTGTCATATAAAATGAGGGTTGTTCTAAATGGGCATACTTCCAAATAATTTCATGTAAATGCAACTGTCAAGGCTCAAGGCTCTACCCTAGGTCCTTCATTTTTCCTGATATTTATCAATGACCTTCCTGATCTAATTAGTTCCTAAGTTGGCATTTATGCAGATGACACCCCATCTACTCCCATCGCAATATGAAATCTGCCATAGTAGTACATCTCACTTGTTTTCTTGGAAAAGACCTAGAGTCTGTGATAGATTGGAGTAATAAATAGTTTGTAAATTTTAATACTTCCAAAATAAAGCTGCTCTCCTTTAACCATCATAGAAAAGCTCTCCTATCTTCCATTAATATAGATCACACTAGTCTCCTTGAAAGCAATACACCATACTTCCTTGGCCTCACTCTAAGTTGATCTCAAGTAAAATGAATACATTGAATCAATAGCTGCATCCACTGCTAAGAAGCTTGGGTTGCTGTGCCAAGCCAGGAAATTTTTCTGGTCAGAAAACATCTTACACATTTATAAATCTACCATTCACCCATGCATTGAATACTGTTGCTATATCTGATCAGGTGCTCCTGCTGCTCATCTCAGGGTTCTTGACAAAATCCAGAGGAAGATCTGCAATGTAATTGGTCCCAATTTGGCTGATCACCTTCAGTGTCTTTCTCACTGATGGAATCTGGCTTTCCTCTGTGTTTTCTACATGTATTTTCACAGCTTCTGCTCTGACTTGCCCCATCCCCATGAGTTTACTTGTGCAACTAGATTGGCAACTAGGTCCCACCCTTTTACTGTCAAAATAGGCAAATGTAACTTCCAATTCAACTCTAGTGGCTTCTTTCCTTGCACTTCCCCAAACTGTGGAACTGCCTTCCCTATGCTTTACTGATAGCTAAAATCTCCAAGAGTTTAAATGTAATATCAATTGCCATCTATCTCCATGACTCACCTTCTCTTACCTTTTCTACATCACCTGTACCATTTTCTTTTCTGTCTACTCTCATTGAAGCCCCCTGTGCACCAGTGGCAATACTGCCTTGTTTGTGGTGAAACGATTATAAAAAAAAAAAAAAGAAAACTTTCCTGTGATCCAGGGAATGGTCAATGAAGCATCAGAATTGTCGCCAATGTCAAAGAAGACAAGCTTCACTTAATCACAGTTTTATAATCAGTTGCAAGACCAATAAGACCACAGACACTTGTCATGTTTTGCTATATGCTATATTTATGGGTTAAAGTGGTTAATATCAGGGATAGAGCAATTCAAATATAGAAGTGGACATTAAAGTGAGTACCCAGCAGCAATAGTCCATTTCGTGCTTATAAACAATTCTGTATGAAACAGACTATCACTGCCAAGTGTTGACTTCAATGTCCACTTTATATTTTTTGTCCTTGTTTTTAATAATTTTTTGCGTTTTAGCTGTGGTTCCTTTTTTCTTCATATATTTTTCTTTTCTCAGAGTGAATTGTAATTTTGTTGATTTAATATTTACCAACATATTCTTCTGATAAAGTGTTGATTGAAAAAGAATCTTTAAGAAAGAATGCTTTCCTGCATTTTCAAATTTATATATAAATTTCATTTTAAAACACTTTTGAATTTTACTAAAATTGACAAAACATTATCAATAACCATAAAATCAACTCATGAGTCATATTTTGAGAGAATGAAGTTCTTGTAATCATTGCATTCAGCAATCATAATTACTTTCATACTCACAATAACAAATAACCAACAATTGATGTGGAAAAGTAAAATAATTCTACAAAAATTTCCGCAATTTATTTAAAAAAAGAAAGATCCCAGAATTTTTCTGTATTAGCAGTATCAACTGCTACTTAATATTGTAATGTTTTAAGTTTCAGTTTGTTATTTCATTGGCATTTATTTAGCATATGCACACGTATTATATAATATACTTAGTTCACTCAGAAATAGAAGTCTGCCGAGAGAGAGACAAATCCATAATACTCCGAGCATAAATTCAGATAAGTTAACTATCTTATTTGATTACTAATGCACACACACTAAAATAATTATGAAATTTGTGTTTTAGGAGATATATATATATATATATATATATATATATATATCCTAAAACACAAATTTGAGAGTGTAAATAGTCATGCGGATGACTATTTATGCTCTCACACCCTGATTGAGCACTCTGGAAGAATGGTAGACTTTGAAAAACAGCTACTTCCATAATGAATTAGAGCACTCTGGCTACTGGGTGTGTATAATGATAATGTATATGCTAAAAAGTCTGCCTCCTTCTACCGAGTGCCCATAGCCCAGAGGTAGAATCACCAACTGACGCCAATAGGTTTCAATCCTGGGTTAAAAGCAATCGGAGTCTAACTGTACTGATGAGTTGTGATACAGCGAAACAGATCTGTCTGCAGATGACTATATATATATATATATATATATATATATATACACACACACACACAGATAGGCAATATCTAGAGTTATTTCCTTATGTACACTTGCTGAACACTTCAAACCAAGAATCAGAATAACCATCTTTTAACAATATGGTTAATAATTCTTCCTATATTTAGCATATAACCCAGTGGCAACAAGAGAGAAATACAAACAGAAACATTAGGTTTCATCACAAGACAAGTGAGAGATACAAATAAGTTCATAAAAAAAATTTCTAATTTCAAAGCTAAACAGCTCTCCTTTTACTGGTCAATCTTAAACTTGTAAAACCTGCAATATTCTGAGAAAATTAACACCAATCTCGGTTTCATTTTTTATTATCATTTACAGTAATTTATTTTCTTTAATTATCAAGTATTATATATATTATATGTACATTGAAAACATTCACCTCAAACTAAAAGATACTTACATTCATTGGCTGAAGACATTGATGTGATTTATTGTAAAATTACCCAATAATCAACACAATTAAGAATATATAAGACCCCAGAGTAAAACTACTGCAGTTTATGAACACTCATTCAGTAGGAAATAAAAGGAAGGCAAACAAAACATGCAATATAAAATCAATAATTAGTATTCTGAAGCAGGCTTTAGCATAATCAATACTATTGCACAATAATTCATAAAGTATTTTAAAAACGATAAAAATAAACAAAAACAGGATTTATTTAAAACTGATTAGAGAAAACAGTCTAAAAAATATTGTACAATAATTATAAAATATTATCCTACTTTGAGTGAGAGAAAACCATGGTTGTTAAGAACAGTTGTCAATATCAGCAATTGTGCCCCTAAAGAATCAGTACTAAAGAAGGTTTAAACTTCACAAAAATCATGTCTCCTATAATTAGATAGGAGATTCAGTTACTGAGGTTGCTTTGAAAATCCCCAAAACCTCAGCTGATGAGCTAAGACTGAAAGTGAGACAAACACTAGAAAAAGCCAAACTGCCCAAATCAAACATCACAAGGGAGGAAAAGTTAGCTATCAAGACCCTACAGAGTGGCAATTGTATCACCATACCGAAAACTGACAGGTAATGCTACAAAGGTGACGAACAAGTCAGAATACTCTGAGAAATTGGCAAGTTTAGTTTGGGATGGTAGCAAAGTGAAAAAGGATCTAGCTCTAAAAGACAGAGAGGAAGCTATCACAGATCCTTAATATACAATTCTGGAAAAGTCATATACCAAGCTACAATTTTCTCTTAAAAGAATACATAAATGATAAAAAAAAAAAAGTGTCTACATTATATATACACACACACACACATACATACACAAAGTAACCAAAAACATTCTGTCCGTTTTTTGATTAGTCATTGAATGAAGTTGAAATACATATGAAATGTGTGTAGCAATTGTTTTCAAATTGAACTGCTGGAAGTAGGAACATCAGAAGTTATAAAAGACATGTGCACCGTGCCCGGCCATCAGTTATAAGCTGGACAGCTGTGAGAAGGATGGAAGTGGCTAGAGATCTTGTTCAGGGCTGTTTGCTTTACGCCATCAAAGTGGGCTTATCAGCAGCTGCATCAAGTCGCCGTATATGTCAAGCGTTTGGGGATAGTGCTGTGGATGAACGTACTGCAAGGCCTTAGTTTTGAAAATTCAAGTCAGGAGATTTGTCTCTCCATGATGAGCCTCGCAGTGGACGACCACAGATGTTGAATGACGGAGTCCTAAAGGTGGCCATTGAAGAGGACAGTAGTCTAATGTGTAGTGAACTTGCAAGGCAGTTCAACGTTTCCACTGAAACAGAATTCACCTGCACCGCCTAGGTAAGATGCACAAACTGAACAAGTGGGTTCTGCAAATGCTGTTGGAGCCTGCGTATCGCTGCTTTCTTGCCACCTTACTGCATCCTTATTCAAACAAGTGCTTACCAGTGATGAAAAGTGGGTTCTGTACAAAACTCCCAAGCATTCTATTCATTGGTTGTCTCCTCAGGATGCTGTCCCTCACACCGCAAGACCACCTATGCACCCACTCAAGATTATGCTTTCTGTCTGGTGAACAGGTCGTCAAGTGGTTCATTATGAACTGCTACCAACAGGCCAAACAGTCACTGGAGACCTATACTCGCAGCAATTGAAATGTGTACAACAAGCAATGTGCCAGAAGGAGCCAGTACTGGTGAATTGGAAAGGTGTGCTTTTCCTCCATGACAACACCAGGCTGCATATCGCCCGAGTGATCAGGGATACAATACAGCAACTTGGGTGGGAGACTTTGTTCCATCCACCTTATTCACCTGACCTTGCACCATCCGATTATCATCTCTTCCACTCCCTGGATAATCATCTCCGTGGGAAATCCTTCACCAATGAAGCAGACTTGCACAAAGCCCTCACAGACTTCTTTGCGTCAAAAAACTGAGTTCTATCGCAAGGGCATTGAACAGCTGGAGACATGTTGGCAGAATGTGCTGGATGCCAATGGCGATTGCTTCAAAGACTAAATATAAGTTAAACATACTGTGAAGGGTTTTCTTTTTTTCCTTTAAAAACAAACAAAACTTTTTTGGCTACCTTGTGTGTGTATATATATATATATATATATATATATATATACACACACACATATATACACGTAAAAATTTTATAAGCAAATACATGGATAAAGAAAAGCAAGAATGCACAAATAAAAAAAATATATATGTAGAAAAGTTTTTATATATGCATACACTCACACACAGGTAGGAGTGTGTATATGTAGGCAAATATATGTGGGTATGTGTGTAAATATATGCATACTGTGTGTATATGGGAGGTCTGTTAGTATATCTGCATAAATAATATTTATACGTATATAAATCTTCATAAGTATGTGAGTGTGCAAACCAAATACTTACCTGTGAATATGGATGGATGTATATATAAGTAGGTGTACACAAACATTTGTATGTACACATATATATGGGTACGGACATGTGTGCAAGTATATAAATATATGTATATTTTCTGAGTATACATGAGATTTGTTAGTTTACTTGCATAAATATGTGTTAGCATTAATTATACACATACAAATCCAGTCTTCATAAATATGTATATGAGTGTGCAAACAATATTTATATGTGAACATAGATGGATGTGTGTATATGTTGGTGTATGCACAGATGCATTTGTATGTACATTTGTAGACGTATGAACATATGTGTAGGTGGATATAAATAAGTATACGTGATTGTGTTAATACGTAAGGTTATATGTGTGTATGAATTCATGTGCTTCAGTGGGCGTGTAATGGTCACTATTTCAGCACAATGAACTCTTCTCACCCAGCCTAATGATCCCCAACTGAGATAAGTCTTTGTTCTAGATCATGTTACTTGATTTTCATTTCATTTTTAAAGACATTTTTACTCCAGGAAAATATTTATACCAAATGGAACAAATATAGTGTGGTCTGAGCTAATTTAGCTCATAGAAATAAATTTTAATTTATAACCAATCTAAATGATGTGCTCAGTTTTCCTTTATAAATATATCGTGCTGGATAACATCCACTGAGCTCTCTATACAGATATAACACTTAATATTTTATATTAAGTAGAATGTGTCATGCCAGGATGTTTTTCCTGGCCTGAATCCATCCTGCATATATACAAATCAAATCGTCCGTGCACGGAATACTGCTGCCATATATGGTCAGGCGCCCCTGCTGTTCATCTCAGTGTTCTCGACAGGCTCCAAAGGAGAATCAGCAATGTGACAGGTACCGACTTGGCGGCTCGACTACAGCCACTTCCTCACTGACGAGATGTGGCCTCCCTTTGTCTGTTCTATAAATACTTTCATGGCTTCTGCTCCAATGAACTTAAGTCACTGGTGCCTCTGCAACAGGTGTTTACTCGTGCAACCAGATTGGCAACTGGGTCCAACCTCCAGGAATTTAAATGCAATGTCAATACGCATCTATTAACCACTTGACTAGTTCTTTCACCACCCTGTATATCCTTTCCTTTCTCTCCACCTGTCATCACACCTGTATTCACATCCTTCTCTTGCTCCTTTCCAAGTGGTTCGTCTTCCTCTTCACTCTCTTCTACTTAATCTTTTTACTCTTATGTAGCCCCCTGCACATCAGTAGCATTACCGCCTTGCTCGGGATGATAAAAAAAAAATCTCCTTGGATTATCCTCACCATTCATGGACTTTACATCATTACATATATAAACTAAAATTTTCAGGTATAGCTCAACTGGGATACTTTTGAGTAAAAGCAGTGAAATGTTGTTCAGTCAATAGAAACAAAAATTCTGATAAGAATTAAAGCTGGCTAAATTTAGGTTAAATTTTGAAAATTAGTTTATCATATTCAGTCAAATTAACCCCAAGCAATACCTGATTGCTTCAATATAAGCAAGTCAATTTGGGCTGTTAGACAATTGTGCTCATGTTTCAAGACATTGATTTTTACTTCACCACCCTCTTAACAACCGCTAGCAAAATACTGGCCAAGAAGAGTTATTCAATTGGAGATTTTCTATGACTGTTTACAGATGAGTGATCTAGTGTAGGTTTTTGAGACCAACTGTCAATAGATCTGAGACTAAAGTTTCCCGATTGACTAGCTGAACTTACTATCAGTTATCAATAAGATGTGCCGTTATTGTGATCTATTAGGAATGATGTCAATATCCAAGAATTCACTGACTGCCTATAGTAAGGCCACAGTACTGCCAAATGAGAAGGTATAATTTTGAAAATGTAACCCTCATCAAATAAACTCAATGGTATTGTTTTTATGAACAAGATTTGGTTAGCTAGATAGGAAGCAACTTTTCTTGCAACTTGCCCACTTCATTTCTGAAGATGTTTAACCAGCTTTACATAAAACTTCAGATGAAAAACTTAAATATTAGGGTGGCAGTGAGTGAATGATAGAGTGAGTTCCCTCTAACTGTGGACAACATGGTTCTTAAAGTTACATATAACCTTATGATTCAATTAAAAATTGAAACAAATGCAAGAGAACTGACACAGATTTAATAACTTATCTGCTTAAATGAAACTATTACAAAACAAAATCTGATTTGTCAATGTCATAAGTAAATGAACTTCTGGGAATTATATCTGATTTCATTGTACAAAGATCAATTTAACAGAAAAACAGAAATTTTAAGGAAAATATTTAGTATCCAACAATTCAATTTATACATGATTTTCTAAAGAAAAAAAAAGTCATGTTTCATTGTGTATTATAACTAGAATTCTTAAACTATTACATACTGAAATGTTCAAAGTCATATGATACCAGTATATAAAAAGCAATGATCAGTGGTGCTACTACCTTAATATCATGGAAATGCCCAAAACTATAATAAGAGTTGTGTTCTGGCTAGACTGCTTATGAGAAGGCAACTTGAATTATTGGTGTTTAAATTAGCCATAATAACAACAACCAAACAGGACATTTAATTTCTGAAATTTGTTGGGACATTTGACATCCCTTGACCTACAGTGTCACAAGCATACCAGATTTGAGGAATGAAGTTATAACCACCCAGGGTGAAGACTGACTACATGTCCATAATGAGTATCAACAGAATTATCTGGTGATAACTATCTGCAGTAAAAGACAAATGACATTGGCTTAAATCACATCCAATGCAGGTGGTTTCAAATGCAAAGCCAGCAGATCAGGTCACCTATCTTTAGCTTCCAGAGAAAACCAGCTATTGCCACAACACCAGACAATGCTTCACCTGGACATTAATTGAATTCTAGAGAACTGGCATTTGTTGTGTGGTCTAAGAAGTCAAGGTTCCAATTGTTTCAGGATATGGTAGGACTCAGGTGTGATGCAGACCCAATGGGTATATCAACCTCACTAGTTGACAAGGCACTGAGAAGGCTGGTGATTTTCCTATAATTATGTGGGATGTGTTCACATGGTATTAACTAGATCTTGGTCACCTTAACACATCACTGAGTGCTACATCAAACAGCTTCATGAGCCTTTGCAGCTAGTCATACACTTCCCGTACCCTAAGTTACCTAGAAATGGTTTAAGAAGCATTCTAGAAGCTTACAAAGTCTATTTAAAATCAATTGTAAATGTGTTTATACCAAATAAATAACTTATCAATAGATTCCCTTTGTTGTCATAATTAGTAATCTTTCTGCAAATGAAAGACAGAAACCATGGTTAAAATAGAAGTCTAAAAGAAAACTAGTGATATTATGTATGATAATTACATTAAAAAAAAAATAAATCTCAGGTTAAAAAGATACTTTCTTGTTCAGAACTTAAAATTCATAATCCTTACATTTAAGAAAAAAAAATATCATTTTTCTGATTGCCCCTATATAGGTTTACAGAAATATTTCTAAACAAAATTTTACTTTAATCTAAATGTGATATATATATTGTTTGTCAAAGTACAGAAACTAACAAGTCACCTCCTTCATATTTCTACTGCAGAATAGAAAAAAGTTTGACTTAAAAATGAATGATAAAATATATTTAATTTTGAAAATAGTATAACAAAGAGATATTAACAAATTAAAAGTTTAAAAAAAAAAAAAAAAGGTAATTTGTTTGAAGTATTAGCAGAATTGTTTTAAGCTTTTTTATCAAGTAGATTTTATTACAAATCCCAGTCTGTCCTATTCTATAACAGTTAAAAGTAAACAATATGAACTGGAAATAAAGTAGTAGCCTCAGATACATTAAATATCCTGGTAAGGAGTTTGATACGGACATTGCCTTTAAAAAATTAAGTAAATGATTGGTTGAGCAAAATCTAGCAACTTGTTCCTCATTTGGTTATTTACACTATGTTTGTTTGCTATTAGTAATAGTGACAGTTTCTGAAATTCAGACATGCAGTAGTTTCATTATTTTTGATTAATCTGTTTTTCATCCTACTTTAGAAATGGTTGCAGAATGTAACAACCTGAGAAATTACGCCAAAAAATTTAATTTTACAGAGTGATTATATACATTTGCTCATTTGTGTTGGGTTTTTTTTTCTAAACTCTACAAGTTAATATTTTTATTTTAATGTGGTTGAAGAAAGATGTTCAGTTTCTAAAAAAAAATTACTTCTAATTTTTAGTAGACATTTATATTTTTCAGTTCTACATATTTATCAGGGCTGCAACACCTTAGATACGGAAAGGATTGCACATGAAAATATAGTTAAACATGAAAACATTTAAAAATTAAAAATCATTTGACACGTTGATACTAAAGATTTTAAAGTTAGTTGGTTTTCTTTTTAATATATTAGGTTGTCCCAAAAGTTCGTAAACACTTGCGAAAAATTGAATTTTTATGCAATTTTGCGTTTATATTGTTATAGTGATCTTCATCTTTGTATTCCAGACGGCAATTGATAAAATTGAGCAGCAAGTTTTGATTCGTTACTGCTGGAAGTGAGGTCTCTCAACCGAAGGTGAAGGAACAATTGCGGCAATTTCAAAGTGGTACAAGCATTTTGATTCTGGCGACATGAGTCTTGAAGGTAAGCCTCGTTCAGGACGACCGTTAAAGTTGGATGATGGAGACTTGCAAACCGGGTTGGACATTGCGCCTTCATCGAGCACTCAAGAATTGGCTGATGAGCTTGGAGCTGGCAAATCAACAATTCACCGACATTTGAAACAACTTGATTTTGTTCACAAAAAGCTGCACCAAGATCCGCACAAACTCACCAAACCACAAGTCAACAGACGAGTTGAAATTTGCCGTCAATTGCTCAGCAATCCATTGGACGAGCATTTTTGGAAGCGCATTGTGACATCAGACAAGAAATGGGTCTATCTGATCCAGCACAATCAAAACAAGTGATGGGTTCAGAAAGGGCAAGAGATACCGTCAGTTCAAAAACAAGATCGATTCGACAAGAAAGTCATGTTGTGCGTTTGGTGGAACTTTGAAGGAATCATGCATTTTGAGTTGGTTCCAAATGGTCATGCCATCAGTGCCAAACTTTACTGTCAGCAAATTGAGTGGGTCTACGAAAAGTTGAAGCAAAAGTATCCGGCTCTGATCAACCAAAAGCGCACTTTGATGCAGCAGGACAATGCCAAGCCACACACCGCCAGGAAGACCAAAGACAAGTTTGAAGAGCTGGACAGCGTTGAGGTTCTGCCATATCCAGCCTACAGTCCTGACTGTGCTCCATCAGATTACGGCCTTTTCCGCTCAATGCAACACTTTCTGAAGGGTCGCCGATTTGACTCATTTGATGAAGTCAAGGAAGTGTGTCAAGAATTCTTTGATTCGAAGCCGGCTGAATGACACTTTGACCAGATCCGAAAGCTTGCAGATCGATGGCAGAAAGTCTTGGAAAAATTATGGTCTTTATTTTGAACAATAATTTTTGTTGTTTTTGCGAGTAAAATTTCAATTTTTTGCACATGTTTACGAACTTTTGGGACAACCTAATATATGTTTCAAAATTTTTCCCCCAGGTTTCATTGCCTTTTAAATAGTTTAAGCAACAAAATTATTCACTGAAAAATTAAATGGTGATTGACAAAGCTATTTTTATATGGGCAGTACATAACCTTGTTAATCTACCATCAAACTGCAAAAGTAGTTACAGGAAGTTTATCAAGGAAAGGCAGATTGAAAACAGCATCAATGTTAGATATAAAATATCAACAATGACCTCTATAAAAGTAGGATTTGTAAAAGTCTTTCATTATTGTTCATTATTCATTATTTCATTATTGTTATCATGATTAAGTAAATTGGTTGCATTCATGCAAGCTGCAGAAAGAGTAGACAAGTTGTTGTGCATGTACTATAATGGTATATAGAGCAATACTGACAACTCATAGCAACACAGGACCATAAGCCATGAAGTCTTTGATTTAATCTCCAGTTGATGTTGGTTATTCAAAGTTCCACAAGAAAAACTTTCAAGACCAAAGCTAGTATCATTTTTGTTTAGTCATAAAATGCACAAAAAAGTAAAGATGCATGACCTTTAATAAATATATTAATGATTAATTAAAAACTCAATCAAAAAAAATACAAGCGCTTAAATATTAACCAAATTCTTCATATTTTCTTCTGACTACAGCCTTGTAATGTGTAGTTAAAATAAACAAGTTTCAAACTATAATAGGGTATTCAACAGGAAATTCTTTTTAGTCTGACATAATTATTTCATTTTTGTTATACAAGTTGGTTATAAAGTAAAAAAAATAATTTTAAGAATTGTTTTTAACAGATTAAAAAGCCTTTTATTTCTTTATATCTATATTTTATTTTATACTTATAAGTTCATGCTGGAGTAGAGAACATAGCAAACTTTTAATGTATTAACTGAAGCCATTTCAAGTCAGTTAAAAATGACTGGTAATAAAAAGAAAATCTTGTGAAATGAAGAACTAAAATCAGTGATGTATGAAAATGAAGTTGCTTTTATATTGCATCATCACTTGGAGAGAAAAAAAAATTACTATAACCAGAGAAAATCTCAATGGCTGGATTCAGAAAAAAATGCTAAAACAGAATTAAAATTCTTCTATAATTCCCGGAAGACCATGGTAAGTGATTGAGTAGGAATGATTTAAGACAGCTCCCTTCAAACTATTAAAAAAATACATTGAAGAATCACCTTGAAATAGTGTAATCAAAACTCAAATATTGTCCAGTTTGATGAAGAGAAAGAATGTGATTTTATTGTCGAATATCTTCATGTTATCCAAATACTAAATTGGAATTAGCTCTAAAAGGGATGCTTTATTGCACCCTGTCAATTCCCCTGATCTCTAAGAATCATGATCACTGGCATGAACCCTTCCATAATCTGACACAGATTGAAGCAGCTTTCTATCAATTTCTTGTTTTATTATTATCATTATTGTCATTGCTCAGTAAATGAAATTAAATATATATTTTGTTTCCCGAACAACCTAATATGCAGTCATGAAGTTGACTTGAACTTATTATGGTTGAGAATAGACATAATAGATTTTTGTTAGTATTACTTGGACAGTAAGGTAATTACGAGCAAGGGTGCATTCACCCATCAATATCATGGCATGTCAAATAAGATTTTGTTAAAATATATAGTAACTGAAGGAAAGAGATAGATTAATACCTTTCTCAAGGATATTTGTGCATAAGTTAATGCAAGGAATTCAACTGGAATTCGAACTCGGCTCCCTGATTTGTGGATATCGATTCAGAACAACAAATCAGGGATCCGAGTTCGAATTCCAGTTGAATTCCTTGCATTCACTTATGCACAAATACCCTTGGGAAAGGTATTAATCTGTCTCTTCCCTCCAGTCATGGGTTAAATAATAGGACAGACTGGGTTCTATAGCCTTGGCTGGCAACCAGTCTACCGCAGAAAGCAATGGCAACCTACTGCGGGATATCTTCTGCCTAGTCAGTCATGTCTCTTTTAAGACATGATCGCCCAAAGCGTGTATCACATATGGCATTTAATTGATATAATAATGGAACAGTAAAAGGTAATGAACTATTCCATTTTCTTACAACTTTGTGCCAACAAAACTGTCTGAGCCAATATCTGAATGATTTTCCAAGTTAGCAAGCATTATGTAACTTTTCACATTCAACATATAGAAATTAAGCTGATATTTTTATGACTTGCATATAAAGTTGTAATTGTATTTCTGAAAGGTAGCAACCTCATTTTTAAACTTTAAAATATTCACACACACATTAATATAAATATTCCTCACGTGTGAAGAATATATACTTAATAGCATTATTACATTACTTTGAGTACTATTTTATTAATGTTTATTAACACGAGCACTCAATGTGCAATATCTTATGCGTGTGTGTGTGTGTATATATACATTCATAAATACATATACATATTCACATCCTAATATGAGACAATGTGGTGTGAATATCACTTGCATGCTAACAAATGATCACAATGTGTGTATAATGCACACAATCCACCATATTTCTTTACATATTCAGCCAAAGGAAGTCTATCTTTATATATATACTCTTGTAACATAATCTAATTTCTGGGATATAACTTGAATGAATGGTAAAACTTGCTTTAATCCAATATACAGGGTGCAATGGATAAATTGTCTAAATTATACAAAATTGAAATAAGATTTACATCTCATTTTAACAGATATATTTACCAAAATTATACAAACATCTCTTTAAATATTAAAGAGGAAATTTATTCAATAAAAATCACAATTGGCTTCAACCACAGCTTCCAGATGAATTCAGAATCTCCTGCAACTCTTCTGGATGGTCTTTTTGTTTAAGTTGGTGAATACTGTTGTAATACTTGCCTTCAGTTCATCTTTGGTATTACTCTGTGCCTCATACAAAATAATCAAAGAGGATTGCAGTTTGGGAAGTTAGATGGCCAGATGTAAGGGGTGAAAGAAAAAATCCGACAGCCATGACTGGGTTCTCTTGATTGTGTTGTGCAGAGTCTTGTGGCCAGACATAGGGTTTTCCAGCAGCCATCCTTTTGACCCAGAGCAGCACTACCTCCTCAAGGCACTTGAAGGCCTCTATGTTTAGTCTGAAGCCCTTACCAACAAATTTGGAAGTTCTTTTCTTATCAAAATGATCAGAGTAACATTTCCAAGCTGCTATACCTTCGTAGTCATTATTAGACTCGTCCAACTCTTTCTGAATCCTTTGTACTGTCCTCAGATTGAGGTCCAAATGCTCTGAAATGTTTGTATTGGAGCTTCCAGTGCAAATACCAAGCAGTACAGCATGCTGTTTCCAAATTTCTGGCAGAGTAAATTACGTCATGGTGCTTTTTTTTCTTACAGAGAGTGCCCAACTGACCCTACTATACTATGCAGTCAACGAAAAAGCAAACAATGCACATGAGCAAAAATAAAAATATAAAATGGTGATAATTTACCCATCACACTCTGTATTCACCTAGTAGACATCAATTTAAAAGCAATACATTAAATTTAATACAAATCAGTATTGCAAAGCCTCCAGCTAAAACTTCCATCATTTGGCATATCTGCTCAAAATCAGTTCTTGGTAAATTAAGCAGGTATGTAAAATGCTTTGTGTAATTTGAAAATTTTTTTTTATCTCTGAGAGTCAAAATGTTCTTTCATTAAAACTTTTTTTTTGTTTTTTTTATTGTTGACAAATCTTACTGGACAATTAACTGTTGTTTCCTTTATTATAATAGAGGACTCCATCCCAGCATATAAACAACAGTATTATCTTTGAATGAAAACCCACTTTTGGTATGGTTATTAATGGCTACATTGTTGTAAACTATCTACTTGCCATTGTCAGTTGTATTTTTTTAACTTATCTAGAAGCTACACATAAAAGCTGGGATAAATTATTTTGAATGTTTGAATATTTTGAACACGCTTTCAATCATAAAACATTGAATTCTCAAGTAATATTTCCATTTAATCAATAACCACCTCAAATAATCTACCCAACTCTGGTCTATTATTCAGTGAGAAATCAAAAAACTTCACAAATCACTTTTGATAATGTTTCATCATTCACAAACTATTGGGTTGTCACATGAAATGACGCACTTTATAGGAAATGAATAAAATGCTTCTGAAATGTTAAATAACTAATTTATTGAATTGAAATAGAAATTATGTTGATAAATGACTTTTCTTTAATGTACCTCTAAATTCTTGATACTATATTTAAAAAATTATCATTTTTTGGTGTGATGAACAGTTCTAATGCTTCAATTACCTCTTCCTTATTGGAGAATATTTTATTGCATATGAAAAGCTCAAAATGCTTAAATAAGTGATAACCAGTAGAAGAAATATCAGGTAAATATACAGGATGAGGCAAAATTTCATGATTCAAGGTACATAGCTTTTGGAAAGTTGATTGAGAAGTGTGTGGCTGTGCACTGTCAGGCAGCAAAATTGGGCCATTCCTATTCACAAGTCTAGGGCATTTCTTTTTCAATTTTTCATGCCTACACAATTTCTCAATACAAGGTTACTGTTATTGTTTTCCCTTCAGACAGGAATGAATAATGAATAACCGCTTTGAAAGAAGACCATATAGTAACCATTAATTTAGGTGCAGTAGCGATTTTGGGTATGGTTTTGGTGATTCACTTGTATCTAACCACTAGTCAATTCTTACTGTTGTCAAAGAGTATCCATTTATCATCATATGTAATGATTCGATCATTTTCATTGGGTTTATGTGTAACAATATATTAAAAGAAAATGGGGCAGGAATAGGTCAAGATTTTTTTTTTTTTTTTTATATAGCAAGGTTACTTTGTTAGATGACCGAATCAACAACCAACAAAAAATGCAATATTTCATGTGTGACAGCCTAATATGTATATTTTACATTTCTTAAAAAAAAATCAGAAAACATACAGAAAACATCCCATATTTTCTACCATCTTCAATATTAGAATCAAGAAATAAAAAACAGGCCAGTTTTGATAAATATTTTTAAAAAATGCATGCCAATATAACAGCTGCCAAAATAGAGTCAAAAGCAATCTTTCTGAATAAAATTAGTTAAAAATAATTACTTTTGATAACAAATATTTTTACATTAACCAATAATATCTATTTTTCTCACAGAAATTTGGTTATTACATTTTTTAAGAAAAATTTACATTAAGATTTTAAAAACAATTTGAATTTTTTCATATTTTTATTGTTCATTCAACCTTACTAAAACTCAGTAAAAAACTTTGGACAATGTGCTAAAATGTAGGTTAAAATTAATCCAAGTATTTTGGAGAAGTACAAAAAATTAGTCTAGACACAAGAAAAAAAACTTTTTTATGGTGGAAATTAGCAGCTATCAAATTATTGCTTAACTCTGTATAACAAATTTATCCTGGTTATATTACAAGTATGCTAGCTATTTAGCTTTCTTTTTCTGTTAGAAATTGAGCAAGCAGCAACAATAAGACAATTAGTCACAATATTTGGGAAATCTGTTATCTGCATTGCATATGTCTGGGTTATCTAGAGTTTTCATGCCACATAATAGAAACAGTCTAAAACATGAACAGGTTACCAATAAGCAATGATTGGATTCTTGGCATTTAAATACAGATTTATTCAAATTAATTTGACTGCATTCCAAATAAAAAATCCAGGAATTGAACATTAGTTGAAACATTTAACAAAAGCCAGGAAATTCATTGGCCCAAAATGTTGCATTCAAAATAAAGAAAAAACTATTTTAAATAATTCATGAAATAATTTGCCTAGCAAATTATTCTCAAGGTGTTGTTCCTCACAAAATCAGATTTTGTCATATGATGGTATTTTTTTTTATAAAGAATAAATTCCTGGATTTTTTATATTCTCAGCATTTTTCATGATTTTTATCACTACTAAAATTAGACCAAGATCATACAATCAATATTGACGATATTTACATTATAAAAGAAATTATATTAAACAATTATAACAATGTCTGTAATTGCATATACAAATTTTAGAAGAAAAAAAAAAAATTATGTCTTCACTGACTACTGCCAGAAAATTCAGTCATATTGAGAATTTTGATGTGGCTCATTTTTTTTTTTTTAGAACAAGAACTCATCTTTTTTTTTTTGTTTAAAATAAATTTTACTCAAGTTAGGTCTTGTGAAAGAAAGTCAAAATGGAAACAAAAGATATTTATTGTTGAGAAAAATATCGCTAATAAATTAAAATAAAAAGAGTTGAGTATAATTAAGGATACTACATTCAAATGGCAAACTTGAAAATATAAATGCAAAAATTAAATTATGTGTGCAAGAGAGAGAGAGAGAGAGAAAACAAACATATATACTAATTAACTGATTGTATAACGTAATACAGGAGTGTTTCTATTATCCACTTTTTTAAATATTTATTACATTGTATGTAATTTCATTTGCTGTACAAAAAGTTTATTCTACCAAAAATTTGAATGCTTGAATTTCATAGTTGTCATACTCTACTATGGCAACAAAAAACACCTCTGAGTGAAATTAACAATAAGGTTACTCCAATTGAAAAAGAATGTAGCAAAAAAGGAAACAATAGTGATATTGCATAGTGCTAAAGTTTAATCTTCCAATTTTTGTTTTCCATTTTGGAAAAAGTTTAGAGGTTTAAAGTCAATAGAACATTAAAAAAAAAATTATATATATATATTAAAATAATGACCATTTACAGTTTTAATGATTATGATTAGCAAAAGGTTATTCATATTCAGAAAAAAACAAAACAAGTGAAAGTATAACAATTGTGAATAGGAAATGATTCATGAATCTTGAACAGCTTTTTCTAAGTTGTTTACAACCAAAACTACTTCTGAGGTCATGTTTATGACTCAAACTCTGAAGGAAGAGAAGATGGGCAAGCCACCGATTTCTCAACTAAGGACATTTTAAAAACAAAATAAATCTTCTGTTCTGTGATTTAACAGTATTCCATTATAAATTTATAATGAGAGACAAAATATAGAAATTTTTAGAGATAAAAATATACTTGTTAAGCAATAATTTCATTAGAGAGAAAGAGAGAGAAAGGATTTTTTCAATAACTGCTAGAATTAGGTAAGCTTGCAAACTCACCTCTGAATGAGTTACTTCAGTTATGGACTAAATCCATCCAACTGTAAAAGATGACAATAACAAAGCTACTTTAAAAAAAATAAAGTAAATTGCCTTGTTCAACTAATTTACCATAAAATTATAATTTTAGACTAGCTTATTATAGATATTATTATTCTATCAATATATATTTAGGACTAGTTTTCTAAAGTATATCACAAATAAAAAACACTAATACCAAAACTGACAGATAACAAAATAAGCCAGTAGTAGGATCATTGTTTTTCTTAAAATGGAATAGAGTTGTACAAAAAAAAAAACTCAAATGAAGAAAAGCATAGTTAGGATTTTAAATCATAATGGAAATATTACTTTTGATACAATTACAGTAGTAATATCAACATTTGATTAAGACATCACTAAAGAAAATCCTTTTTAAGCTTTAGAAAAAATATACAGGTTAAATTGAAATAACTAAGAGAATAGATTTGCCTACTCACTTGAGACGAGCAAAATATTCTACAAAATATGTGGGTATCTAAAGTTATAAAATTAGCCTCTTTGTTAACACAGTAATACAGACTATTCAGAAGTAAACTGCTTGCAATTAATTTTATAAAAGTGTCTTATAAATAAAACAAGCTTTCATACATATTAGAAAAAAATTTTTTAACTTATCCATTATTCCTAAGCATCAAGAATATTAATTACATCACTGAAGTCAATCCATTTTCAATTGAATTCATTAATATTTTAACATTGAATTCACTAATATTTTAACATTATTTTGACTTGCCTAATCTCTAGCTAGCATAATTTGCTATATCTCTAGTGATAAAACACCACTGGTCTAATTGTTCTGTGGCTAGCACCCAAGAAACAATGCATAACAACTAAAATCCATTAAGAATGTAGGATTAGCATTGATAAAAATGTGAACTCTTCAAGGTCAACAGCAAGAGAGAAAATAGCTCAAAAAGATATACTTCTTACCTTAAGCTTAAGGACAGCTTTATAAGTCAATTAAATGTTTTGTTTTGTTTTTTTTTTGTTGTAGTTGTTTCAAGCTTACAAAATTGACAGGCTTGATTTCTTTGTTTTTAGAGGTTTTTTTTTTCAATCCGAATATGGTCAGACATGAACACTTACAGGTAATAATTATTATTCCGGATGATGTAGAAAAGACTATCTTTTGGCATCTCTTATAAACCAAAATAAAAATGGTTACCAAAATAATATGAACCTTTAATTTGAGCAATGTTTTCAAAGTTCAAAAATCTAAGTAAGTAGTAGTTTATATAACAGAATTTGATAAATTTGCATTTTTTTTTTTTTTTGCAGCTTATCAATCTTTGCAGGTTATTTAAAGCCAGAATATATTTTTAGATATGTAAGAATTTTTGGGAGATAACCATGATATACCGATATAAGTCCTACTAAATTAGCCCATATCTGGAAAATACCTTTCCAAGGATATTATTACATAAGTAAATACTAACAAACCCAACTGGAATTGGAACTTGGCTCTGAATTCATACCTTTTCTTTTAAATGAATATAACAAACCCAACTAGAATTGAAACTCAGCTCTCCAATTCAGAGCTGTTATCCATTAAACCACCTGCACATCATACCTGACAGCACCTGGTATTCCCAAGCAGCCACCCATCTAGGTACTGACAATACTTTGGTGTGTATGAGAACCAGTATTTCAACATGATATGACTGTAAGCCTACATACAACAAAGGCAATCTGAATAAGCATTTAAGAATTATGCATATTGAATATCAAAAGTTCTATTAACCTAGTCCTTTCATATTCAGTTGAAATCAAAGTAGCATTTCTCAGCTTGAAAGCAACAAAATTAACAACCTGATTAAAATAAACTAATATTTTTAAAAGATTAATAAAATTTTGAGGAACAAAGATAAATATTCATGTCTTGAAAGGCAAAAAAAAAAAAAACCAACTAGAAATGAAAAAAAAAACCCTTAAGTTAGGGACTAGCATCAACATTGTTTAAAGTATCTTTATAAGATTAATTTATAACCTTGTAAAACAGTATAGCAATGCCTAAGAGACTACAAGAAGACACTGTAAAATTCTCAGGCCAAGTATGAAGGGATTAAAAAAAGTTTAGTCATTCTTGCAAATTTTGAGTATGTCAGGCCAAGAACTTTGAATATCATTGATGGTAAAATATTTTTAAAAGTATTTATTGAGCATGAGAAAAAAAAAAGTGGTTTACACTTTTTTTTTTTACTCATCAGAATTACATCTTATAAAGTAAAATTTTTTTTTGTTAAATTTAAAATGAAGAGTAATACATTGAACAGGTTCAGGCAAGAAAGCACTGTCAATGTCAATACAAAAGAAATAACCTACTTAGAAGAAAAAATTCATGGAAATTATCACCAGCATAGATATATAAAAATTGGTATCTTAATTTTATAACTTGCATGAAATTATATATAACAGGAGAGAGTTTTAACTTTAAAAATTATGTGAAATATAAAAAAGTTACCCATTTCTAGTGAAATAAATATAAAAAATTGATTGATTCATTTTTTACAGCTTATCAACCCTTTGTAGGTTATTTAAAGCCAGAAAATAGTTTTAGATTGTAAGAATTTGGTGACATGTCTTATTAATTAATCCATAGTGGGGAGAAAGAAGTGAAGTAATACCTTTCCCAAGAGTATTTGTGCGCAGGTGAACATAAGCAACCAAACTGGAATTGGAATTCAGCACTCCAATTAACAATTTCAAGCCATTATCCACTATACCAGCTACACCTCAAAGCTTACAGCACCTGGGAACACACTGATCAGGTTTGACATTGCTTAACTTCGGTGATTAAACAGGAACCAATATTTCCATGTGATATGACCATAAGCTTAATTTCTGAATGTTTGATATTACATTAAATGAAAATCATTTGTTATACTTACATATTACTTACATATAAAATTTAAACCTACTTTTAAAAATTGCTACAGAATAATAATTTACATAAATAGTAAATATTTATGCATTTTGGAAACCAAGTTTTAAAATTCTAATGGTCTGATTTTATAATTTTAGTGGTCATTAGTTTGAACAACAACCATTCATCATTTATTCATTAATCATTCTCCTTACATGACAGCTAATTTATTTTTTTTGGAGGATTAAAAAAAAACTTGCAAACAAGTTACAGCAAAGTGTGTCCCAATAGTCCAGTTCTTTATTTCCATGTACAGTCATGGCATATCAGTGCCAAAATAACTAGTGACAAGGTATGATGGAGAAGAGTAACGTTATGGACCAGCTGCTATTTTGTAGGAGGATCCATGTTCATGTCAGGCCATTTTATACTAATATTAAATGAACGATATAAGAACATATCAAAATAATAGCAGGCAAATAAATGACAAGATGGAGTTGTACTAAGTTGCAACTTCTTTAGACAAATAACAGCTTTATTTACAGAAACAATCCTAGAGAGTGTCCCAATACATGCACATATATTGGGGGCAGGGGGCATCCTGTATGTGTATACAAGTTAGAGAAATACAACAAATGATAATTACAGTTTACATCAAAACATTGACATTTAAATTTTGATGTCTGATGTAACCCCCAACTGAAGAAGAGGTGGTGAATGCCATCAAGTTCCTGTCCAAGGCACCAGGTGTCAACTTGATCACAGCTGAGATCTTCACCGATGATGGCCACCATCTGACAGAGTGCTTCACAGAGCTGTTCCAATCCATGTTGCACCAAGAAGATCAACCTTAGAAATACATGGATGCCTTAATTGTCCACCTCTACAAGTGGAAAGGGAACAGAAAAGCATGCACCAACTACTATGATATCCCATTGTTCTCCATTGCTGGAGAGCTGCTCACTAGAATCCTACTGAACCACCTCAACACACATCTTGAGCAAGACCTACTACCAGAGAACCAGTGTGGCTTCAAGAGTGGATGCAGCAATAGGGACATGATCTTCGTGGTGCAGTAACTACAAGAAGTGCCAGGAGCAAAACATCAGTTTCTACACTACCTTTGTGGATCTGACTAAAGCCTTCAACACTCTGTGGCAAGGGATTGGGGAAATCATGGCCAAGTATGGATGTCCTGTCATCTCACTGGTCCAGTGGTTCCACAATGGTATGCGTGCAAGAGTCCAGGACGATGAAGAGTACTTCAAGCCCTTTCCCATGACCAATGGCATAAAACAGGGCTGTATACTAGCAACCTTGCTCAGCATGATGTTCTCTACCATGCTTAATGACACCTTCTGGGACTAAAAGCTTTTCAACTGGAGGCAGTTGCAGGCTAAAACCAAAGTACACAAAGACACAACCCAGGACTTTCTCTTCGCAGATGACTGCGCATTAAATTTTAGTACACAGTTCGAAATGCAGGAAAAAAAATGACCACTCTCCAAGGCATGTGACAACTTCAGCCTCACAATCTCTATCAAGAAGACCAAGGTTCTGCACCAGCAACCCCCAGGAGCTACTTACACAGAGATAATCATAAAGGTCAATTGACAGATTTGCTGTGGCTGACAGGTTTGTCTACCTTGGAAGCACCCTGTCATGCTCTGCCAACATTGACTAGTGGACTAAAGGATTGCCAGAGCCAATACAGCCTTCAGCAGACTCTTCAACTGGGTCTGGGAGTGACATTGACTGAGCCATTAGACCAAGCTGAATGTGTACTGTGCTGTGGTGCTTTCTTCCTTAGTGTATGCCAGTAAAAAAATCAACTATCTACAATCTGCATACCAAACAGTTGAGACCCTTCCACATGAGATATCAGAGAATGTAGCCATATATCAAATGGCAGGACAAAGTTCTAGAAATGGAGGTACTCGAACAAGCCCAGATGGAGAGCATCCACACTACACTCATGCACTCTCAGTTTCAATAGGCTGGCCATATATGCCTCTCAATGCAACTCTTCTACAGAAAGCTCAAGGAAAAAGAAAGTGATCTCATGGACAGAGGAAGCACTTCAAAGACATTCTCAAGACCTCCCTGAAACACTGCAATACCTCCCCTGTCTCCAAGGAAGAAGTTACACAAGACTGCCCTGCCTGACATGCCTTAGTCAAAATAGGTGTAGCAAACTCCAGTGTGCAACACACCCTAGAACTGAAGCAAAAGCGACAACCTTGGAAGAACAGATCAAACTCCTCTTCTCAGCCAAACATTTCATGCCCACACTGCAGCAGGAAAATTCAGAACAAAGATTGGCCTGATTAGGCATCTCCACATCTATAATCAGTCAGTTAAGTGCTATACGTGATACACGCTTGGGCGATCATGTCTCGAAAGAGACATGACTGACTGGGCAGAAGATTATCCCACAGTAGGTTGCCATTGCTTTCTGCAGTAGACTGGTTGCCGACCAAGGCTATAGAACCCAATCTGTCCTGTTATTTAACCCATAACTGGAAGGGATAGATGAATTAATACCTTTCCCAAGGGTATTTGCGCGTAAGTGAATACAATGAATTCGGCTGGAATTCGAACTCGGCTCCCCGATTTCTCATTCCGAGCCGATATCCAATGCACCACAAACCTAGCAGAAATGTGTGAAGAAAAATGGTCATCTTCATTTATAAAAAAATGAACATCATGTTAAACATCACTCATTTCCCTTTTTATTTGGTTTTAATTCTAACACATTATATTAATAGTAATTTTGTGTGAAAGGAAAATATGTTGTATTGTACAAAATTCTGAAATTAGTACACTTTCAATATTTTTTTTTCCTCTTAATCAGTTCTACATTTTGAAATTATGGTTAGAGTTATTACAATGAATCAAGTATTATTTTGCAAAAAAACCCTTTTAAGTTCATATAATCTTATTTAAATTTCTAGATGTTTTCTCTATGTATTCCATGGGATAATTTTGCAATCTATTTTGTAAATTCCTGCTTCAGGTTTCATGTTTGTATTATTTTGAGTTGATTAAATCTGTTTTTTGTAAATTTTATGTTAAAAGTAAAGGAATTATTTTCATTAATGAGTTGGTAGGCAGTATTATGCATTTATTATTTTCATTAATGAGTTGGTAGGCAGTATTATGCATTTATTATTTTCATTAATGAGTTGGTAGGCAGTATTATGCATTTATTATTTTCATTAATGAGTTGGTAGGCAGTATTATGCATTTATTATTTTCATTAATGAGTTGGTAGGCAGTATTATGCATTTATTATTTTCATTAATGAGTTGGTAGGCAGTATTATGCATTTATTATTTTCATTAATGAGTTGGTAGGCAGTATTATGCATTTATTATTTTCATTAATGAGTTGGTAGGCAGTATTATGCATTTATTATTTTCATTAATGAGTTGGTAGGCAGTATTATGCATTTATTATTTTCATTAATGAGTTGGTAGGCAGTATTATGCATTTATTATTTTCATTAATGAGTTGGTAGGCAGTATTATGCATTTATTATTTTCATTAATGAGTTGGTAGGTAGTATTATGCATTTATTATTTTCATTAATGAGTTGGTAGGCAGTATTATGCATTTATTATTTTCATTAATGAGTTGGTAGGCAGTATTATGCATTTATTATTTTCATTAATGAGTTGGTAGGTAGTATTATGCACCTACTTTCATTGCGGTTATTTATGTTACTATTTTTTTTCTGCAGATTTTCTCTTCATATTATATATGGAGTAACTCAGTTAATGGAGGAGTTTCAAAATATTTCCAATATATTTTTCTTTTTCATGTAAATATCAAGAGTTTCAAATTTTAAGTGCTCTTAAGTAAAAACCTATAATCATTCTAGATTTTACTTTTATTGTTGAGTAAAAATTCAGATATTCTTGTTTATGGATTTTTGGTAGACATTCTTATTAAAAGCGAAAGAAGTTTGCTGAAGCATAAATGTATAAAAAGTGCACTCACTTTAGAATTTTTCTACAGTAAATTTACATCAGTGATCATACAATATATTTCCTTTCCACACAAAATTACTACTAATAAAATGTGGGACAATAATGATAAAAATCCGAATAAGATAAGCTTAACATCTAGATAAATTAGAAATGAAAAATTAGATGTTGAGCATCTCTTTCTAATGTTTCAATGGAAAACAAAAATGGCATTTATTCTATTTCTCCTTCCATATTTTTGTTTACGTATAGAAGAGTGAAGATAATGTGACAAAGTGGAAACATTTGCTTTCTTAGAGCAGGGGTTTCCAGATTGGAATGAAAGATAAACCAGATGTAAGTGTTGGAATTTTGAGGAAGAGGTAATCTTTATAGCCATAAAGTTTCTTTTTTGGAGTAGATAGACTAAACTATCGCCCGGTTCACACTCCACCCACGTCTATTGAACAGGTGTAGAGGCTCATCCCTTGTTCCCTGTTTAGGATGTGGTTTCCGGCTTTCTCTCTTCTAATCTTTACACTTTTACGTAGCCCCCTGCACATCAGTGGCGTTACCACCTTGCTCGGGGTGATATGATTAAAAAAAAAATAAAAAATATTGAAGCTGTTAACGTCAGCTTTGAAATTAGCTCACTTCAAGTAGATCTGATTTTTTCACCATTAACTAGTATTTCACATTGTGCTACTATTGTTTTTGCAATGATTGATGGTATTGTATGTAAACCTGCTCTGAGGCTGAAAATAGAGGACTGAGATCAGTGCACTTTCAATGCATTTTCTTAATGAATTATTTTCTCTTGTAATCAAACTGGCACTTATTAGGCTGAAATTGTAGTCAGATGGTTAATGTCAGATGCACATATATGCATCAATAAGACTTGTCTGAAGTTTCTTCTCAGAATAAAACACCACTACTGAGTTTTCCAATATGTCATTCATTTCGCCACAAATATTACAGTAACAAACTACAAAAATGCTTATACTATCAATCTTTTATTTTTATTAGCTTGATTTCAGTTTGGGTTCACATAACTTATTTCTTCTCTCCTTGACAGAAGTCATAAATTGATTTTATGAATCATTAGTACATTCAGAAATAAATGATTGCTGATGAAATTACATTAAGAAACATGCCTTACTACCTGCCATACCAAAAAGAAAATCTTATACAAAAAAAAAAAAAAGAAAAAAAAAAAAGTTGAATTCTACCCCAACATATCCAAGATCTTGGCCTTAGATCAACTTATCAGAAGCCACATTGACAAATTACATTTCAGGTAACCTCCAAAAGTAAATGCTGAATGAAGATCAGCAACCTTTATAGATAGGCTCTTCCTTTGATATTGCCTTTATGAAAGAACATTTTTTTTTAGTTATACCATTATCAGCAGTACTAAAACTGTCTAGAATTTACATAAAGGAATTGAAATTAGGATTTAAAGAATTTCCTTTCCAAAAGAAATATCAGTATTTAAACACGGCTCACTTTATAAAACAGAAGAAACAGTTTGAACTTGATATTAAAAAAAAAAAAAGAAAGAAAAAAAAGAGGTTTTGTGTTGTATAATTTAGTTAATATACATAAATAAATGCAACTCCTTTTCGTTTACCTTGGATTGATTTGTTTTCCATGGCTTATCAAACCTTTGGAGATTATTTAAAGTCAGAAAATATTTTTAGACTGTTAGAATTTTTTTTAAAGTTAGAAATGATTTAGGAATAAGGGTTTTACTGATTACCCTATAGCTGAAGGATGAAGAGGTGGATTCATACTTCTTGCAAGAATAATTGCATGTAAGTGAATATAATGAAGCCAACTGGAATTGGAATTCTGCTCTCCAATTAACAATTCTGAGCAACTATCCATTATTCAAATTGTACATCCATGCTTACAACAACTGGTATTCCCAAGCAGTTGCCCATCTAGTTACTGACCAGGTTCATTGCTTAGTTTGAGAACTGGTGCTTCAACATATAGTCATAAGCTATTGTTCACCTTGGAATAACTTGTTCAAGAAATCCAAACTCCCTGAGTGCGAATATTATATCATCATTTGTACTTTTTTTGTTAAAAACACATTCACCTTTGAAAATAAGTTGATTTCTTTGATTAAAGTTTAGAAAATTTGATAGGAAGTTAATCTATTCAATACAGATTAAGCTTCTCTCAAAGTTTGAAAAAACATATTCAGATCGGTTTGTCATACTTTTTATTTTTATCATTTGAAAAATACAGACAATTTCAGAAAATTATGACTAGGTAGGTACATAAATTCATTGCCTTATGAGAAAAAAAAATTTCTTTTACACATTACATATGTTTTTCAACAATCTCCTTTCCCATTGAAGTCAATAGACTTAATTCAATGGTAAATATAATTACATACATTAAACTAGGTATCTAAAAAAGCTAAGGTTTAAAATGCATTTGAAAGATGAAATTCTTCTTTAAACTTTTTAGTTGTAATTGCAAACTAATAAATTTAATATTTTCAGTAAACAAAATACTTTGCTGTATTTCAAACTGAATTTAAATTAAACTGGAATGATTTTTTTAAATTGCTAAAAATTGCCTATATTGACAAATCTATTAACACAGCATAATTCTCTGTATTAAAAAATCTTTCAAAAATAAAATGTACTTTTCTCAAACTTTATGAGGAAGATTAACTGATTTAAAACTTAATCTGAATTAAAATATTACTTTCTGTTTAAAATATCACAGAAAAGGTGTGTTTTTTTATTTTTTTTAACATGGATGTGTGAGCACATTGATAACCTGTTGATTGCAAGTTTTAGATAAGGGTAAAATACTTGTAAAATTACATGACAAATATATAAATGTCTTTATACATTTTTCTAACAAGATAATGTTAATTTTAAACATTCTAATATTTTATTGAATTTTAGGTACCTTAGTTATAAAAAGCACTTAAGAAAATGTTAGAAAATTACTAATAAATTTTAACTTAACTATATATACTGCTCTTGTTTTCTGGTAATGTATATCAACATCAGATTCAGAAAACATTTTTTACCAAGATTTTCTATAATTTGTGAATAAGCCCTGAAAGTTTAATCCAACAATTATCTGATTTTTACAAGAATTTTCAAATTTCCCTAATTAATTTCTACTCATTTGACATGAGAAATACAAAATTTTAAACCCAAATTTGGAAGGTTATAAAAAGGATGAAAAAACATTTTAATAATAAAAAATTCCTTTGTTCTTCCCTCTTAAAAATAAAGACTTATGATAAAACTTTGTTTTTAAAAGTTTTGAGTATTTTTCATCATGTATGCTTATTTTTTTAGTAAATCTTTGGCGGTACCTACATTACATTTTAGTTACACATAGTAAAAAATTCTGCTACTAACAAGAGACCAGACTCCAGCCAGACTTATTGATCCACCTCATACCCTTTGCTTTGATCAAATTCAAAAGAGAAAGAATTTTTCCAGAACATTGTTAATGTTAGCATTAAAGACAAAAATAGGCATTCTTTTCTTTTTCCATTTGCTTTTTTTTTTTAGTCATTATTCAAATTAACCATAATGCTGATTATAGAAAAGACAAAATTAGCTAAAAGCTAATGATTTAAAGTGGTTTAGTTTAAGCTTGATAATGTTGCTGGGTAACCAAGTTTTTTAACATGGAAGTGATTTTATGTCTGTTTTTCAAAATATGATTACAATACAATACCAACAGAAAGAGTCATGTTTGGTTCATTTGTACAATGATTAAATATAACAAATATAGTATTTAGGTCTTTAAAAAAAAAACAAAAAAAAAAAATACTGCCCCCCCCCCCCCCACACCAAAAAAAATCACAACAGGTGTTTTTGGTACACGCACAAAGATGCTACACAGTCACAATTGTTAATTAATTAAAAATGTATGAATCTTAAATTGACTTGTTGATTATTGCATCAAGTCCAAGTGTCTTTCACGAAATGCAAGATTTTTTTTTTTCCTCGGCTATACATTTGCTTACAGTACAAATTCCAACGTATTTACTTACCGTTTTTACCCAACCCACCTATGGATGAAACTGCTGACCGTAAAAAAATGCTTGCGCAAAAACGAGATTTTCCATTAGAGAAAATAAAACATGAACGATTTTTTAAAATTATTTCCGGTATACTTGAGAAAAGCATTCAATATATAAACACTGTTTAAGTGGGGGGTCGAGGAACGAGACAAATAGCTAACAAGTTTAAATATTAAGACCTTTTCTAAGAGTCAACAACAAACAGATTAAATACCACGAGCATGTGAGTGCGCAAAGCATTATGGGTGTTTTATGTAAGCACTTTCTTTAGGTATCTTAATGCAAAAGAAAAGGTACTTTAAAATATACTGAAATGAGGGAAATCATTTCCCTCATCAGTATATTATTTTTTTTTCAGCAATGATACGTTTGTTTATTTCTCAAAGAAGAAAACAAATATCTTAAAATTTAAAACATTAAGAAAGCTTTGGTCAAAAATAAAAACTAAGTAAAAAAAAAGTAACAAGTTTTGTTTTTTTTGTTTTTTTATTTATATATATATTTTTTAAATCACATAATTATGCTTGGTAATTTGGGTATTTAAATATAAACTTTTTTTTTCGCCAAAATATCAAACAAATACTCGGATATAAAACAAAAATTCAGCCTAGAATCTTCTTCAGTGCATACTACTAATTGATAATTGTAAAATACAGATTTTTTTAGCATGTTGTAAAATAGATTTTTTTTTAAAATGTATTATTCACAATTATGAATCTCAAGTTTATCGCCTACACAAAATAAATTAATAAAATAAAATAAAAAAAGAAATAAAGAAGCAGTCAGTGGAGCAATATGACTGTTAGAATTTTTTTTTTTTTTTTTGCATAAACAGTAACTAACGCCAACATTTTTCTTTTTTGTTTTGGTTGTAAAGATTTTTAAGTTTCAAAATAAAAATAGGCAGTTTCTTTTAAAAATATCACTTTCCTTGCATTTGCTCATGTCATATTTCGAGTTAGCCAGACAGAAACTAAAAAACAGGTGTTTAATTTTTTTTTTAGTCCTATACTGAATAAATAATGATGGAATAATAATTCAAATGTTTTTCTTCTTCTTAAGTCATTTTTTTTATTTCGTTCTCTTTCTTTCTTTAAACACCGATCGTAAATAAGAAATGGTTAAAAATAAATAAATAAACAAACAGCTTTATCATAAACAGAAACAGTAACACTTAACTAAAAAACAGTAACACCTACACGACAAAATAAAATCATTTTTTTTTTTAGAAACGTACAAGTTATTTTAAGTAGTTGCATTTTTTAAGAAACAGATAAAATAAAAATCTCATGTTAAAATCTTTTTCTCCTTTTTTTTAGTAAGTTTGTAACCCCCTTTTTTTCTCACTGTGACGGTAACGAACTTAAAAATGTATTACTTTCACTTTCAAATCAGTGTACCTAAATCAGAAATTTACAAAATAAAAATACATTCTAATTATTATATTTTTTTGTCAAGTTTAGCTATTATAAAGAAAATTATAAAAACATACAAAGGTTACGAATAGAATCCAATGCAATGTTATATCAGTAGTAGTAAATTGCATATTTAATTCAATATAAATTCCACTCTTCTAGCTAATTTGAAGAAAATTACCAGCTTCAAATTCCTCAATATAGGCCTACCTTTTTTAGGTTTACTTATCAAATCAAAATCAAATTAATTTCTACTGAAAAAATTAACGTATTTATTTTCTGTATCTGCTCAAGATTGATTGAATTGAATTATTTTTATGTCTAAGGAAGGTGAAAGATTTTTTTTTCAACATTTTTATCAAAAAATATATAAGAACTGAAATAATTATTGTGTAAAAATATAGATATCACTAGCGATTATAATTGAATTAAATTTCGATCATCCCCACAATAATAAACTAAATAAAATAATATTTAATATTTTAATGCAATAATTTTTTTTAAGAAAACAAAATTTTTTTCAAGTGTGAATTTCAGTTACGTACACAGCGAAAAATAAAAATGTTGTACACCATTACCAAGCAGAAATGGGAATAAATTTAAAACAATATGAGACATTCACACTTCTTGACTAAAAGCACAATTCCGACATTTAAAGACAATTAAATACAAACCAGAAACAGAAAAAAAAACAACAACGTCCCATCATTTAAAACTGATGATCGACTCTGTTTTCAAAGATTGTGATATTGTGACATAACGAAAGTAGACATTTGAAATTTTACAAAATCACATTTAGTATTTTAAAAATTTATGATAAACTAAAACAATATCACAAAAATATTCTTTATCGCAAGAACAGAAAGCATATTTTTCTCTAAATTGTGTTTTTCTATGCATCGTTTTTAAATACAATTTATACATAAAAACACAGAACCTCTAAATGGACATAAACAGGGGGATCAATTTATTACATATCTTATTATACAAACTAATCCCCTCTTTCCAAGGCCTTGTAAGTAGCCACAAACTGGGGGTCCAGTCTAATACTACTTTACCATATTAAACTGAACCCCTAGTTTGTGACCACCTTTACACCCATTTATAAACACACACCATTACACAGCAAAAATTCAGAATGTCAGCCAGAAGAAAATAAACACTGCAAAATAATAATAACAAGTAGGATTTAGATCAGTAAAAATACATTCAAGCTCTCCTATGTTATCTCCCTGAAAAAAATATTACTGTTGCAACTGAATACTGACCGTTTTTGATGGACATTTCAGTAAGCGACCGTCTCTTGTCACTACAGGGTCAACCTTCTTCTTTCAAGCAGCCATCACACATCTACTCAGGTGAAAAGAGACGAAGAAAAAGATACGTTGATTGAATTAATTTAAATTTAGTTTTGGGAACGATAAATTTGATAAAGAAATATGTCGACTTCTTTTTTGTTTTCTTTTTTCTATCCCTTGGAAAACGAATATCTACTTTTTTTTTTTTTAAATTTCAGATTAACTTAAAAAAAAAACGCAAAGCAAAGCATTGATTTGCTGCGGTGTTCTACTTGGTTGCTAAGGAACATTGCATAACGCTAGTAGTGAGTGTCATGGCTCATTTGGCATAATCGTTATTCTATTATTCACCAGCGATTTTGAGTTCGTGCACCAAGGTTGCGACTAAATCTTTCACGTTCTGAACTTGTTGTGAAGCATATTCATATTCATTTAAATTACAAAATTAGATAGATGATGATATAAACTTCGCAGTAGGATGATGAGTACACTAATTTTCTCTTCTCTTAGTTTGACTCAGCATTATTGTCACTATTTTTCATCTCGGTGATTTTTTCTTTGAAATAAAAATCCCTGAAATATGCCATACAACTTGAAATATCAATAAACGCTATAAGAAATAACAAGGAAACTCTGGCACATGCCGGGGAAATATCAAGCAAGAATAAGCCCAAGGCCCGGCAGTATCTCACCTTCGAGAGGGGGCTGGGTTTATTGCCCACCCGCTCAGAGGACTTGGGCAATTTTCCCACGGTAAACTCACTTTAAACCTCGTCCTTGTGTCCCATTCGGTGGCAACGTGGGTAAGTTGAAAAAGCATTTACAATAAAATGGACACAAAAACTTTTCTTTTTTTTCACAATTAGTGTTCATGCTAAGTGTTCATCGACGCGGAAAATCTGAAGTGGTCAATAAATGTAATAGTTGATGAAAAATAAGACTGAATTAAAAATAAAAAATTAATAGCTCGATTGCTCTTTTAAGACATCATTGTCCAAATAACTTGATAAGTCGTCATGGTAAGTTTCCGATCTTAATGAGGATTTACTATAGGTTAGCACGAGCGAGTTAGTAAGAGGTCAGTGGAACGTAGTCGAATTCTGAGGGTGAGTAAATCCTTCGTGAAAACTATAGGATACAAATCCTATATCATCCATCAACTAACTCAAACGAAAAAAGTAAAATTGCACACCCGCAAAAATGGATCAAAACGACTAAAACATTTTGGAAAAACCCAGACCAAGGCAAATTTTACAAGTCAGTGTGAAAGTTAAGATTCTAGATTCTGATTAGATAGGAAATAGCAAATTGATCTATGACCCCGGTTAATTTTTCTTAATACCTAGAAAATGGGTATGTAGTTTCGATCCAGTCACGTAATAAATTTCACTACTTAAATCACGTCTCTTGACCGGTCAAATCGGTCCGACATGGGAGCGAATCTGAAGGACCTCGCCACAATGTAACTAAAGAAAATTTAATTTGCCGACCCGGACGTAAGGTCGCGTCATACACTCGTTCTACCTCTCCTTCCAATTTTCCTTTCTTCGTCTTCACCTACACACCGTCAAAGAAAACAACAACAGCAAGATATTTGTCTATATTTCTGAGATGCGGTAGTATTCACATTATTCAGACTATTGTCCTCATCTTTGTTGTCATTTGTATACGTTTCGGCCTTCTTCATGTGCTAGGAATTTCGAATCAAACCCTTTAGAACACATGGCCCAGTGGATATAAACATAGGTTAGTTCCTGTGACTTGACCCAAAGAATTGTAAGTTCAATACCAGGCTACAGCAGTGGTGAACAAGCAACTTCCAATTAAGGCATCACAACGCAAGGAATGAAGATCATATACTCCAGTGATTGTAATAAAGGGTTCGGTTCGAAATTCCTAGCACTCATATGACTTCCTTTTTCCAGTAACGGACCGTAATTTCTTTTTCAACAAGTAATATACATTTCAATTTACATAAACTTCAAAGTCGAATATTTCAACTATTAAAAATAATTATTTTAACTTTATTTGAAAAATTTGAAATCTCTTATTTTTTGTATTATTTTTTCTTTTTACTTTCTTTTTTTTTAAATTTTTTATTCTACTGCTGTACTAGCTGACCATTCATGCTTGCTTCTTGGAATTGACCAGTGTTCCTCCCAACTTGATATATTATAATGTTAAGTTAAACATCACAGGGTCAAAAAAACTCTGTTGGTAGCCGATTCAACAGTCTAAATAAATTATTCTGATGAAAACTTCGAAGAAATTAACTAGCGGTGAAACCGATTGTTTGTTTGTTTGTTTTGGGTTATTTTAAATATTTTCTAAAAATGTTTTTTTAGAGGGATGTCTCTGCCAGTTTTAATTCTTTGTTGAATCTGTAGTGGACATCTCGATTTTAACTAGGAGTAACAAGGAGATCGGATCTCCTATCACCCGGTCTATACTCCTCCCCAATCTCTTGAACAAGAGTAGAGGCTCCTGTCCTCTTAAATACGTGGAAACTATTGGAGTAGAGGAGTAGAGTGATTATACTGACTAGCAGTACTAGCAGTGTATCTATTTTCCGCAGCGTGAGAGTCTTGTATTTGTTGATATACGATTATTTCCAACCTCCCTTTTGGTGATTACTCACGCAGTAACCTTTTAGTGCTACAACACACATGTAGGCAAACAAGACTCGAAATCCCGTTACGAAAGCTGAACGAAATTTACACTTATTGATAAAACATAAAAACAATAGAGCAGAATAAAAGTTTTATAAATGTTTGCACAAAATTTTCCTTTTGTGTGCCTTATTATTAAAGAGAAGTGTAATATATTACCTTGACCGGCAAAAATATGATTGACAAAAATATCCGGCCCGGAATAATGGCGGTGAGGTGTAACATCAAAGGCAGAAACACAGGCGACAGCTGACAAAGATGTGAGTGACAAAAATATCCGGCCGTGGATGGTGGTGGCTGAGTGCGACATCAAAGGGAGAAAACACAAGCGACAATCGACTTGAAAGACCATAGCAGGCGAAGATGATTGACAGATGTATCTGGCCGTAAAATGACGATACTTGAGCGACAACCCGAAAAAACAAAAATGCGTAAGAATTTTTAGGTTATATAAGTCTCTGGCCCCTCGGGTCGAATACTGGTTATCACGGCACCATATATTTAACCCATTTTAGTCCCCGGGTGGTTCTCCTGGTCTCGGGACTGTATATCTAGCACTTTCACTCCACGAGCCTATTCCGGTCAACGTGCACCAGACCTAACTCTGCCACCCTGGCCCCTCAACCTCCGGCGTTTTCCTCTTCGGGTTGAGGTGTCTATTCGGTCTTAACCGAACCCAAGGGGTTGGCCGTAGGTCCCTGAGCATCCGTAGGTCAGTCAACCGGCCCACTGGTTTAAATCTGTTTTCTGCCCACGTTGTGATTATTAGATCCAGAAAGCAGAAGTGTTGTTCGTTCATGGTCGACTTAAGATGTAGACGCGGCTGGGGAAGCCGGTGTTAAACATTTAGAATACAGCAAAAAGAAATAGAAAGAAAAAATAAAAAATATCCATAGAAAGCCGAACAAACAACTGTTTGATGGTTGCACATTAATGTCTTTTATATACAAGAAAAGAATAGAAAAAGAAAAAGGTTACAGAAAGTAAAAGCTTTTAGCATAACAATTCACACACTGGAGTCTAGACACAGTGTGTGTGTGTGTGTGTGTGTGTGTGTGTGTGTGTGTGTGTGTGTGTGTGTGGTTAACTTGTTATTAAATCGTCTAAGAAGATATATATAACTCTTTTCAACAATGTTCTCCATACTCTTTTGACGGAGTCAGTTCTTAAATAATACGCTGAAACCACGGTGTCATGCAAAGGTGCTGGTACAAGCGACGGATGATGCAATTCCGATGTTGTCGGGCTAGTGACGACATTAAGCTTCATATACTCAAGCGGTTTTCAATGCGACCGCTATAACGACGTTACTTCTCATAGTCCTTCGGCGACTATTAAATTTCAACAATCCGCAGCAAATTCGGGGCGACGCTTAAACTTTTCAAATCATAAATCTCCTTGTTGGGAACCCTCAATCCGACTTCTTCACAAAACATCAGTTTCACATAATCATTTCATAATCTTTTTCTTCCTCTTCCTTGTCCTCCCGTTGTTACCGCCAGCAACAACAATTCTCCAGTCGTTACCGCCAGCAACAACAATTACAATCTGCAACAAAGCCTCCGTCTAAACAATAGGACCAAATGCAAGTAAAATATAAAATATATTTTACTCTCCTTTTTCATACAAAGACGTCTTCGGTTAGGTGGTTGATTGGTTCGAATTGTTAGCAACCTCACTCCAGCGTTGGAGGAGGGGGACCCGTACACTCACACGGTTATGGTTTCTCTTGTTAGCACCCCACCTCATCGGGGAGACCAGATATCACACGACCGTACGCTTCCATGGTCGTCGTCCGACTCTTCTTACGACACGCTTATATAGGACCCGGAGGGTCACAAGCCAGGCCATTCACCATGCGCTTAACAGGAGTGTCTGTTGCTACACAGCCAAAAATCATGTGACCTCCAAAGTCCTCTCGCTTACTCAGCGCTATTTCAATTTCACTTGCAAAAAACTATTTTCGTTCATTTGCACCGTTCTCCGCTGACCCAAATTAAACGGCACTCATTTTACGCTAGATCAGATTTCACCACTGGTGACCAAATACATTTCGAGGTTCCAATTTACTTAAAAAAAAAAAGTATTATTTCATTTACCTTCATTGTTTTCTGATGACACAAATATAACGGCCTAACTTTTGTTTAGATCAGATTTCGCTACAGGTAAACAATTACGCTGGTTTATTTCACTGTTCTATTCACTCTAATTTTTGACCAAAAGAAAAATAATTAATATTTCTGGAAGTTGGAAATCTATTTTTAAAAATTCTTAATAAAAATTAAAAAGAAAGAAACGAATAACATGACGTTTCGGCCGTTTCGTCCTTCTTCGGGGGACAGGAATTTTGAACCCTTTAAACGTGTGTATATGTTTGACTCTCTCTCTCTCTCTCTCTCTCTCTCTCTCTCTCTCTCTCTCTCGCTCACACACACACACACACACACACAGAGTCTGGGATTTCTGGCCGAAGACACAGAAAACGGAGAGAGAGAGAGAGAGAGATCCCCGCTGGCTGAAGAAGCAGAAACTGGCTAACGATTCCCCGCCAACTCCTGCGTGTGCGTGATCTCTCTCCTTCTACTCTCCTACCTCACACAACTGTCACCGGCGAAGAATAAAAATATAAGATTATATTTTTATAAATACGTGTTCATCGTTGTCTGTCAAGACGATCGTCATCGTTGTTAACCAGCAGTTTAATACAGCAAAGGTAAAAAAAAATTCAAGATGGCTCATAAGAGTTGATATAAACTTCTCATCAAAATTTCTAATAATCAAAACATCTTTAACAAAAGAAAGTTCTAACAGTACATATTCTTTCAAAAAAAAAATAGATACACCTATTTATTTGAAAGCCGAAACTGAGAAGGTTAATAAATTCACCATTCAGAGTCGTTGGTACTTTAAGAAATTTGTTATTTTCTTTAAGCACAGTTCGATTATTAATTTAATGAATTTTTCACTTTTCTTCTTTCTTTTTCGTTTGTTTCTGTATCTTTTGCATCTTACTTCTTTCGTAAAAAAAAAAAACAGCCGAGTTCATCCACTGGTGACAACCCAAATTCCTTACCCTTATGAAACCCTTCTCTAGCTTCAGCCCCTTTTTTTTATCTTTGTATCCTCTTTAAATTCTTTTATCGTTCTGATTTTTCATCCAACTTAACTTCTTATACAGACCACTTATGTCGGTGGTTCTTTTTCGAGACATCCTATTTTTAGGAAGTTTCATTGAACCATTTGTATCACTCAAAAACAATTGATTTCTTCATATGATACTTACTAGGAGACTTTAAAAAAACAGAATCAATGTTTTACTCACCCTTTTTCAATCGTCACACCAAACTTGATGCTAGTCTACTGCTCCATATTTCGTTCACTCATTTTCTACCTACTGTATAAGATGAACACATAAAACTTCCTCTACTGCTTGGCAAAAATGATATGCGTATCAAATGAACGGAAGTTGGAATATATCCATATGTACCCGGATGTGAACGATTGCATGACTCATCCCCTCCCCCCCACTGTATTTGTTCCGGTAATTAAATTGTCCACTCTCATATTTATTAAAAATTTCAAAAATTCTACTAAAGTTTGAGCGTTATCTAATATCAAAATATGATATACTTATTTATGTTGATTTTTATAAAAACATTTTGTAATCTATAGTAGCATATTGGCTTAGGGATTAAAATAAATAGTTGATTTGCCCACGCCAAGAGGATTACTGAAGGATGATAATAACGAGTAAACACACGGGTAATTTTAACAAAACAAAATAAAGAAATTATTCACGCATTTACACGCTCAAGTTGTGTCAATAGTTCGTTTCAGGAAAATGAATCAGAATTTTTAAATTCTATAGTTTTACCGTATTGTCATGGAGAGGAAATGTTCATACAACAAATTCAATGATCAAACACAAAATAATATTTTTAAAAATATTTAAAATAAACCTAAGAATTCATTGTTCACCAAAGGGATATGTGGTTTGCATACATTCAAAAGTAGATGCAGAGAAATAGTTTGAAATACTTAGGTTTCTAGCATTGTTAAAAAAATTCTTTCACAAGCTCCGTGGTGGTTAGAAGTCAATAATATGACTGACGAGCAATTTTGCACTGGCGAGTACTTCAACGATAGTCGCGAGGAACTGAAACGGAATCTTTCACTTAACTTCAGACACTCTTCTCATTAATTTAATGTTCTCCTCATTTTATATAAAAAAAATAATTTCACGTAGGCTCGCTACTTTCTTTTCTTCTTCTTGGTTCAACGGTTAATTTCTAGAAAGGTTTTCATTGGTCCCAAAACAATTTTATATCTGCTCACGAATTTCTTTCCATCTTCTTCCTCAGTCCTCCGAATTTGAAGGGAGCGGGTGAAGAGAGTTATTATTTCGCACTCACTGGATATCGTTGTGGTGCGGTGGATATCGTCTCGGAATGAAAAATCGGAGAGCTGAGTTCGAATTCCAGTTGAATTCATTGTATTCACTTACGCACAAATATCCTTGGGAAAGGTATTAATCCGTCTATTCCCTCCAGCTATGGGTTAAATAACAGGACAGATTGGGTTCTATAGCCTTGGTTGGCAACCAGTCTACCACAGAACGTAATGGCAGCCTACTGCGGGAAAATTTTTTGCTCAGTCAGTCATGTCTCTTTCGGCCATCAAAGTATGTACCATGTATGGCACTTAACTGACACATCTCTAAAATGAACACAAATGCGTTTAAAGATCTATGCTTTGGTCTGACGTAGAATTTAGTAGTGGGGCTAACGTTTTCCGATGACATAAAGTGGAAAGATTATATTAAACGAATTGCTAAGTTCGGTGCTAGTGTGGTGATACCAACCGAGCAAAAGCGATGGACCGGATGTTTGCTCCCTTACAACCAAAAAGTAAATGACCAAAAGTCGTCGGTGCGCACCCGGGTTCGTGCAGATATTCCGATTGAAAAATATAAATTAATTAAATATTAAATTTCCAGTTCGCAAGCCTACGTGAATTTTATTTATCGGCTAATGGGAAGCCCAGAATCAAATACGGATATGAATTCCCAAATGATCAAATGCGATCCAAAAAGTCGAAATAAAAAGCCGATACAGAAAGCATCGCCAGACAGACTGACGCAGAGACCCAAACAGACGAGAATGATTAGTATCTCCCTTGACTAAGTCAAGCGGCTACTATGTTCGCCTCCCTTCACCTCTCCTTACCTCCTTCACTGTCCCAAAACTACTTACTGACCTAAGGAGTGAATACATCAAAGACATTCCTTACTTACGACGTTCCCACATTCCTAAGTATTAATTCTGTTTTCAGCATTTTATTGCCATGAACATTTTAACGTCCGTTGGACCCATACTTCAAGAATTACTTTAATTGTAAAAAAAAAAAAACTTAATTGATATGTGTATATAAAAAATGCTATTTTCAACTCAATTAGCTTTTCTTGGTTTATAACCTTTATTTATGACTTATAGGTGGGCTATCTACAACAAGGCTAAATTCCGTTAACCTGCAACAATATACAACTACCCTTAACTAGAACGGACTCTCCACTATAAACTATGGATGACCCGCTATACTAAGAAAGTTTGTTCACTGTGTCGTGCTAGACTATTTTCATTGACTGAATCTGTCTTACACATACAGTTAGATCAATCAAATGCAGTTGACAATTCTACTCCATCAGCTTCTTTTCTCGCACTTCCCGCTTGTGAAACTTACTTCCGTATATTTGCTTTCCTGACGGCTACAACCTCCAGGAATGTAAATGTAATGTCAATACCTATCTCTTATCTACTTGACTTCAGTCCTTTCTACATCACTCCGTATATTTTGTTCTTATCCTTTCCCGCTATCTTCGAAACTGTCTTCCCACCTGTGTTCTCATTCTTCTCTTGCCCTTTCTCTGACACCCTCTGTAACTGGTTCGTCTTTCTCTTCACTCTCCTCCTGCCTAAACTTTTTCTCCATTTGCCTGAACTTTTACTCTCTTATGTAGCCCCCTACGCATCAGTGGCAGTACCATCTTGCTTTGGGTGAAAGGAATTTTAAAAAATGGTCTGGTGCTTCTGGTATGTGTTAAGGAATTCTTAAAATCCAAAGAAGAATCTACAATGTTACCTCTTTGGTATCTCGACTTTACGAATTTAATCGCTGTACTAGATTCTGCACAGTCAGTCATGTCTCAAAAGAGACATGGTCGCCCAAGACTGTATCACGTATGGCACAACTGACTAACTAGATTGGCAGCTAGATCTCATCATTTTACAACTGAAATACCGTAAGTTTTATGCTACTTCTGGGCGGAACTCTTTTTCGGCTTCTAGCTTTCTTTCAACTTAACTTTTATCTTCAAAACATTAAATGCAGTGTCAATCGTTGTCTTGTCTTCTTAATTTATACTAGCAGTATAGCCCGACGTTGCTCGGGTGTAATGAAAGCTTTAAAACTAATCCATGGTCCTGGAGCTCAGACTCAGCCTAAAGAATATTTGAAATAATAAAATAATTGCGACAATTTACCAATCGCACCTAATAATATATATATATATATATATATATATGTGTGTGTGTGTGTGTGTGTGTGTGTGTGTGTGTGTTTGTATATATGTATGTGTGTGTGTGTGTGCTAGCAGTATAGCCCGACGTTGCTCGGGTGTAATGAAAGCTTTAAAAGTAATCCATGGTCCTGGACTCAGCCTAAAGAATATTTGTGTGAAGTTTGGTGAGAATCGGATAAAAATGTGGAATTGTATAAAGGGCATACAGACAGATAAACAGACACACACACAAACATCTTGCCTTTTATATATATATATATATATTATCGATTTTCTGCAATATTATAAGAACTGCAACCTTGAAACTTCTGAATATCGTTTCTTATGTCTTTGTCTATGAGTGTATGAAATTTGATTAAAATCGGACCACTCCTTCTATAACCCGATATTTTCGATTATCGATATTTATCGGGGGTACTTCGACACAAAACCTAGCCAAGAACACTCGCAGACGCTTATAGTACAACTGTGAAAATTTTCAAGAAAATCGGTTCAGCTGTTTCGGAGTCTATACGTAACGGACACACACACACACACACACACACACACACATACATACACAGACAAAGTTCCATTTATAAATAAGTTTAGATAGATTTAGATTATTCATTTATTGTTCTCTCTCCATAATAAAGTTTTGTTTTGTTTTGTTTTTTGTTTGTTTGTTTTCTTTTTCATATATATATATATATATATATATATATATTCTATCACATTCAGTAATCTCTTGCATTTTTTGCTTTGCTTAGAGTGAAATTATCAAAATGTGATTCATCTATAAAACCGAATCCTGAATTGAATTGAAATAAAGAGTAAAATACGCATTTACTTATATGGAGGACGCATTTTTTATTTATATGGTGGACACTAATTATGGATGTTTCTGGTAAGCATTTTATTGGTCAATACTAAAGCTTGCAAAAAAAAAAAATTAAAAATGCCAAAAGTATATTGAATGAACTTTATTGAACAAATCATTTAAGAACATTTTATTAAATAGAGAATCTTCATTTGAAATGTATTACTTAAACCCTGTCTTCAGCATATCCAACATTCACTTGGACTCAAAACTTAATCCTTTCGAAATCATTTGTATATATTTCCATTCTTTTTGTATATAAAAATTGTAATTTGTTAAAAAGAGTTGTTGTTACTTAAATGTTGACCTAGGGTTTTTAGCTAGCCACTCTGGCAGATGGAGGTACTTGGAAACAAGTTACAACCAGCTATTTAATTTTGACTGCTATCACATAAATGAGTATGAACATTGCAAGATATTCAGTTGTAACTTGATATTCAGATGTAACAATGTAATATCAAACGATGTTTGTGCATAAAATGTTTAAAGTAAAGAAATGTGTTGCATCTGGTCAGTTCCACTCTCTGTGCTAGAATTGCCTGTACCCAAAAAGAACCCGTCAACATCATTAAATATTGTAATCCTTCTTTTAAATATCTTAAAGGTTAAGGAGTTCAACACTCACAGTGAGCTTCTCTCTCTCTCTCTCTCTCTTCGATGGTTTGAACGTACTGACTCTGTGAAAGAAACTGATCACACCAGATGATGCACTCTCTCCCAGATATAGTCAGAGTTTTCCTTCTTTTAAATATCTTAAAGGTTAAGGAGTTCAACATTCACAGTGAGCATCCATCTGTCTGTCTGTCTGTCTGTCTGTCTCACTCACTCTCTCTCTCTCTCTCTCTCTCTCTCTCTCTTTCTTTAAAAATCTACAGTGTTGAGTTGCGGCAATGTTTAACACCAAGAATTTCTTTCATTAGTTTTACTGATGAAAGTTATTTTAGCAAGGAGGCCTTATATCGTAAAGTGCTCATTATGAGGGTGGAGAGGGTAGATTTAATGCAAAGAATCTATCACTTTAACTGAGCACGTTCATGCCGACTTCAAAGTTTCATTAGGATGCGGTTTCCGGTTTTCTCTTTTCCAATCTTTTCACTCTTTTCTTTTTTTTTTTTCAATTGGAGTAGATAGACTAAACTATCGCCCGGTTCACACTCCACCCACGTCTATTGAACAGGTGAAGAGGCTCATCCCTTGTTTCCTGTTTAGGATGCAGTTTCCGGTTTTCTCTTTTCCAATCTTTTCACTCTTTTCTTTTTTTTTTTCAATTGGAGTAGATAGACTAAACTATCGCCCGGTTCACACTCCACCCACGTCTATTGAACAGGTGAAGAGGCTCATCGCTTGTTTCCTGTTTAGGATGCGGTTTCCGGCTTTCTCTTTTCCAATCTTTTTACTCTTACGTAGCCCCCTGCGCATCAGTGGCGTTGTCGCCTTGCTTGGGGTGATATGATTAAAAAAAAAACAAAAAAACATCATAATAATGTCTTCACTCATCAGCCCTGATGTTCAGTATCATTAGTGTAGAATCTCGTAGATTAACATTTTTATAATTATTTAATCGTCCGTTCATCAGGTTTCAGCAATTCTTCTTCTATGTGCCGTAGCTCTTTAAGACATAGGTGATCATGGCCCCCCACATTCCTATCACTCGTAGTTCTTGACACCATTTCTCTTGTTATTTCCCCCAAACCCTGCTCTGCCATCCACTTGCTTCAGCCCATTAAGTATGTCACGCGTTGCTTTCCTCTGTTTGTCTTTCCTTCTATCTGCCCTGTGAGTATCAGATTCTACACGTCTTCCTTCATAATCAGGTGTGTCCCAGAAACTTCAGTTGTCTGTTCCTGATGTTAAATATACGTTTTCTTCTCATTTCTGTCCTCTCCAAAACCTTATCATTGTTCACATGTTCGGTCCATGGTATCCTCAGCATACTTCTGTAGAGCCACATTTCGGTTGCTTCAAGTCTTTCCATCATCTTTGATGAGATTGTCCAGTATTTGCTGCCAAATAGACAGACATCGCATAACAGTCCAGTACTTTTTCTTTGTTTCCAACGAAATTTTCCTGTCTCTCAGTACTCTGCTTAGCTTTTAGAATGTGTCCTTAGCCATGCTGAAATACCTTCGGACCTTGGTGTTGCATTTTCCGTCCTCTGTTAGAACATTCTGTACCTGTTTGATTTTAGTATCCCTGACCTGTAATTGGCATTTAGAGTACCTCATTTTACTGATACCCATGCACTCAGTTTTCTTGTAGTTTATGTTTAGTCCTTTCTTTTCGCTTTCTTTAGTTACCATCTGTAGGTCTTGTAGTCTCCTTAACCGTGTCTTGTTTGATTTTAGTATCCCCATCCTATAGTTGGCATTTTGGGCTCCTCTTTTTACTGATGACCATGCATTCAGTTTTCTTGTAGTTTATGTTTAGTCTTATCTTTTCGCTTTCTTTAGCTACGTTCTGTAGATCTTGTAGTCTCCTTAACCGTGTCTTGTTTGATTTTAGTATCCCCATCCTATAGTTGGCATTTTGGGCTCCTCTTTTTACTGATGACCATGCATTCAGTTTTCTTGTAGTTTATGTTTAGTCTTATCTTTTCGCTTTCTTTAGCTACGTTCTGTAGGTCTTGTAGTCTCCTTAACCGTGTCTTGTTTGATTTTAGTATCCCCAGCCTGTAGTTGGCATTTTGGGCTCCTCTTTTTACTGATGACCATGCATTCAGTTTTCTTGTAGTTTATGTTTAGTCTTATCTTTTCGCTTTCTTTAGCTACGTTCTGTAGGTCTTGTAGTCTCCTTAACCGTGTCTTGTTTGATTTTAGTATCCCCATCCTATAGTTGGCATTTTGGGCTCCTCTTTTTACTGATGACCATGCATTCAGTTTTCTTGTAGTTTATGTTTAGTCTTATCTTTTCGCTTTCTTTAGCTACGTTCTGTAGATCTTGTAGTCTCCTTAACCGTGTCTTGTTTGATTTTAGTATCCCCAGCCTGTAGTTGGCATTTTGGGCTCCTCTTTTTACTGATGACCATGCATTCAGTTTTCTTGTAGTTTATGTTTAGTCTTATCTTTTCGCTTTCTTTAGCTACGTTCTGTAGATCTTGTAGTCTCCTTAACCGTGTCTTGTTTGATTTTAGTATCCCCATTCTATAGTTGGCATTTTGGCCTCCTCTTTTTACTGATGACCATGCATTCAGTTTTCTTGTAGTTTATGTTTAGTCTTATCTTTTCGCTTTCTTTAGCTACGTTCTGTAGGTCTTGTAGTCTCCTTAACCGTGTCTTGTTTGATTTTAGTATCCCCAGCCTGTAGTGGGCATTTTGGGCTCCTCTTTTTACTGATGACCATGCATTCAGTTTTCTTGTAGTTTATGTTTAGTCTTATCTTTTCGCTTTCTTTAGCTACGTTCTGTAGGTCTTGTAGTCTCCTTAACCGTGTCTTGTTTGATTTTAGTATCCCCAGCCTGTAGTGGGCATTTTGGGCTCCTCTTTTTACTGATGACCATGCATTCAGTTTTCTTGTAGTTTATGTTTAGTCTTATCTTTTCGCTTTAATTTGTTACCTTCTGTAGGAGGTCCTGTAGTTTACTTTTCATGTTTTCTTTCAGTACTGTGTCATCAGTATATCTTATATTGTTAAGATTGTGGCAGCCAATGATGAATTCTAGTTTTCCTAGAATTGCTTCGCTCCATAGGTTGAATAGTTCCGGTGAGAAGACACATCCGTGTCTTACACCCATTTCTATTTTTATATATCTACTGAACCCATTTCCTGTCTGTATGCAGGCAGTTTGCTGCTAGTATAGGTTATTGCTTATTCTAATGTCTCTCCCGAATATGTCAAGGTTGCCAAGCATTCCTATCAAGTTTTGTGACATAATTTGTCGAACGCCTTTGCATAGTCTATAAAACACAGATAGACGTCCCTCTGCATTTGAAGTTAAGCAACGTTGATCCTGGTCAGTACTTAGATGGGTGACCGCTTGGGTATACCAGGTGCTGCAAGCGTTTTGTGACGGATGTGCGTTGTGGTGCAGTGCATATCGGCTCGGAAAGAGAAATCGGTGAGCCGAGTTCGAATTCCAGTTGAATACCCTGCATTCACTTAAGCACTGGTACTCTTGGGAAAGGTATTAATCCGTCCCTTCCCACCAGTTATGGGTTAAATAACAGGGTAGGACTTGGAGCCCTGCCCTTAAAAACAAAATCCCAAATGAATCTTGATACTCGAAAAGAAAAAAAAGTATTAGTAGACACAAAAACTTATATAAAAACGACAATAAATTGTTGAAAGAAAAAGGTATTACCAGCAATAAATAAATAAAAATTTAGTTGGCAATAAATGACCCGCTGAGGTTGATATGCCATAAAAACAAAACAAACAACAACCTTTCTTAGGTAGAAATTGATCTGCTTAGGATTTCCGGTATATCGCCACTGTTATAGATTTCATTATTTTTTGTAATTTTTTCTATGCCAAAATCATTTATGATCCTGCTGCTTTGTTTCTACTCTATTTGATAAGTGCAGCTTCCACTTCGGTTTTTAGTATTTGTGGTTCGTCAGTATTTCTGTGTATTGCCGGTTTCTCTGTATTGCCGTAGAAGAGATCTCCGATATATTCATCCCATAACTGAAGCATTTTTCTTTCTTTAATATGAGCATTCTATCCTTGGATCGTATGCATCCTGTTGCTAAGCATGTCTTATGTTTTGTTAGTTCCTTTATTTTTTATGCATATTTCCTTTATTTGCCAGACTCAATGTCCCTGTTTCTTCACATTTGTCGTTAAGCCATTCTTCTTTAGCCTGTCTGCATTTGTTCCTTATTTTTTGTGTCAGTCAGTTAAGTGCCATATGTGATACACGCTTTGGGCGATCATGTCTCGAAAGAGACATGACTGACTGGGCAGAAGATTATCCCGTAATAGGTTGCCATTGCCCGCCAAGACTATAGAACCCAAAATGTCCTATTATTTGACCCACAGCTGGAGAGAAGAGACGGATTAATACCTTTCCCAAGGGTATTTGTGCGTAAGTAAATGCCATGAATTTAACAGGAATTCGAACTTGGCTCCCCGAATTGTCGTTCCGAGTCGATATTCACTGCACCACAACGCACATCCGCATTTTCTTGTGTATTTGTTATGTTTTTAAAATGACAAAATAAAACGGTCATGGAAAAATGACACACTCGCCAGGGTATTGGAAATAACTAGGGAATTTATTATTGTGGAAACATGAGTGCAGCGAACAGTTGTGGATGTTGATTAACCGTGTGTTTATAGAGAGCCTGGAAGAGTTCTGCGCGCCATGTTTGCTGGCTTCTACCGGAAGTCCCTTTTTCTTCTCTCCCAGCATGCACCTATTAGCTGGGGAACAGACTCCCTTGAATGATACAGGGAAGATAACTTTTGACCATTTTTTATGGTGATCCTAATAGTATTTCGTCCCATGTCTTGGTATTGTTTTCAGTCTCCTTTGCATCATGTCGAGAATCTCATCTCTGATCCACTCATTTTTTCCTTCTACGTCCATTTTCTTTTGGGATGATGTCGTTTACAGATGTTACTTGATTTTCTTTTAGTGTATCCCATTTTGAGTTTCCATTTCCAATTTATCCCTCGTATTTTTATCACACGCTCCATATATCCCTTCCTGTAAGTGTCAGTTGTCCACGAGTCTGTTGCATTGCAATTTGGGCGCTGCGTTAGGCATCTTCAATTTCCGAAGTTTCATTCTTAATTTACAAATAATCAGGAAGTGATCGCTTACGCAGTCAGCATTTGGATAAGTACGAATAGACAGATTAATACCTTTCCCAAGGGTATTTGCTATTGTAGTCAATTTAGTTTTTCGTTTTTCTTTCGTTTTTCTCCATGTCCGCAATCGTCTTGAGCATTCTTGAAACCAGATGTTGGTTATTACCTGGTCATTCGCTGTACACTATTGGTCCCATTTTTCTCCGCGGCCATTGTGGTTTCCCAGTCCGAAATTACCAACTGTTTTGCCTTTCTTCTCCTTGCCGACTTTGGCATTCAGGTCTCCGATGATAATTATTTAACAAATAAAATAAAACTTTCAAAAGCTTATCTTCCCAAAACTAAGTTCTGCAGATTTAATTCACTCGTGTGTGTGTGGGGGGGGGGGGCTAGATAATAATCCTGATGAGTGGATTAGATTAGTGAAACTTGAAGTTGAGAAAATAGGTTTCTGAACTTTTTTATTTTTATTTGTTTACTATTGATGCTCTTTAGTTACAGAAATGACTTGCCTTAGAAGTATTATCCACCACTAATTTATTGATCGATGTTATTTTGGTGAAACAAAATCTTTGTTATTCCTAAAATTATTTTGCAAGAGATAATTTGATGTGTTTGGTTCACATGATCTTTGAATTTTTAATGGCAAATATGTTCTAGAATTCTTCATTAATTCCTGCAAATACTTAGGGAAATATGCACGAGGCTGTGGTAGTAACTTGAAACAACTCAGAAAAGTCAGATCTAATAAACAATTATTTTAGTGTCAATAAGAAAAGCTTATGAGCGCATGATTTGAATCGCAAAGGCTTCATCTGACAAAAGTCCGGATATGTTATATTAGTTTTAAAAGAAACGCTTTTCATAGATTTATTGTTCAATCAGAAAGACCCTAGAAAAAATTCAGCTTATCTGAAAAACTTACACTTAGCATCAGGAAGAGACAATTGAAATTTCTAGAGCAAATAATGAGGAAAGGGGACTTGGAAAATGTACAGGGCATGATGACGGCAAGAGGAGCAGAAGAAAAGAACGTGTAACCTATTTAGCGCGCTTGAGTAAATAGTATAGCGGGGTATCTTATCTATTCCTTTTCTGGTTGTAGTGAGTGTCCGTTCCAGTGAAGGGTAGTTATATACTGTTGCAGGTTAACGGAATTTGGCCTTGTGGTAGATAGCCCACTATAAGTCATAAAATTATTATGAAATCAAGAAAAGCAATTTGAGTTGAAAATAACATTTATATATATACACATATCAATTAATGTTTTTACAATTAAAGTAATACTTGAATATAGGTCCAACGGAGGTTAAAATGTTCATGGCAAATAATAAGCTGAAAGGGATTTAAGGCTTAGGAATGTGGGGAGTGTGTAAATGAGGAATGTCTTTGATGTAGTCGCTCCTTAAGTCTGTAAGTAGTTTTGAGAAGGGGAGAAGGAAGGAGAGGTGAAGGGACTAGCATAGTACCACTTGACTTGGTCAAGGGAGATATTAATTACTTTCACCTGTCACCGTCGGTCTGTCTGCTGGGTGCTTTCTGTCTCGGCTTTTTATATCTGCTTTTTGGATCACAGCAGCTCGTTTGGGATTTCACACTTGTATTTGATTCGGGGCTTCCCATTGGCTGATAAATAAAATTCGCGTAGGCTCGCGAAATGGAAATTTAATATTTCATTAATTTTTATTTTTCAACCGGAACATCTGCGCGAACCCGGATACGCACAGACGACTTATGGTCATTTTCCTTTTTGTCGTGAGAGAGCAAACATCCGGTCCATCGCTTTTGTTCGGTAGGTATCACCACAATGGATAGTGGAACAGGGTTTTAGGAGAAATAACAAGAAGACAAAATTTATTGACAGTGTTCTGTTGATTGTCAGAAGTGGAATGGTGGCATAAGTATTAGCATGATTGGTGTGTTAAACGTAAAGGATTTACTATGTAAATCTTTAAGGAATGACAAAGAAGCGTGGAAGATATATGGTGTAAATTCTTAAATAATGAGAGACTCAGAGATACTAATAAACATAACCTTTATGTACAATAAAATATAACAAGAAGAAAAAATACATTTATCCCAAACATAGGGCAAAACTGAAACATTGTTTCAGGTACGCAAGTTAAGTTTAAAGGAGGTAAAAGTCTGACTTACTTGTCCAGAGATTCTGGGGTCAATGAGAATAAGAAGCTGGCGAAAGAAGTGTCCAAGAGTTCTGGCTAGCAGACCAGTGGTAGTGAAAAGAAAAGAAAAAAAAAGAGCGAGAATTATCACTCTGCTGGTTTTTATATCCAGTCGGTAGCTGCTAGGGGTCACTACGGGAGATAACTCTGAAATGTTCTGAGAAGTGCACCAAAGAACAGAAATTGTGCCACAATTTGTGTATTTTTTTATATTTATTTTTTAATCATATCACTCCAAGCAAGACGGTAACGCCACTGATGTGCTGGGGGCTACATATGAGTGAGAAGATTAGAAAAGAGAAAACCGGAAACTGCATCCTAAACAGGAAACAAGAGATGAGCCTATTCACCTGTTCAATAAATGTGGGTGGAGTGTGAAACGCAAATAAATATAAAGAACAGGAATTGTGGAGGGCTGTAATCGCCTACGTCCTGAAGAGACACGGCACATAAACAAGAACATCCAACTCAGGCACCATTTGCTCCCTAACCTTAATGTAAAAATCAGCAGGTTCGTTTTCTCGCCGAAGCCAGCCCTGTATGCTTGATGGGCAGCCTTGTCACCCCTTGGGACAATGTGGCCAGATGTTATGGTTCCTTATATTTTAGGATAACGTAAAACAATAATGAGGTCTAAATGAGAAGTATGAGACAAAACAGTAAAGTTAGAATAAGTAAGTAAAAATATAACAAATAAGCTGTTTTTACGGCAACCTTTTCTAGAATATAAGATTTTTTGGTCTCTGCGTAAGAAATAGAAACCCCCTTAACAGCCTTTTGGATTGAGACCTTCTAAGAGGTCAGACGTAAATTTGTTATCTCCAGTGGCAGCACATTCGTTTTCGGTACTGTTAGGAAGTATGGGATACACATTTTTTTTCTATTAAAATAAGCAATAAGAAAATACATAAAAACATTATAGAAATTTTGGATCAAAACGGCATTAGAATTTAAATTACATTTTTATATTTCTCAACCAATCAGCTAAAAACATAGAATAAGAACATTCTAGTAAAATAGGATCGGAAGTCAATTAACAAATAATATTTAGGCCCCAAAACAAAATCTGATTGGTCAATAAATGTCTTCACACCTAAATGTTAGGAAGATTCTTTGATCCCCTATTATGGTATATAAATAACACACAGTTAGGAAGAAAAGGAGGTCAGTCACCAAGCTAGCCATTAAGTCAGCATGTAACCGATACTTTATCCGGCCAAGTCATTCTTCCACACCAAAGTTCATGACCTAGCTACAGATGGCCGTGAAAGGAAAAACACGACAAACATTCTTCATCAACGCGACATGCTGTCGCCACCCGAGATGAACTTAATGTAAGTAAGAACGACTTATTTACGGACTCCGTTAATATAAACTTACACACACCTTTAAACAAATTTAACTTCTTGCCAAACTTTATTTTCCAAAAGGCAATTTTTCACATCTTGTATTTTATTTGTTTCCACATGCTAATTTTATTTTATACATATTAAATTGTTTGTTGTTTAATGTTCGTTGTGACTTATTCCATTTCCTTTGCGCGATTGTAAAACATTGTGTTGTATTTGTGGGGGAACTAATCTCGAGAGCAATACCCGTAAAATACGGAAGCACATCAACCAAGCACTTACCAAATCCCCTACAGGAGTAACTCAATTGCCATAGACCACACGAGGTGCCAACGAGGTAATTAACATTTTTTCCATTCAACTTCCAGCAAACCCTAGGCAAATTTTATAGTTAATGAAATTTTAATTCTTCTAAATGTTTATTGCCTTTTAGACCTTTTCTTAGTTTGTAAATGTATTGCTTTGGCGACGCAAACGATTTCTGTTGATTTAAACCCTTGTTATAAGTTCCCTGTTTTGTTACAACCATTTATGTAAACTTCATTGTTTTCTTAAATTTTCAAATTTTGTAATTATCTATCCTTGTGTACATTCTTCCTCCATGTGCTCATGTTATTTGTTTGTCTTAATTGCAGTTTTCACATCTGCACAAGTACTGTAAAGGAAATAAATCCTTTTACAATATATACCCGCAGTTGTCAGTTCTCATGTGGCAATGGCAATTACAGTGAAAACCCGGGCATTAAAGTGATAAAAAAAATTTATGCCAAAAACTTCGACTTCGGATAGAAAGAGAAATCGACCCCACGGGATAATTCGTTTCTACACACCCCAAATAGAAGAGTAAAGACAAGCAGGGAACCTCAGCAGCTAGGTTGAGTTCAGCAGTCGGTCAGCAATCTTCCCTAACCCGCCTAAGAAGAGGAATGGATTAGGATACTCGTTTGGTTGTTACTGCTACTGCTATTTTGTAAAATCTGGCGGCGACTTTGATCTGCAACCGGACCTCGCTAACAACAGAAGAACAGGATTAGAGAGAAAGGGAAAAACCAAAAAAAAACAAAACTGTATCAAAACGATTAAATCGTGTTCGAGTCTCACGTTCGGACGTTTGAGATATTTCGCAGCGAAAAATCCATTTTTTTTTTTCGCATATCCTTTTGATTTTTGAATCACGTGTTTTTTTTTCTTTCTCTCATTTTCATTGTCTTTGAACTTTTCTTTATTTTGCATTTCTTGTGTTTGTTGCCCCGTTGTAATTGGGGTTGTGCCTTTTATTCCAGTTTCAGTCGATTTGTATCTTATCTTTATCGTGGGGACAAGAACTGGTTTGAACTTAATTTAACCTTTTTGTTTTGTTTTATTTTATTGTCGATTTGAAAACATGGCTAACGCTAACCAAATGGATTACTCCTCTCTCTTAGAAGTTAACGGGAACGAAAATACCCACAAGGACAACTCGTTTACACAAAATATTGTCTTTGAAAGAGCCTCCACCGGCAGCACTGGTAGAATGGTAGATGTAGTCGACGTGCAGGAATTGCGTCGATCTGACAGAATGAGCTCAGAAAACTAACCCTAAAGGCTAGGGAAGGCAAAACTGCAGAGCTCATTAAGGAGCTGCACAAAAAAGATGTAATGTGCTAGAGCACTACAGCAACCAAATCCTTGAAAGGGAGTTAGGGAGAAAAACAGTAGCCGAACTGCAAGAAATAGGTAGCCACCTGAAGGTTGAATCCTCGGAGATAGTGTCTCTATTCGAACAGCTCCAAGATCTGGTGGGTACAAGTCTCGACGCTGACATTGTTGATCGTGTGCGAAATCTCAGCACAAAGGAAAATCAACTGTCCTGTAGAATATGCCAGACTATTGATCAGGCAGATGCCGCTGTGGCAGAGGTTAGAAGTGTCAAGTCTCATAACTCAGTTTCACATTACTCTAGGTCCTCATCATCCTCTAAGTCTCCCTCAATAAGAAGGGAACTTGCATTGAGGGCTGCCGCGTTACAAGCAGATGTAGAATTCCAGGAAGAGAAAACAACCCAAGAAGAGGAGATGGAGAGGCTAGAAGCTCTGATGAGGAGGAAGAAACGAGAGATGACAAAACTTGACCTCCAACACAAACTAAAAATTGAACAGGAGAAGATCAAAGCTCTGGATAATTTCGAGACTCCTGAACGACTAACACTGCACATGGTACCCCCACCTCAAAATTCATCCAGAGTGGAGAAAGAAACAACTCTACCATCACCATCCAAGATAGCAGTGGAACTGGATAGACCCATTGTGCCACCAAAGTCACCTACACCAAAAAGATCTACGAATATGGAGCTACAGGATGGTCTAGCAATATTAATTAGGGCCTGCACTACCTCAATGTCATTGAGCCGGCTTCCTACACCCAATATTTTCTACGGAGATCCCCTGAAGTAACCAGATTGGATCGCTTCATTTACTGCTTTAATAGGAAGCAAAGATATTCCATCCCAGGAGAAACTCTATTATCACAAGCAGTATCTTGGGAGGGGCTGCTCGCGTGGTTGTAAGTGGATACTTTCTATTGAGGACTGAAGACGATTATAATATAGCGACAGAGGTACTTGCGGGCCTGTATGGATGCCCATTTGTTATTGCTGAGGCTTTCTGTAGTAAGCTCGACTCCTGGCCAAAAATTCCCATCAAGGATTTCAAGGGACTACGCAAACTTTCGGATTTTCTACTGCAATGCAAAGTTGCCATGGTAGATAACTATGAGTTGTCTATCCTTAACGATTGCCGTGAAATCAAGAAAGTCCTAATGAACTTACCTGAGTGGATCTCAAATCGCTGGGGACGGACAGCTGCAAAAAGCTAGGACTAACTCTAGAAGGTATCCCCCATTCTCGGATTTTGCAGACTTCCTCACTAAAGAAGCAAAAATTTTGTGTGACTCTACCATCTCCTTAGATTTCCCTCAACGCGCTCCAGAAAGAACTGCAAAGACTGACACCAAATATTTTGGTGCCAGAGTTCTTTTAGCAGATTCCCAGCCAGAGAAGAGAATTTCTTTTAGAAACCTGTCCTTTCTGTCGACAAAAGGACCATACTCTGTCAGAATGTAGAACTTTCTCCAGCAAGGGAGTGTCAGAGAAGAAGGGATTCATCAAGGACAACAAGCTCTGCTTTGCATGCTTGGGTAAAGGGCATATGTCAAAACAATGTCCTAAACAGTGTGTGTGCCAACATTGTAAAAAAAAAACGACATTCCACCTGCCTCCATATGAATCAAACCTTGGATGCCAAGGCAAAGGAGGCATCAGGTTGCATACAAATCCCTGCGATGACAGAATCACAAGGAACGAATAAGGATTGCGGTGAAGTACCTTGCGGAGAAGTGAGGAGTATGAGAGTGGAGAAAGAAACAACTCTACCATCACCATCCAAGATAGCAGTGGAACTGGATAGACCCATTGTGCCACCAAAGTGAAATCTGTTGCTAGGAACTATATGGAACTTGGATTGGAAGCCTCACGATTCATCCCTAACAACCTATACATCGATGACGGCCTTACAAGCGTCCCAGATGCTGAGTCGGAAACTGAACTGATTCAGTATTCTCAAGCCATATGTGCAAGGGAAAACTTACGACTCCACAACTTAAATCCTCCATGATCATACCAGTATGGTAGTCCACAAAGTCAGAGCCACAAAAAGAACACCTGACCTATGCTCCATTGGATACTATGTCAGACGTTACCTTTGTCTTGTCAGACACACTAGAAATGCTATATGGTTCAAGGAGCAAATTAGCTAGGGAATCCCAGCCGGTGAATCTTCGATTGACAACTATGACGGCAAAAGACAAAGGCATTGGGTGTCAAAAACTCAACACCTTGGTGGTTCGCGGATATGAGTAAAAAATAAAAATACCTATCCCAAATGTGTACTCTAGAGAATTCATCCCAGTAGAACGTTCCCACATCCCAACACCTGAAACTGCTATGAAGTGGCAACATTTAAACAACATTGTCAACCACATTCATCCCGTCATGGACTGTGAAGTTGGTTTGCTCACTGGCTACGACTGTCTACGTGCTCTGGCTTCTAGAAGTTGTATTACTGGCGGGAATGATGAGCCCTGGGATGGAGTATCGTTGGAAGGACAGACTCCCGAGAGGATTCTGGGGATGCTATTGGGTTAACCGACAGAGTGGTGACATGCAAGATCCCTTTAAATTTGCAACCACATAACATCTTACACAAAAATATCTCTACTGAAGTGAGATTCACCTTTCGGTCCTCCATTCAAGAGAAAAACTTGCAGCCTGTAGATGTAGCAAGCCTACTGGAATCAGACTTCACAGAAAGGAGAAGTGAGAAGCCAGCCTCCCAGAAGGACCTTCGTTTCATGGAAACAGTTGAAGGGTGCATACATAAAAAAGATCTGCGTTTCCTGTGGTGGCCTGGAGACGACTTAAATGAAGAACCCAGGGAGAACCGGATCAAGGTACACATCTTCGGAGCGGTCTCTTCTCCGGGATGTGCGATCTTTGCCTTGAAATCTGTTGCTAGGAACTATATGGAACTTGGATTGGAAGCCTCACGATTCATCTCTAACAACCTATACATCGATGACGGCCTTACAAGCGTCCCAAATGCTGAGTCGGAAACTGAACTGATTCAGTATTCTCAAGCCATATGTGCAAGGGAAAACTTACGACTCCACAAATTTGCCTCCAATGACAGGCAAGTTATTGAATCAATTCCAAGGTCAGAGAAAGCCAAGGACCTGGTAGATCTTCTTGACCTATCGTTGGAAAACTTAACCATCGAGAGAGCCTTGGGATTGAAGTGGTGCATAGAGTCGGACCGATTTCACTTTCGAATAGTGATACATGATCGACCCGCAACATGGAGAGGCATATTATCAACAGTGGCCTCTGTATTCGATCCATTAGGGATAGTGGCACCTTTTCACCTAAAGAGAAAACAGATTCCTCAAGAATTCTGCAAAACAGATTGTGGTTGGAATGATTCGAAGGAAATTGTTACTCGGTGGGATAATTGGAGATCACAGCTATCTAGACTTACCTCACTAAAAGTGCCTAGATGCTACAAACCCAAGGACTTAGGAGACACCACAGAGATGCAGCTATGCCACGTCTCCGATGCCAACACTACAGGACACACCCAGTGCACATACCTAAAGGAGATAAACAGTGAGCGTCGAGTGCATCGCTCCCTCGTAATTGGAAAGGCTCGTGTCGTCCCATTGCATCCTGTCACTATTCCCAGGTTGGAGCTACAGGCAGCTGTGACATCAGTAAAAATAATCGTGAACACTACTGAGACTCCAGATGGGCGTATACGGAAGGTACGGATTCTAGTGGGTGAACCGGGTAGAGATGAAACTGGAAAACGCTCGGGAAAGCCTGTGTACCTCGACGGACCCATCCATAAACTGGTACTCCTTATCCGACCAGATGAAAACGGATAATGTAAAAACTCTGGTCAGCACAATATAAAAGCACAGAGGTGATTTGGGAGGGGAGTGTAGCTGCCGCCAGGCACCATTTGCTCCCTAACCTTAATGTAAAAATCAGCAGGTTCGTTTTCTCGCCGAAGCCAGCCCTGTATACTTGATGGGCAGCCTTGTCACCCCTTGGGGCAATGTGGCCAGAAAATATAGTTTATTATATTTTAGGATAACCTAAAACAATAATGAGGTTTAAATGAGAAGTATGAGACAAAACAGTAAAGTTAGAATAAGTAAGTAAAAATATAACAAATAAGCTGTTTTTACGGCAACCTTTTCTAGAATATAGGATTTTTTGGTCTCTGCGTAAGAAATAGAAACCCCCTTAACAGCCTTTTGGATTGAGACCTTCTAAGAGGTCAGACGTAAATTTGTTATCTCCAGTGGCAGCACATTCGTTTTCGGTACTGTTAGGGAGTAACTCAATTGCCATAGACCACACGAGGTGCCAACGAGGTAATTAACATTTTTTCTATTCAACTTCCAGCAAACCCTAGACAAATTTTATAGTTAATGAAATTTTAATTCTTCTAAATGTTTATTGCCTTTTAGACCTTTTCTTAGTTTGTAAATGTATTGCTTTGGCGACGCAAACGATTCCTGTTGATTTAAACCCTTGTTATATGTTCCCTGTTTTGTTACAACCATTTATGTAAACTTCATTGTTTTCTTATATTTTCGAATTTTGTAATTATCTATCCTTGTGTACATTCTTCCTCCATGTGCTCATGTTATTTGTTTGTCTTAATTGCAGTTTTCACATCTGCACAAGTACTGTAAAGGAAATAAAACATTTTACAATATATACCTGAAGATCGTCAGTTCTCTCATGCATGTTTCATGTGGCAATGGCAATTACAAAAGTCTTTTTCTTATAGATGCAACACTAGTTTTTACACTAGTCTTTTTCTTTCGTCTCTTTCTGCGCTCACGCATACATATATACACATTCTCTCTCTCTCTCTCTTTATCTATCTATCTATCTATCTATCTATCTATTTCTTTTTCTCTTTTTTTTCCAAACACATTTTTAGTCATATAAATCAAAGAATATTAACTGCCAACCAAACCACATGCATTCACAGTGTTTGTATGATTTACTTTCTTCAGTAACTGACCGTAGGTTCTTTTCCATAGGAAATATCCATTTCACTTACTTAGCTTCAAAAATGAAGGTATATATTTTTTTTTTTTACTCATTTAATCCCATGCAAGGCAGTTAAAGCCACTAAAAAACAAGGGTCAGGGGTTACTGAGTGTGGAAGAATAAGAAGAAAAAAAGAGAAACATTATTAAGAAGTGAGAACAATCCTCTCTAATAAAGACCTTTCGGCTTTATTTTTTTTATTTATTTATTTTGTGTGTGTGTGTGTGTGTGTGTGTGTGTGTGTGTGTGTGTGTGTGGATATGAAGAAATATAGTTTTAAGGTGTGCTATGTGCGTTGTGGTACATTGGATATCGGCTCGGAACGAGAAATCAGGGGGCCGAGTTCAAATTGCAGCCGAATTCATTGAATTTACTTACGCGCACATACCCTTGGGAAAGGTATTAATCAGTCTCTTCCCTCCTGTTTTGGGTTAAATAACAGGACAGATTGGGTTCTACAGCCTTGGTCGGCAACCAGTCTACCGCAGAAAGCAATGGCAACTTACTGCGGGATAATCTTCTGCCCAGTCAGGCATGTCTCCTTCGAGACATGATCGCCCAAGCGTGTATCCCGTATGGCACTTAACTGACTGATATTTATAGGATAAAGTGATCAATACCAGAGAGAGAGAGAGCATATGTAAATATAAAAGTGGACAAAGTAGTTATTATTACCTTCCTAGACCAAAACAGATAAATGATCTGAACTCATCTCAAAATGCAGATATGAAAACAATTTTTTACTACCTTACTTAAAAATCGAAAATTGAAAAGAATAAATACAGAATAATAAAGAATAATTTAAATCCAAGCAAATAATAAACAAATTAACAAATCACTTCCACCATAACAACCATTTGAATAGATAAAATAAAATTAAAATAAAATAAAATAAAAATAAACAAAATAAATGAGAAAATGGCAACCCATGAAGACAGAATGAATAATCCAGAAGATTTCATCTAATGAATATAAGATATCAATTAGATAAAATAGAGAGCTCAATGGATATATCCAGAGCAAAGATATTGAGAGGAATATTAAATTGTGTTGAGTTTTCCTCTCAGTACATACACTTTGTGTGTGTGTGTGTGTGTGTGTGTGTGTGTGTGTGTGTGTGTGTGTGTCCGTAACCTATAGGGACTCCAAAACAGCTGAACCGATTTTCTTGAAAATTTACACAGTTGTACTATAAGCGTCTGAGAGTGTTCTTAGCTAGGTTTTGTGTCGAGGTATCCCTGATAAATATCAAAAATCGATAATTGAAAAAATCGGGTTATAGAAGGAGTGGTCCGATTTTAATCAAATTTGATACACTCATAGACAAAGACATAAGAAACGATATTCAGAACATTCAAGGTTGCAGTTCTTACAATAGTGCAGAAAATCGATAAGATATATACATATATAAATCGATACCAGGAAATCAAAATTTGACTTACATCCATTCATTTTTCTTTCAGTCTACTGTTTCGCTTTAACTGGAAACAACTATTGATTTTTTTAGTCTTTCGTGCCAACGTCCAAAAAGTCTGAGCTCCAGGACCATGGATTAGTTTTAAAGCTTTCGTTAAACCCGAGCAACGCCGGGCTATACTGCTATTGTGAGTTTGTAATCCTGGGTTTGACGCTCTTGCAATCGTCAGACAAACTGATTAATTTTTTAAAAAAATTGGTTATATGTAGGGTTGCGTATATTCGTGTATTTTTGTGGAAGTGGGGAAAAATCTGTCGTCATGACAGACACAGACATTTGTGGAAGTTGGAGAAATCTGCCGTCATGACAGACGCAGACATATATGTATACATTTGTATACCCCTTTAACGAGCGCAAGGACACACACACGCACGCGCGTTCGCTCACTGAGGCTTGCATAAACATACATATGCGAATCGTGCGGGGTTCGGCATATATATGTATATGTGTGCCGTTGCGCACATACATACGCATTCGGTTGGTGTATTTGAATAGTGTAGCGATGTCAACGCGCGGACAGTTGTCGACCTATCGTACGTACATATGTACTTATGATGGGTTCTGTGTGAAACTATGATAGGTAAGAATTGCGATTATTTTATTTAAGGCTGTATTGTTATTTTTTATTCTAAAGTCGGTTATTAGCTTGTTTTTTTATTTTTTGTGGTTGCGTATATTTAAATGGTAGAAATTCTAATTTGTAATGCTTGTTAGTGTTTATGTGTGGTGTATTAATTTTACTACGGCAGAGACGTGCGATTTTTATTTATTTTTCTGTTTGGTATAAATTGTGATAATAGGTATTTATTTTCATGTCTGCATTTGGAAATTAGTTCTGATCTCGTGTTTAGTAAGTTCTTTTGTGGGGTATGAGATATAATTGATACTTTTTCATGTAGGCCTTTTTTATAATGTTGTTGTAGGCAGGTGCTTTTTTCAGTATTTTCCAGCTTATTGTTGGTGAAATATTTCTATCTTTTAGACGCCATACGTATGTTGATAGTGTAGTGCTGTTAAAGTATTTTCTGTTGGAGAATTAAAGATTGTGGTTATTATTTCTTTTCTTAAATGGTCCCTCAGTGGCACCGATGTAGTACATGTGTTGTTGTTTGCACTTACCTTGGCTTTATATACTATGTTTGTTTGCTGGCAATTTCTATGGAGTGGACATGTAGTTCCGTTTCTGCAGTTGCATTGAGCTTCTTCGATTGCATATTGTAGGTTGTTAATATTTTGTTGTGGCTTTTTATTATTTATGTAATATTTTTTGTGCAGTTGTAACTAATTTTGACGTTGTTTTTGTTGAATATTTTTACTAGTTCAGGAATGTCTTACCTATGTTTGTTTTGACGGCTTTGTTGTATAGTGGATTAAAACAGATGATATTTTTTTTCTGTTTTTGGTTTTTCGTTGCGAAGGTGTATATTGTAGTTGTTGTTTGTATCCACATTTCTTTAGTGCTTCGTCGTATGGTGTTCTTTTATTATTGAAAATCTGTATGTTAGATGAATTTTCAGATAGTCTGTGGCTGATTGATATGGGTATTTGTTTGATGATTGAAGGTGGGTGGTTGGAGGATGTGTGTACGTAAGTTAGATCGTCATTATCTTTTCTGTATGGTTCATATGCATTGTTGTCCAAGTTAAGGGTGACATCTAGGAAGTTACTGTTTTTATATGCCAGATGGAGGAATTTTGTAAAAGGGTCTGATGAGATGTGCTGTTTAAGCTCATTGAAATGAACTATAGTTTATAACTAACATGACGTGTTGAGTTTTCCTTTATACACTCTCTCTCTCTCTCTCTCTCTCTATATATATATATATATATATATATATAGAGAGAGAGAGGAGAGATAGAGAGATAGATAGATAGATAGATAGATAGATAGATAGATAGATATTTCCCTCCTGTCACACTCATGGAGAGAGACAGACAATAGCAAGACAGCATCAGTTCAGTTCATTCTCTTTACTGCCAGTTATGAAAGCTCTTGCCACGTGTTTGCTTTTTAACAGAGCCTTATTATTTTATTTTTTGCAATAATTATGTTGTCAAGTAGTGAAGAATATATAGCCTCTCTATTATAACAAAGAAGATTATATATATATATATATATACTCTCTCTTATACAGGTTTCATTAAAAATGACAAACAAGGTATTATCATTAAGTTTTTATATAATTTTTCATGTGTTTGGAAAACAAAATTTTTCAGAACTCAAATTATTTAAGAATTGTTCAAAAGTTTTATACTCTTGAGCACTTTTGGCTATATTTTTTAGCCATTATCAGGAATTAATTTTGTTTTACATGTAAATAAACATATGTATATATTTCCCTCCTGTAATGCTCACAAGTTTGGATTAATTATTTTTCTTTTTATGTCTTAATGTAAAATAATAAATAGTAGGTACATCAATATATATGTTGCCACCATTTTAGACAGCATACTGATATAAATATTTTTGACAGCAAGGGTACACTCATAGATGAGTAATCAGGAAGACAGTAGATAATGACTGATATTGCATTTTAATTTTTAAACATTTAACATTTTTAAGCATTCAAATGCTGGAAAGGATTGAGCCAGAAGAAAATTCTACATGCAAGAATTGCAAGACAAGAAACTGTTAGTATGAAAGCATTTATAGAACAGTCATGGTAACTGCTACATTATAGCAGGGCCAAAATGACGGAAGCCCAATGCCAGATTTTTTTAGAACTATTTGTATAAAATACATTTTTTTTAATAATCATTTCACCCTGAGCAAGGCATTACTGCTACTGGTGTGCAGGGGATTATATAAATGGAGAGTGATGAGAAAGAGTAACAAGTGACAGAGGGTGTCAGAGAATGGGTAAGAGAAGGATGAGAACACTGGTGTGAATAGAGCTGCATGAGAGTAGAGTGGAAGGCAGAAGAACATGATGCAAGGGTTGTCAGGGAAAGAATGCAAGTCAAGGAGATAAGAGATGGAAATTGACATTGCATTTAAATTCTTGAAGATTGTAGCTGTCAGGGAAGCAAGTATACAGAAGGGAATTCGACAGGCAGGAAGTGTGAGAAAATAAGCTGAGGAGTAGAAGTTTCAAAACATTTAGGAACTTTGAGTTTTTTAAATTTTTCATAAATAAAACACGTGAAGACTTAAAAACAGTTTGCTTCTTTGTTTGATCATTTTTTGGTACACAGAGAACTTGCACCCAGATACACCCACAAGACCAACTACTGCAGTCTTTATAACTGATCATTTCAAGGATTTTATCAAAAGGACTTTTCTTATTTCTCACAAAACACAATATGTTTCTATGTACACTAAAGTTTCTCTACTCTTTTTTAGCAAATTTCTTTTAACTTAATATGTTAATACATCAATACAGAGGTGGCTATAAAATATATAAGCAATTAGTCATAAGAACATACAGAACATTCTTTTAGGGATACTTCAACATGGCATAATGGTTAGCAAGCATGTCTCGCTAGGACAATTATGACAGAATAGTGAATTGGATCCTCACTAGGTGCTCTATGCTTTTGGCCTTGTGCCACATCTGAGCTGTACTTAGAAAATCATCATATAAAAAATTCTTTATTCTATAAGGAAGCAGATAAATACATACCATGTGAAAAGCTATTCAGAATTAACCAGTTAGCATTGAATACCAGAGATAATGAGTTTGAGTGTTAAAAGCTACCATAATCCAGCTCAGAGCTTACTTAATGCATACAAACTTAATTATAGAATATTCATTCAGAAATTAGAAACTGCTAATATTAGCATTTAGTAAGTTTAGACTAGTCTAGGTTAGATTGGTAGACTTTATGCCAAATTCATTTTTGTTGGACTATTTAATATTGATATAGTAGTTTTATCCATAGGTTAACATTGATCAGGTTTATACTAGAGTCTGTAGGTAAGCACTGGTTGGGTTCATACTTAAGTCTATAAGTATTCATTGGTCAGGTTCATACTTAACAATCAACATTATGGTCCTGGGCATGACAGTAAACTGCATCCTGCAGCAAGACCTCTGATTGGGAGGTTGTGAGAAGCATGGAACCACCTCTTAATTGCTGTTGTTCTCAGGTCCACCCTGACCTGAAGTGGTAGCACCTGCTAGGGTCCCAGCTATGGGCAAATAGTTAACCCCCAAACTGGGGTCAAAACACTATAAAAGTATAAAAATAGATTTTTATAGAAATGTATACATAAAAATAAACTTTCATAGAAATATATACAAAAAATAGACTTTTATAGAAAAATATACATTTTTGAAGAAAAATTATTACCATAACACATTTTGAAGGAAACAAAATATCCTCAGCAAAACATTTTTTGAATACAAAACTAAAAACTTTTCTAAAATAAAAAAGAATAAAAACAAAACTTTTTCATTCAAATATGACTAAATCCACCTTCTCACTATAACCGAATATTAAAAAAAAATACCTATAAACACCACCTTTTTGGCATTAAATAACCCACAGTAAACAAAACTCACAACTCAAAACAATCAACATTAGAATCATCCAACATTTTCCAAATTTTCTGCTCTGTTCTCAAATTGACTATCAAACACTCTGAAATATTCATATTGCAGTTTCCAGCATGAATTCCAAGCATTGCAACATGCTGTTTCTAAATTTCTGGCAGAGGGAATTGTGCCATGGTGCTTTTTTCCTCACAGACGGTGCCCACTTGAACCTATTAAACTGTGTAGTCAGCAAAATCAGAAACAGACAAGGTGCATGCGCAAAATGAAAAATATAAAATAGGGCCAATTTACATATCGCACACTGTATACAACTGAAGAAAATATGAAACTGGAGCTGATATATTCTTTTTCTTAGATAAAGCTTTTAAAGGTAAAGCACTGGTCAAGTTTAAAGGTAAACACTAATATATAGCTGAATTATTCTAAGGCCTACTAGCCTTCTTATGTTTAAGACTACAATTATGAAGACACATAATGATGATTAAATTATGAATAACCTCCAAGATTAGCTTATTAACCATTGTGCCATAGCAAAGTATCTTGTCTATAAATGGAACACTATGAATTTTTGTCATCCACATGAAGCAGGGTCATATGAATCTTTTCTCCATCTTTTCACCATCATTTTTTGGTACACAGAGAACTTGCACCCAAATACACCCACAAGACCAACTATGAATTTTTGTCATCCACATGATTGATTTATTCATTTTCTATGGTTTATCAACCTTTTGCAGGTTATTTATTGTAGAGTCTCTATGCTAATGTTCTTCCCTCTCCTGAATGGCATGACCAATCAGAAAGATTTGGTGAACAAAAGCTGTAGTTTTTTGCTTATAGGGAAAGTTGGATTTTCTGAGCTTGATGAACAGAAGTGGTTTTTGCTGGTTAGAATTGAAGGTTAAATTTGTGACCCCATTTTGTCCTTTCTATGTTGCCTGTTGGACTGTTACAATGAAACATTGTTTGCACTATGATTTGGCAACAAGTGTTGGTTGAGAGACAGAAGAAATCTATTGCAGACGTTTATTGCTACTATAAGTGGACAGTTTTTTTGTTTTTTTTTATAACAACACCCATTTATGTCAAAATTTGATATGCTGATCATGCAGAGATATACCTCCTTGTATAGAATGATTATTTAAATATAACTGTTGCCTTTTTCTCAGCTTAAACCAGTATGACCATTCTCCTCCAACTTTTTTTTTTATTAACAAGGGATTTCTGCCCGTGGAAATACCAAGTGCTGGATTTTTTCTTTTCAGACTATCTCTTGGATTTTTTCTTTTCAGACCATCTCTAGGATTTCTCTCTAAATCCTAGCAATGGTTGTGAATAAAAATCCTAGTAGGTTTTGAAATACTCAGACTGGCACTAATGGCCATGTCATGTTCAAAGTTGCTTAAATCACCGATCTTACCCATACTATACATGAAATGAAATTCAGCAGGTCACCATGAGCATGCTTAAATACTTATATTCATTAAATTGATCTTTGGCTGATTGGATATTTGCATAAAAGAAGATTAATTTATATATATTTAATTAAGTAGCCTGTAAGTGAATAAATAAATGATAAATATTAGTAATGCAACAAAAATGTAAACAAATAGAATGAAAGAAATGCTAGTCAAAAATGAATAATAGCATTCCTGTTTTGCCTCCTGAGGCCAGTGTACTGATGGCAAGCAAAGAGGCTATGCTGATGACATAGGTCTTAATAGTAAGTCTTATAAAGTAAAACTAGCAGCTGACCATGAAAATATTTAATATAGTTGTTAACTGGGACAAGAAATGGCTCATTAATTCCAACAATTCCGAAATGAAACTACTGTCTTTTAGTCACCATAGAGAACTATTTTTGTCTTCCATCTGCATGGCAGATGCTGATCTCCAAGACAGCAACTTATTCCACATTCTTGGTCTCATGTTTTCCACTGACATGAAGTGGAATGGTTATACTGAAACATTGCTAGGTCTGTGGCTAGGAAAGTTAATTCACTGTCTTGTTCCAGGTGATTCTTCTCACCAGAATCATGGTATGTTTATAAATCTACCATTTGTCTGTGTATGGAATATTGAAGCCATATTTGATCTGGTGAGCCTGTTATATATCTTGCGATCCTCAACAAAAGCCAAGGAGTCTGTAATGTTATCATTCCTGACCTGCATCTTAACTTCAGTCTCTTTCTCACTGTTGTAACATGGCTTCCCTGTGTCTTTTCCATAAAGGTTTTTATGGCAATTATTTTAATGAGCTTTCTTTCCTGGAATCTTGATTGTACTAGATTGGCAACTAGGTCTTGCCATTTTACTATTGAAATATATGTAATAGTAAGTACTATTATAATAGCTTCCTCTCTTGAACTTCTTACCTGTAGAATGCTCTTCCAGTTTCTGGTTTTCATGCCACCTATGATTTTCAAAAAATTAAATGCAATATCACACACCATCTTATGTCTTCCTGAATACTGTTCTTTTATTGTTTTTACTTTTCACTAACGCCTTTTCATTTTCTTTCACTGGGCGAAGAAAAGATTAAACGTTAATTATAAGAAGGCAGAATGTATGATTGTCAGCAAAAGAACAACCCAAAGTGCGAACTACAAATTGAAGATGCCAAAATCAAGCATGTATGAAAATAAAAATATCTGAGAAGTATTTTAATGGAAATGGATAGAAAGTGTGATGCTGAGATCCAAAGGTGCATGTGAATAGAAAAAAGCACCTTCCAAAAGCTAAGCAATGTATTAAGAAACTAGAAAAAAGTTAATTAGAAGCAAAGAAAAGAGTACAAATCTGTTAGGTAATATCAAACTACCTATAAGGCAGTGAATGCTGGACAATCTCCTCACAGATGAAACAAAAGAAAGGTAGTTCTACAGAAGGATGCTGAGAACAGCATGGACTGAACATGTGAATAATTAGGATATTTTAATGAAAATGGAAACAAAAAGGACGTACTTAAAATCAGAAAAATGTAGATGAAATTGCTCAGGACATAATGAGGAGAGAAAGCTGGTAGAATTTGACACTCAAGGGGACAAATTAAAGGCTAGATGGACAGAAGGAAATCTATCTAACAAGCTTATGTAAATGGATGGCAGAATAGAGACTTGAAGGAATGGTTAAAAGACAAACCTTACTATGAGCTACAAATGATAGGAAGTTGTGGAGAGCAATAACCTCTCATGTCAACATTATACAATGATGTGCCAAAAGTTATGGAATAGCAGTATATAAAAGTAATGGTAGGTAGTATCACCATATCTTGATATTGTGGAAATCCCAGACATTCTTCACCTGTGCTCTGACATCTAGTGAGATAGTTGTGAACAATACCAGGCAACTTATTGCAAGGTAACATGCAGTTTATTGGAGTTTAAATGTAGTAGGATAGTAAATACCATTTCTGAAATCTTGAGGACATTTGACATCTCTGGTACTGGGCATGATGGCAAACTGCATCCGGCAGCAAGGCCTCTGATTGAGAGGTTGTCAGGAGCATGAAACTACCTCTTAATTGCTGTTGTTCCCAGGTCCACCCTGACCCAGAGTGGTAGTACCTGTTAGGGTCTCAGCTATGGGCAAATAGTTAACCCCCAAACTGGGGTTAAAACACTATGAAAGTATAAAAATAAACTTTTATAGAAATAAAAAGACTTTTATAGAAAAATATACATTTTTGAAGGAAAAATATTACCAACAATACATTTTTGAAGGATAAAAAAATATTAACATAACACATTTTTGGAGAAAAAAAAATATTGCCATGATACATTTTTGAAGGAAAAAAAAATATTACTAACAATACATTTTTAATACAAAACTAGAAGACATCTTCAGTTTTCTAAAATAAAAAAAGAATAATTTTTAAAATTTTTCATCAATATTTGACTAAATCAACCTTCTCACTATAACTAAACATTAAAAAATACATAATTGCATAATTCTTCTAATTGCTTGATATTTTGTGGATTCCACTTATGATCTTTAACCTTCAAAGTATTCCACAAATTCTCAATTGGATTCAAGTCAAAAGACTGACTTGGCCAATTGAGAGTACTAATACCATTCTTTTCAAACCATTCCTTTGTGAGTTTTGCGGTATTTTGGGATCATTGTCATGTTGCAGCACGAAATTCCGACCATGTCCTAAAGAAGTTGCAAATTTCTGAAGGTTCTTCTCTAGAATCTCCCTGTACATGCTACCATTCATTCTACCATGGATAACTTGTAACTCACCAGTGCCCTTGGATGAAAAGCATCCCCATATCATAATGGAACCACCCCCAAACTTAACTGTGGGGATGGTATTGTGCTTGTTGAAGGCAGTGCCATTTTTTTGCCAAACACTTGTCGCTGTGTTCCTTCCGAATAGTTCAACTTTTGTTGCATTCAACTAGATTAACTTTTCCCAAAACTGCATACCTTTCTTTTCAGAAGTTTTGACAATGTTTGGTTTTCAATAAAAGCAATTTCCTTGGTGATCTTGAATGAAAACCTGTACGATATAGAGCTCTGCTAATGGTATCCTTACTTACATTAATTCCAGCACTATCAAGATCAGTTTTAATTTCAGAATGAGTAATGGAGGGTTTTTTTGCACTTTTCTGCTGATCCACTCATTTATTTTTCTCAGTCTTTCATTTCTTGGAAGGTTTGCTGTACCGTCGCCATGCTTCTTATACTTTCTGATGATATTTCCTACTGTACTTAGTGATAGATTTATTTCTTTGCTAATTTTTTGGTAATCTTGTCCTCCTTTGTGACGTTCAATGATTCTATCTTGCATATCTCTGGATAATTCTTTAGTGTTTGCCATTTTTAATCCTTGAATTGCAGAACACTATCTTGTAAGCAATTGTGTGCTTCTATGATTAGTCAGAGATAATATTCCAATACTATCGAAAATTTAAGTATTTAAAGTCTTTTAAAATACAAAGTTTCAACAGGAAATTTTTAAAAAGTGTCATGTATCCAATACTTTTGCAGAGAGTAATTTTGAACTTTGATAAAAAAAATGGATTCAATCATGAGTTTTTAATTTTCCTTCCACATACAAGTAAAACAACTTTACGAGATATTACTTAACAAATATCAGGCAAAATGGCGGACATAAACTAGTTATAACAGAAAATAACATGTATCCAATACTTATGCGTGTCACTATATATGTTATAAATTATAGTTTAGAACATGTACAAATTATAATCTTCTAATGGTATCCTTGCTTACATTAATTCCAGCACCTTCAAGATCAGTTTTAATTTCAGAACGAGTAATGAAGGTTTTTTTTTTTTTGCACATTTCTGCTGATCCACCTTGAAGTCCTCTCATTTATTTTTCTCGGTCTTCCATTTCTTGGAAGGTTTGCTGTACCATCGTCATACTTCTTATACTTTCTGTATTTAGTGCTAGATTAATTTCCTTGCTAATTTTTCGGCAACCTTGTCCTCCTTTGTGACGTTCAATGATTCATTCTCGCATATATCTGGGTAATTCTTTAGTTTTTGCCATTTTTAATCCTTGAATTGCAGAATGCACATCAAAGAGATGATTAGCAGCACTATCTTGTAAGCAAATGTGTGCTTCTCTGATTGGTCAGAGATAACATTCCAATGCTATCGAAAATTTAGACTAGAGTTATAACAGAAAACAACATGTATCCAAAACTTATGCATGCCACTGTAAAGCCTATGTAAAACTCTTTTTGATATAAAATGAGAAGAAAAATTATATTATTAAGAGAAGATTATCTAAAATCATGTGAAACGTTTCATTTCAGTTCCTCATAACCAGCATTCAAATTCTTGCCAGCGCTATCCTTACTCATCTGTCACCTTTCTCCTGACATTCCCTATGTCTATCCACTCCTTCTCTTTACCTTCCCCTATGTAGCCCCATGCGCAATAGTGGCAGTGGAATGCCTTGCTTGGGGTGAGATGATTAAAAAAAAAAAAAAAAAAAAAAAAAAATTTCTTGCCAATTGCATGCAGCACTTCAGAAAATTTTTTCTCAACAATGCAAGAAAGCTAAGTATTTCAAACTATCTCTCTTTGTCTACTTTTGAAAGTATGCAACTATATATCACTTCCATGAGCAACAAACTCTCTTACATTTGTTTTAAACATTTTTTGATATTATTTTGTATCAGATCATTTAATCTGTTGCATGAACATTTCTTCTTCATGACAATTTGTTAAAACTATAGACTTTTAAAATTTCTGATTTATTCTTCTGAAATAAGCTACTATCACAACTTCAAGTGTGTAAATTCATAAATAAATTCCTTATTTTTTGTTAAAATTACCCATGTGTTTTCATGGTATCCTTAGCCTCCTTGTGTAATACCACATCTCTATTGCCTGAAGTCTTCTCTTATCTGTGAGGAAATTGTCCAGTATATATAGAACAATTGATATTAAATAGCAGGTGAACATTCTTTTCCATTAAGTGACTTTTACCTCAAAACTTCCTTATTGCTCACATGTTCAGTCCATGGTATTCTTTGCCTCTTTCTGTAGGAACACATCTCTGTTGCCACAAGTCTACTCTTCATCTGTGAGAAAATCACCAGCATTTCCTGCCATATAGGATGATTGATAATACATAGCAAGCTAGCATTCTTTTCTTTAAAGTGTTTTTTCTTTTTTTTTTTTTTTTTGCTTAAAACTTCCTTATTGCTCACATCTTCAGTTCATGATATTCTTAGATTTCTTTTGTTGAATCACATTTCTGTTGTCTCAAGTTTCCTCTTTATCTATAAGGAAATTGTCCAGCCTTAACTGCTATATAGAAGGATTGATCTTTCCTTTGTCATTATTTAACCATATAACAATAATAGAAGTGAGTATTATTTCTTTTGCTATGCATCACACTGCAAGATATCTATCTAAATCTATCTAAACTTATTTATAAATGGAACTTTGTCTCTGTGTATGTGTGTGTCTGAGTGTGTGTGTGTCTGTGTGTGTGTCTGTTACCTATAGACTCCAAAACGGCTGCACCAATTTTCTTGAAAATTTACACAGTTGTACTATAAGCATCTGCAAGTGTTCTTAGCTAGGTTTTGTGTCAAGGTACCCCTGATAAATATTGATAATTGAAAAAATCGGGTTATAGAAGGAGTGGTCCGATTTTAATCAAATTTGATACACTCATAGACAAAGACATAAGAAACGATATTCAGAAGTTTCAAGGTTGCAGTTCTTACAATGGTGCAGAAAATCGATAATATATATATATAAAAGGCAAGATGTTTGTGTGTGTGTCTGTTTATCTGTATGTATGTCCTTTATACAAATCCACAATTTTTATTCGATTCTCACCGAACTTCACACAAATATTCTTTAGGCTGAGTCTGAGCTCCAGGACCATGGATTAGTTTTAAAGCTTTCATTACACCCGGGCAATGCTGGGCTATACTGCTAGTATTTAAATAGACTACATGCATCTGCAGCAACTTTTTCAGAATTATATAGAGGGTGTATTAGAATTTCTTAACAAAAATTCTGAATAGTATTTTTCATTTGATTAGCTATATGAGTGCAAGCATTGTCATCTTGTAGGAACACACCATGTTGCCAGCTGGGTCATTTCACTTGGATGTACTTGTTGAATGTAAATATCTGACTGACCATTTGGTTGGCTACAAGAATAGAGCCACAAAAAAACATAAAACACTATGGTACAGACTTTGAAGAGATTAAAAGGCCTAGAGCACTTTTGTGGGTTAGCACAAGACGGGAAGGTTTGGATAAGAGATATTTACTTACAAAGTTGTTGAAGGCAACATTAAAAGAACTATCAATAAAAATTCCATCATTTCCCATAAAAAATTTTAAGAACTTGAAAGTCCTTAAGCACTTTTGGAGGTTAGCACAGGAAAAAGAGGTCTGGAAAAGATTTTTGAGTTTTTTGAGTTTGAGTTTTATTCAAAGGCATATCAACCTCTGTGGGCCACCCAATGCCAAAAAGGTAGTGTTTTAAGGTATTTTTGTTAATGTTCAGATATAGTAAGAAGGTTGATTTCGTCAGATTTTGATGAAATGTTTTTTATTTTAGAAACTGAAAATGTCTTCTAATTTTGTATTCAAAAATGTATTACTGGTAATAATTTTTTTTCCTTCAAAAATGTATTATGGCAATAGTTTTTTGGTAAATTTTTGTTGTAAGTCCCAATGCTTTTCCCCTTCAAATTTATCCAAAATAGCATTATTTCTGTGCAAATGTATATGCTGAACTCAAATCAACTGTTAGATTATACTAGGCTACAAAAATCTCCTAAGCTGACCAAGCATAGAGATGAACACAATATAGGAACCAGTAATACAGAATGCCAGAGAAAATCACTGGTGTCAAAATTGCAATATGAGCTCTGGCAAAAAATACTAGAGAAAACCATTAGTATCGAAAATACTAGAGAAAACCATTAACATCAAAAAATATTGGACATTAGTTCCAAAAATTCAGTTGTCCTTGTCCACATGGCCCAGTGGATATAGATGTTGGTTAGTTCCTGTGACTTGACCCAAAAGAGTTGTGAGTTCAATACCAGGCTACAGCAGTGGTGAACAGGTAACTTACAGGGTTAGAGGGAGATAATTCATGACTTCGAGGAGAGGCACTACTATGTAAAGAATGAAGTTCATATACCCCAGTGATTGTAATTCAGTTCAAAATTTCCTAGAAACGTTGTACAAATGGCAACAATAGTCCGAATAATGTAAATACTGTAAATACTACCACATCTCAGAAATATAGACAAATAGCAAATTTATTCAATAAAATCATCATTGGCTTCAACTACGGCATCCAGATGAGTTTAGAATCTTCAGCATCTCTTCTGGATGATCTCCTTAAGTTGGTGAATGCAGCCATAATTTCAGTTCATTGTTGGTATTACAAGGAGTTTTGTTGGTTTTTAGCTCAACTGCACCCCACACATAATAATCAAGGTGTCTGCAGTTTGGGGAGTTAGGTGGCCAGATATAAGGGGTGACATGGTTACAGAAATTGTCTGACAGCTTTGATTTGGTTCTCCTGCTTGTGCGGCATGGTGCAGAGTCCTATTGCCAGAAATAGGATCTTCCAGCAGCTTCCCTTGAACCTGCACTATCTCCTCAAGGCACTTGATATAGGCCTCTGTATTGAATCTGAGACACTCACCAACAAATTCAGGGTTTTTTTTTTTTTTTATCAGAATGATCTGAGTAAGTTTTCTGAGCTGTCATACCTTCGTAATCATCATTAAACTCATCCAACTCTTTCTGAATCCTCTACACTGTCCTCAGATTGACATCCATACACTCAGAAATGTTCGTATTGGAGCTTCTAGAATGAATGTAAAGCAGTACAGCAAGCTGTTCCCAAATTTCTGAATGAGTGAATTGTGTCATGGGCCCATTCTCCACAGACAGTGCCCAGCTGACCCTACTATACTGTGTAATCTACAAAATCAAAAACAAACAACATGCATGTATGAAATTAAAACTATAAAATGGCAACAATTTAACCATCGCACCAGCTATATATATATATATATATATATATGGTTAAATAAAATAAAGACAAGAGGAAAACTGTATTTTAAATCGCCTACGCATTTCATCCTGTGATGGACTTTATCAAGGCAAAAAGACCAAATGAGCTTTATTCTAAATTACGTATTTATAAGCAAACAATTTTGGCAACCACAAAGACGCTCACAAATCATTTCAAAAGATTAACAGAATATTTTAGTTTTTAGAATTTTTTCATGTGTAGTGCAAAGTCACAAGATATATATAATGAAGGGAATTTGACCGTTTTCTTTGAAAACTGTTTATTTCGTGTGTTAGTCTGTTTTAGAATTCCTTCATGTGTAGTGCAAACGCTTAGATGATTTAAAATACAGTTTTCCTCTTGTCTTTATTTTATTTAACCATTCTGTCCTTAATCTCAGATTATAACAGAGTATATTTTACATATATATATATATATATATATATATATATATATATATAGGAAAGAATGGTAGACCCATAAAGATGGAGCTGTCTAATTCAAAGATTTTTTGTGTATGTATATATTTTCTCATATGATTTGTTCTTGTGTATGTGTGTGTAAATATATGTATTCATTTGTCTGTATTATGTGCAATTTGATGTCTCTACACTCAATTTATTTCTTGTTTAAATAATACAAACTTTACTTCCTCTGAGTGAATTTATTAATTTTTCAATGGTCTAAACGAGACAATGTAACTAAAATTATACTGTCAAAATAAATACTGATTCATAATCATCTAAATATGTATTGCGTCTTCCTCTCAATATTATATATATATATCAGGTTCAGAGGAGGCTCAGGCCTTGAGTGCCAATCTTCCAAGAGTGCTATCTTCATAAAAATACTCAGTGTACTTGGATTATTTTGAGTGTCTGAGTGAGCATAAGGAAAAGAATTTGGCCTTGTAAAATCTTGCCTGAAATCATTGACAAATCCTTTGTCAGTTAGGAGTCACATTGCTTTGTGCAAGAATAATCCCAGTCCAGCCTCAACAAAAAAAGACAGCTATCTTTGTATGCTAAATGTCATCTGGAAACAACATATGCCCAATAAAAAGTTATATGTGAACTTACCAAAGATTACAGACACAATCTGTGAAATGCCAGTGCAATTTAGTGGCTATTGCTTGAGAAATAGATAAGAAGTTTAAACTATGGATCCAAATTATGGGAAAAGATCAAAAGGTAAGAACCTTCATCGATCAACTCAGAAATGAGACGGGAATCAGAAAGGAAGAACTGGTTAGAGATATGGATGGCAGAAATGGTTGAAATGAAGTGGTCAGTAGTGCTTGATTAAGAATGAATATATATATATATATATATATATATATATATATATATATAATTAAAAAATAAGTAAAAATTAAACTAAAATTAGTTCAAATTTAATTTCTAAAAAAGAGAGTTAAAGTAATAACAAGCCTTCAGGCACTATTGTAGATTTTGTTTCTGAAAAATAAAATTCTTTTACTTATGACATTAGAATCATTGGTGAAACATGAAATTAAAAATTTTCCTAAAACACGAACTTTGGACAGTTTATCTACAATTTGGGCCTCAATGTGTAACAACTTATTTAGGAAACCGAGAAAAAAAAAAGAAAGAAACTTGTCAGTTGAATTCAATTTACCTAAAACATGAACTTTGGACAGTTTATCTACAATTTGGGCCTCAATGTGTAACAACTTATTTAGGAAACCGAGAAAAAAAGAAGAAAGAAGAAATAACCTTGTCAGTTGAATTCAATTTTCCTAAAACACGAACTTTGGACAGTTTATCTACAATTTGGGCCTCAATGTGTAACAACTTATTTAGGAAACCGAGAAAAAAAAGAAGAAAGAAGAAATAACCTTGTCAATTGAATTCAATTTTCCTAAAACACGAACTTTGGACAGTTTATCTACAATTTGGGCCTCAATGTGTAACAACTTATTTAGGAAACTGAGAAAAAAAAAAGAAAGAAACTTGTCAGTTGAATTCAATTTACCTAAAACATGAACTTTGGACAGTTTATCTACAATTTGGGCCTCAATGTGTAACAACTTATTTAGGAAACCGAGAAAAAAAAAGAAAGGACCTTGTCAGTTGAATTCAATTTACCTAAAACATGAACTTTGGATAGCTTATTCACAATCTGAAATTTAATTGAATTTAACAACTAATTTGGCTATTGGGGAAAATACAATAGAAAATTAAACAGACAGACCTTGCCCGTTAAATTTAAGACATTTTTCTTAAATGAATTCTTGCTGCCTTATAACATATAACCAGGACCAGCTCAAGATACTGGCAACTTGGGAAGTCACCCAGGGTACCATCAAGGCTGAGGGTGCCATCATGCCACCATGTCATGTGTTTGGGATCTTTTAAGCAAAAAAGAAAAATGTGAAAATAATAAATAAAATGAAAAAAAAAATTAAATTCCTTGAGGGGAGTAAAAATTTTTGAGAATTTGATTATTACTCCTTTTTGTTATACTGACATGATCAAACCCTATGACAGAAAAATGAATGAGTGGATGATGTGGGCAAAAGAATCATTTTTGTCTATAAGACTGTATATCTGTTAAGATTATTTGCCATGATTAATAATGATATTTTAGTGACCTTTAAATTATATAAAATATTTACTAATACAAACTAATTATATTAATTCAAGTTTTGTATATCATAAACATTAATAAATTACATGCCAAATTTGCAGTTAACATTGAGAATAGTGCTTACTATACACATTACTGTGAAAAAAAGGTGAAGTAGAGTATATTGATGAGGAAACACATGTATATTTTAATAACACAAGATAAAGAATGTATTTACAAATTTACACAATTGTAATTGTCAGTAGCTTGTTTCAAGGCAAGTAATCACTCATTTAAAGTTTGTAGATTTGATGAATAATCAAAAGAGAAAAATGTTCATTTTAAATTATCAAACACTAAGTAAATTTCCAAAATTTGTTCATCCTACAAAAGTAGTACAGTTGAATTCAATATAAAAGATGTATTTTTCAAGACTTAGCTTTAACTGTTGAATAGAGTCCTTGAAATTCTGAGTTGTCATTAGAGGTTGATAATGCATCAGTGCGTAATTTGACATTGGCGTTATTCAGATGCATGATCTCTGCTTTTCTCTCTCTCTCTCCTGTTTTCTCTTACCCCAACTGTCACTGACCAACTGGTTATATTAATAAACAGACCAATCCAGTCATCTGGTAAGATCAAACACAAACTCTTTTTTGGATGAGAAGAAACATGACATATGTCTTTGAAAGTTTAATTTGTTACTTTTTGTAAATCACTCTCTTTTTGTTGGTTCACAAAACTTTGCTTGATCTTTTCTCAGCATGGGGCAACATTTTTTTTATAGGTCAAAATAGATTTTCACACTTTGTGAGTTTGCAAACCATGAAGAAAAGAAAGATATTTTTTATTTCATATTCACCACAACTGTGACCACCAGAGTGAAAGCTTAAAAAATATACTTGCAGTCAGCTATGACTCAATACAGGTTAAATTCTTTGGCTATTTTGTCAATAGAAAATGATCTTGTGAAGAAGATAGGTGTAGAAAGTGCCAGAAAAAAATTTGCAGATCTAAAGGCTAAACAAAAATCATTTAGATAGGATTATGAAAGCTTACTTTAGCTTGTATTAAGTTGTATCCTTTCTATTAAAGTTACATTCTTGCAAATATATTAATATTGGCAAACTTTCCAAAGTTCATTTTCTTAAAAATTCAATTACAAGTTGAAAGTAATTGGATTTATAAAAATGAATTTTTAAATTTTACCATTTTAAATTTTGACCAGGGCCAACTCAATGTACTGGTAACTTGGCCATGTCATATAAATGACTAATTTTTATACAAACATACTTGCAGTCATCCATGACTCAAGACAGATTAAATACTTTGGCTATTTTGTCAATAGAAAATGATCTTGCAAAGAAGATGGGTGTAGAAATTGCCATGAAATGATTTGCAGATCTAAAGGCTAGAAAAATGTTTTAAGAGAATTAATACAAATAAAATTTGTCATTTAGCTGATTGATGTCATATTCAACACCTCGACTCAAGTTTCAAAGACAAACCTTTTTGTAATTTTCCTGTCCCTTTGTCAGGAGGTATCTGATATCAACTCAGACACTCACAAAAGTCTCAGACAAAGGACATTTAAGGCAAGCAGTCTTTGCAATAAAGTGCTCAATATTAGAGATAGAGCATAATAAGATTAATACAAATAAAAGTTGTTACTTAGCTGATTAATGTAACATCAATATTCCACACATCAACTCTGGATTTTTGTAGACAAACTTATTTGTAATAGCTCTCTCCACTCATTAGGAGATATCTGCTAACTTCTGATGAGTGAGCAGTCGCTCCATATCAAAAGCTAGATAACATTTTCTTTAACACAATCTCTTTTTGTAGTGTGGATATTTGCAAGCTTTGAGCTTACCATAAAAAGAGAGAATTTGAAAGTCATGACACCTACATGTGAAGAATATGCCTTGTCTACACCATCTGATTCAAAGCCATCATGAATTGAATGCTTTTTAGTGTAGAAGGTTTGAGAACCTTGGCATCTGGTGTTATTGATGCCATTTGATGCTGAGAATTCTTCAAAAAATTTTTTATAGAAACAATCACTTCAGGTGTCTATGATGTAGGATTTCAGTTTTTAAAGAGACTTTGTCTAAATGCAGGTATTATTTAGAAAAGTGAAAGTTTGAAATAGTTGATGAGGACATCATTTATAACAATTAGTGGAACCAAGTACACACTGAAAAGAATATGATTTTATATATATATACAGGTCCGTAGCTGATGCTAAAAAACACCGAGCACAGTGAAAATTGCCCGGATTTATTAGTTGACAATGTGATGACGTCATCAGTATCATCCGTTTCCAGAAACTATGATTTTTGCGGATTTTTTTGGCTGTTCCAATGGAAATTAGGCACAGAACATGAACGAAAGCAAGAAATTGGGTTCGGGCTTTCTGAGTATAACCAGTCTTTTCTCTCAAAATTAATAAATAAACAAACAGATTTTTACTGCGTTCATTCAGATGTTTTCTTCATTTTTCTTTCTTTCTTTCTTTCTTTCTTCGTGAATTGTTTAGTTTTATTTCTGACAAAGACATTTTTCCTTGCTCAGATTTTCACTATGATTGCATGGATCGGCCCAGACCCATGCCCGGTGTTCCCAGTAGTCAGATACGGCCATGTATATATATATATATATATATATATACTATTTATGCTCTCATAGGATAATTGAGCACTATGGAGAAATGGTAGACTTTAAAAACAGTAGCTACTCATGCATTTACACATCATTCATTCAGTAATGAATTTGAACACTCTCGGCTACTGGCATGTGCTTACATTGTATATAACACACTAAAGTTTGCCTTCCTCTACTGAGCACCCATAGCTCAGAGGTAGAATGTCAATTCAGTTGGGTTTCAATCCTGGCTAGAAGCAATCAGATGTCTAACTATACTGATGAGCTGGGATACAGTTAAACAGGGCTGTCTGTGAATGACTATATATATATATATATATATATAACCACATTCTTTTAAAAAAAAATTTTCTAAATAAAATTAATGAAATAATCCACATAAATAACCATAGATTATACAGAGAGAATGGGTTAATGATCATGCCGGACAACAGAAGAGCAAATGACAAAATAAGAAAAATGCTTTTCAAACTCTTCAAAAACCTTGATTTCGAAATAGAGGTCAAAATAAATAAAAACGTTCACCACTATTTAGATGTAAAATTTAATCTATGAACTGGCAGTGTCTCCTCATCTATGGAAATAGATACAACCTTAAAGTACATAAACACTAGATCTAACCATCCTACTAGCATAATCAAACACAATAAAGAAATAGAACACAGACTATCAAAAAGTTCCTTTCATAAATCAATCTTTGATAAAAGGAATAAAGATTATGAAAGGGCCTTAAATGAAAGTGGACATAAAAGCAAATTAGAATACAAACTCCAGAAAAACATTCAAATGAAAAATAATCGAAACATTATTTGGTTCAAACTACCATTTAATTTATGGATAAAATCCAAAATAGGGCAAATATTTGTTAAATTGATTAATAAACACTTCCCTAAATACTTGGGATTACATAAAATATTCAATAGAAACACAATTAAATCAAGTTATAGTTGTACTAGTAATTTAGAATATTACATAAAAAAAACACAAAATGCCAGAAACTTAAAAAATAACAAGCAACATAATATTGCTAATAAAGAACGTAACTGTAGGAACAAAAATAAATGCCCACTTGATGAACTTGTAAAATAGAAGAAGTTATTTACAAAGCAGAAACACATGATACAGATGGACAAAGAAAAACATATTTAAGATCCACAAAAGGTATTTTTAAAAAAGATAGAATAAGCACAAATCCCCATTAAAACAGGAAAAGCTTAAAAATTATACCAAACTGGCTAAGTATGAGTGGAAATTAAAAGAAAATCATGGCAAAGACCCTGATATAACATAGAGTATAATAAAAAAAGCCAAACCTTACAACAGTGGTGATGTCTATAGTTTGTGCAAAAAAAAAAAATGAGCCATAATATTATTTCCAGAACCAAAAACAAATATTAAATGAAAAATCAGAAATAATGTCCAGATGTAATCACACCAAAAAATACATTTTAAGATCACACAAACCTGGATGAAAGTGTTTAAAATTTTTAATTCCTCCCTAATTTTGAAAATTTCAGCTATTTTAAACTTCTAGTTGTGCATTCCTAAAAATGTCTGTTGTACATTGGAAAACATTGGAAAATCAGTTATTATAAATTGCCTGAAGATACTTGATTTTGTTATAGTTACCAATTAATTAAAAATTTTCTAAAATCTAAAAATTGAAAATGAATAACTATTTTGTTTGTCAAGTATTATGGTGTCTAAATAATTACAGTAGTGTTAAAAAAATAATGGATAGTTATAAATATAAGCCAATAACAAAAATACATATTTGAATATTTCTCTCTATGAAAAGTTTTTGAATATTTTGATCTTTTTTCATGTTTATTTTTAAAGTCTTAAAAGGAAATTTATGATTTTTTGTTAAGAAAAAAAATGAGGGATTTATTTAGATATAGATACTTATATTTATTAAAAAATACCAAAATATAAAAGATGTATGCATTATGGAAAGATTATAAATAAAATTTTCAGGTGAAAATACTAATGGTTTCTGAAAAATTTGAAGGGGCAATTTCTCAGCACCAACAATTATATGAAGAACAGAAGAATACCATGCAGAAAACCACTCTAAAAAGTTTTTCATGAAAAAATTTGAACAGGTGTAGAGGCTCATCCCTTGTTCCCTGTTTAGGATGTGGTTTCCAGTTTTCTTTTTCCATTCTTTTACTCTTTTTTTTTTTCCTCCTCAATTGGAGTAGATAGACTAAACTATCGCCTGGTTCACCTCCACTCATGTCTATTAAACAGGTGTAGAGGCTCATCCCTTGTTCCCTGTTTAGGATGTGGTTTCCGGTTTTCTCTTTCCAATCTTTTACTCTTTTCCATTCTTTTATGCTTTTTTTTTTTTCCTCAATTGGATTAGATAGACTAAACTATCGCCTGGTTCACACTCCAAACATGTCTATTGAACAGGTGTAGAGGTTCATCCCTTGTTCCCTGTTTAGGATGTGGTTTCCGGTTTTCTCTTTCCAATCTTTTACTCTTTTCCATTCTTTTACGCTTTTTTTTTTTTTCCTCAATTGGAGTAGATAGACTAAACTATCGCCCGGTTCACATTCCACCCACATGTATTGAACAGGTGTAGAGGCTCATCCCTTGTTTCCTGTGTAGGATGTCGTTTCCGCTTTTCTCTTTTCCAATCTTGCTCTTATGTAGCCCCCTGCGCATCAGTGGCATTACTGTCTTGCTTGGGGTGATATGATTAAAAAAAAAATCAGAGCATTTTTATTGTATCTTCTTATATGTATCTATATTTTAATTTAAAAATATGCAAATTGGAATATAATTGTGAATGAGATTAAATTTACACTATTTACATTATTCGGACTATTGTTCTCATCTTTGTCCTTAAGGACACATAGTCTAATGGATATAGACAATAATTAGATCCAGTGATTTGACCCAAAGAGTTGTGAGTTCAATACCAGGCTACAGTAGTGGTAACAAATAACTTAAAAAGTTAAGTTAAAGAGAGATAACTCATGACTACCAAAAGTGGGTTCACACAAGGAATAATATACCCCAGTAATCATAATGAAGGGTTTGAAATTCCTAGCACCTGAAGAAAGCTAGAGCATACCACGGCTGAAATGTTGTAAAAATAGCAACAAAAATAAGGACAATAGTCGGAATAGTGAAAATACTACCTTATCTCAGAAGTTTATCTTTGATTTGCACATATCTTTTAATGTACACATTAACCACACTAATCAAGAGATTCCTGTGTATGTATATATATATATATATATATATATTCACAAAATCACAACATATTCTATATAAACAAGAAAAAAGCAGGATCTAGTGGCAAACAGCCCTGATGAGTGAGAACACCATAATGGTGTCCTCATGAAACTTTGAAGTCAGCATGAATCTAATCTTTGTACTTATGAATGTGCATTGTGGTGCAAAGGATATTGACTTGTAACAAGAAATTGGAGAGTGAAGTTCAAATTCCAGTTGAATTTGTTGCATTCATTTACATGCAAATACCCTTGGGAAAGATAGTAATCCATCACTTCTCCCTTCAGCTATGGGTTAAATAGCAGAACAGATTAGGTTCCATAGCCTTGGTTGGCAACCAGCATACTACAGAAAGTAATGGCGACCTACTGTGGGAGAATCTTTTGCCTAGTCAGTCATGTCTCTTTCAAGGCATGATCACCCAAGCATGTATCACATATGGCACTTGACTGACTGACTGATGTATATATATATTACCTTTTAAAAAAAAGAGGAATAATATTTTATTAATAAAATGGTATACAGAAGTATTACAACATTTAAAATTTTAAGTTTCTTTCAACTGACTTTTCTTCAGAACAAAAATCGTTGGTCATTTAAGACTGAGTAGCTAATAAGAAAAAATTTTATTAGCAACTGATGTTAAAATGTAATATGATTAAAGGATGGGGGAGTGGGAACAATTATCCTTCATTAGGTAATGGCTTCTCTGAAGAGGGCCAATTTGTGTTTTAATTTTTATTGTATGCAGAGGGCAAGTCTCTGCATGTTAATAATAACAGACTCCAATATATCCAAATGGAGTCTGTTCCGTGTCCTGTGCAATATGGAGAAAAATTCAGGAGAATAACTTGTCCTACAAGTAGCAGAATTTAATAAATGCTTGCCTATTGCAGAGACATGAGTCTGCGAAAACTTGGATGTCACCAGCTCATCTCTATGCATCTGGCCAGGGACATGTTGGGCGATTCTAACTTCCAACCTCTTGATGGTTTTGCCCACATACTTGACCTCACCTAGATGCTTATATTGATATACAACTAAATTGCTTTGATGGGCAGGCAAAACATCCTTATGGCAAGACTGGAAAGCCATTCTAGTTGTAAAAATGATCCGGATTATAACAGCACTAAAACAATGGTAATAAAAATTTTCTCAGTGTATGTCTGACTAATGAGAACAATCCACGGCAATCTGACATATAGGATGGCCTATAGATCTTAGCCTCATTGAACTTAGCAATTTTTTGTCCAATGGCAGATGTAATAACACATATGAGATATCCATTCATCAGAAATAGTTGCTTAATTTTCTTTAGCTCAGCATCAAGTTTGCACTCAGAACATAACATCAGAGCCTGATAGGTAAGACAGCTAATAAAATTAATTTTCCTGGTTCTGGGAGCAAAATAGTTTCAAGTCATGTAAAGCCCAGAAAAAGTGGGTTTACAATAAACACTAGTAAGAAAGCATGAAACTGTTCGTTCTACTAGTACATGCAGGAAAGGTAACCGATTGTTCTCTTCTACCTCTATAGTATATTTTAATGCAGGATGGAAATTATTCAAATGTGAAAAGAACTCTTCCACCTTACTATTATTAGGAAATGACATAAACATATCATTATCATAGCAGAAGTAACAATAGGGCTTATCAATCTTATGAAAAAGCTGCTTTCATGAAAGCTAACAAAAATGTTGGCCATCAGAGGAGCCAATGGACTACCCATAGCTACCCCATCTATTTGTCAATACATGCAATTATCAAAACTGAAGAAGACAGACTTAACCACCATCTCCATCAACTCAACAAAGACACTCTCAGGAAGGAATGGAGATTTTGTGGGGCCACAATACAGAAAGTCAGCACAAATATCAATTGTTTCGTCAATTGGGACATCTGTGAACAGACTCGATGATATATTGAATGACACAAAATACTCAGTCAGAGTTGGGTTTCAATTTTCACATATATTCAGTGAACTGAAATGAGTCAGGCATACAATATATATATATATATTGTATGCCTATTGTATATATATATTATATACAATATATATATATATTGTATATTCCAAAATTCCCCATTACATGAGCATTCTCAACCCCCCCCACCCAAAAAAAAACAGTAAAATCAGTTATTGCAAACCGGCTGAAGACACCACATGGTAGAAACCTAAATCGCATAACTTGTTTGTAAATGAAGAATATATATATATATATTTTCTTCTTTTTTTCTTTTTTTATTTCACTCTTGTGGAATTGCATGTTTTAATATTTATTGAATAAAGTTTATTTTTAATCGAGTTCCATCTTCCCCCAGTATTGTAAGTTTTTCCATTGTTTTTTTGTTCTCTATCTTTGATCCTTTGTACTTAAGCCAACATAGCCCTTGACAAGTGTTGGCCAAAAGGTTCTGATGTCTATTTTGTTTATGGTTATTAACTTATTCTGTGGGTACAAATCATTATTTGTATATTTCCGTCAACGGTACCCCAGACAATTTATCGGCCAAATCAATCAGGCTGTACAACTTTGGTACAGGGTTAACAATCTGAGAATAAGACAAACATTTCTCGGATCTTGATTGTCATGTGGTGTTGGTCCTTCTTACATTCAAAGACAACTGACCAGAATTAAAACTACTGGTACCTCTATTGAACACTCGCTAATCAGGTATGAGTTAGATAAATTATTTGATTGCTCAACTAAGTCTTACGCTCTTTTCGTTCTCTTTTGAATGATATGAAGTTAGAAATGAGCTTTTCTGATTATTTCCGCTTCTCTAGTTATTTGGTGAATTGCAGATTACATCTTGAATAATCTGCCAATGAGAGAAACAGTAAGTATTTGGATTACCTGATTACTAGAAGGTATGGTTCTGTTTCCAGTGATTTACACTGACATATTTTCAATTTTTCTAACATTAGTCTCAGTGGGGTTGAACTTTCTGTTCTCTCCCGTGGGTTGGACGTCTGTATTCCACCTTCTAAGATTAATAAGGAACAGATCTACTCTGAATTTGAGTTATTATACTCTCAAATTATTCATCATGTTCCTAGGTCTTTTGAAAAGTGTTCTGAGGTTAAAGCTAGGTTGTTTGAGTTTGCTACTGAATACTCTACGCTAGGTTGTGAGAAAGATTTTCTTGACTGGCGTGGTGTTCATTTCCAAATGATAAAGGCTTTACAGCTGCTGGAAGACATTTATATCACCAAGCCGGATAAGGGTTCTGGTGTTGTAATTTTAAATAGACAGGATTATATAACTAAAATGCATAATATTTTGGATGATCCTTCTAAGTTTACAGTGATCGGCCCTGCCAATACATTTGATAACACCGGTAAAATAGAAGCCAAAATTCAACGTTGGCTGTTGTCTTTGTATAAAGACAATTTGATTTCCAAAGACATCTATAGCAGAATCAGGTCTGTAGGCTCGCAACTCCCTAGGATGTACAGCCTTCCAAAGGTTCATAAGGAAGGAGTCCCGTTTAGACCAATTTTATCTATGGTGGGCTCCGTACAGCATGAGTTAGCTAAGTGGTTGGCCGAGCTTCTTCAACCTGTGTCTGACGCATTGTCCAGGTATAATGTCCCTGACGCTTTCAGTTTTTCTAGTTTCGTCAGAAACTTAGAATTTTCCTCCATAGACAAATTTATGGTCTCCTACGACATAGTCAGTTTGTACACAAATGTTCCGTTAACTGGAACTATAAACATTTGTGCAGATTTGTTGTATAGAGGAAATTTAGGCTCCGCAGTCATTCCCGAGGTGTTATTCTTGGAATGTTTGCAATTAGCAACTGAAGGGGTCAAATTTAGTTTTCACGGGACAATGTATGCTCAGACTGATGGGGTTGCGATGGGTAGTCCTTTGGGCCCAGTTCTTGCAAATATTTTTGTAGGATACTATGAGTGTTTGTTATTTGAGAAGGTGGATGAGCCCTTGATATATCGACGTTATGTCGATGACACCTCTTTATTTAATAACACCTCAGATGCTGAATGTTTTTTAGTTCAGTTAAATTCCTTACATCCCTCCCTTCAGTTTACTATGGAGATAGAGAAGGATGGATGTCTCCCATTTTTGGATGTCTGTGTTCAGTGTCGGGATGGGGTTTTCGTTACTTCGGTCTTTTGCAAACCTATCTTTACTGGTTTGTATACCAGTTGGAATTCATTTGTTCCTAAGTCCCATAAAATAGGTCTAATTGAAACTTTGGTTCACTGTGCCCTTAACATTTGTTCTCCAGAGTGTTTAAGCAGCGAATTAATTTACTTGAAAAATATTTTCAAGAGTAACGGGTACCCTACTAATGTAGTGAAATGGGTGATCGATTGAAAGGTCAAACGTTTTAAAGAACCAAAAGTTGAAGGACCTAGTCACTGTCCTTTGTATTTGAAATTATCTTGGCTTGGACGAAAGTGTCAAACTGTAACCAATAAGATTTCGGCATGTGTTTTGTCCAGTTATTTTTTGGTGGAGTTACATGTTGTATTTCAGACACGACTTGTGTTTCCATCCTTTAGTAAAGATAGGTTGTCCTATTTTTGGAAAAGTTCTGTTGTTTATAGATTTAAGTGCCGCTGTAATGCAGCATATATAGGACGAACCAATCTTAGGTTGGAGATGCAGGTCGTGCACCATGTCCCTGCAAATATACGTTCAGGTAGCCCTTACAGACATATAAGAACAACCCAAGCAGTTCTGGATTCAGCAATCGGCCACACCTGCTGGACAATCAGGAATGTGTCTCCTCGTATGAGGATAATTGGTTCACTGTTCTGCACAGTGCTTGATCAGCATATCATCTTTTTCTTTTTTCTTTTTCTTTTCCTTTTCCTTTTTCTTTTTCTTTTTTTCTTTTTCTTTTTTATTTCACTCTTGTGGAATTGCATTTTTACACCCCCCTTACATTTTAATATTTATTGAATAAAGTTTATTTTTAATCAAGTTTCATCTTCCCCCAGTATTGTAAGTTTTTCCAATGTTTTTTGTTCTCTATTTTTAACCCTTTGTAATAAAGCCAACGTAGCCCTTGACAAGTGTTGGCCGAAAGGTTCCTCGGGATAATTATGACGTCTATTTTGTTTAAGGATATATATATATATATATATATATATATATAGTTATCCACAGACAGATCTGTTTCACTGTACCACAGCTCATTAGTACGGTTAGACATTCGATCACTTTTACCCAGAATTGAAACCCGACTGAATTGCCATCAGTTAGCGATTCTACCTCTGAGCTATGGGTGCTCAGTAGAGGAGGCAGACTTTTTAGTGTATGATGTATCATATGCCAGTAGTCGGAGTGCTCTAATTCATTACTGAATTATATATATATATATATATATATATATATAATAAATAGCCATATATACATAAATAAAAACAAAGCTGGCCACTCGTGTGAGGATGCCCATTTACTAGGTTGGCTAGCCAATCCTTCCAAGCCTTTCTTCCAAGGAATTTCAGCTATCTCTTCCTGATTCTGAATATAAGTATTCTTTCTGTTACTATTTTCTTTAAAACTATCTTGTTGCTTACTTGCTCCATACATGGAATTTTTAGTATCCACCTGTAGAAATATCATTTATACTCCTATTAGTTTTTCCTCGTCCATGGGGAGATTGTCTAACATTGACTACCGTATAAGAGGATGGATATCACATAACAATCTAGCACTCTTTTCTTTGTTTCAAACAAATTTTTTCTTTTTCTCAGCACCTTGCTTAGTTTTAGGAATGCTTCTTCTGCTTGCCCAATGTGCATTCAAATCTTGGTGATGCATTTTCCATTCTCTGTTAAAATGCTTCCCAGATATTTAAAATTCTGCACCTGCTTGATGTTTATATTTCCAATTCATAACTTGCATCTTAGGCTTTTTTCTCTTGCAGATGACTATATTTTCTGTCTTCTAGAAGTTGATAGATAGTCCTTTTTCTTGCTTTCTTTTTTGCTTAGGAGATGAAATACAGATGAATATGGCATATAAAAAAAGATATCATTTTGTAGTTCATGTGATGAACTGTTATGTTATAGATTTTAGTAATGTCTGCAAGAATTTTACATACTTGTAATCAGGTTGTAGTAAAGATTAAAGCTTTGTTGAAAGCCCTGTCAGTAGCAGCAGCAGCAGCAGCAACAACCTTTCAGCTTTTAGGCATGCATAAAAGAACAAAAATTAGGAGCATACATGGTGTAAATCCAAAAAGGCTAAACTTTTTCACACCCGGCTGAGGTCAAGGTAAGACATGAAAATTGGTGCTTCCTGTAACAGAAACACATTGTATAGACAATACATCTCACTCACTTTTTTTAATTTACTAACAGAGTAAGTTCAACTATTCCCACAAACAAATTAAAGTATCTGTAGTGATAACAATAAATAAATTACTAAATAACCCTCAATTCTTATTAGTAGAGACTATATAGTACTCTGAAATCAAATAAATAATTAATAATAATAAAAAAATTAAAAATTAAGCAATAAAAATACTTTTAAATACAAGATAAGATCTGTAGCTAAAAATAAACAAAGATAAAGTTTGATTGTAAAAAAGTTAAGTAAAATATGGATTATTCCCATTATGCATTTGAACTAGTGTTTTATTGCCAAAAGAAATAAAAATTTAGATTTTCTATTGTGATATCTTCTAGTCTGTGACATAGAAATTTTACCTTTGTTGATCGTCTCAGCAAAGGTAAAATTTTTTCTTTCAACAATTTTACAAGATCCTCTCTCTATTTCTCTTTGTTTTTTTTTTTTTTTGATTTGCATATCTGATTCTTTTTTATTGGAGATTTAGGTCTGGTTTAAGTGATGGACCGGATATTTGCACTCTCATGACCAAAAAGCAAATGAGCAAAACTAGTCAGTGCACAGCCAGATACACGCAGATGTTCCGGTTGAAAACAAAAAATTAATTAAATATTAAATTCCAGTTCACAAGCCTACGCGAATTTTATTTATCGGCCAATGGGAAGCCCAGAATCAAATACAAGTGTGAATTCCCAAATGATCTGCTGTGATCCAAAAGGTTGAAATAAAAAGCTGATACAGAAAGCATCACCAGATAGACGGGACCCGGACAGACAGACTCAAGAGAGACAAGAGTAATTAGTAACTCCCTTGACCTATGTCAAGCAGCTACTATGCTCACCTCCCTTCACCTCTCTTTTCCTTCTTCCCTGTCTCAAAACTACTTACTGACCTAAGGAGTGGATACATCAAAGACATTCCCTAATTTACAACCCACAATATAAGCATTGAATATTCTTTCCAGCATCTTTTCAGCACCTATGGCAATGAACAGCCCACTATATCTTCATTCTACTCTTTCAACTTCATGCTGGATTTCTGCAAATGATTCACCATAGGGTTCTTTACAACTATGTTTGCTTTTTCCATCAGATGCAGTCATACGTTTTTCCTCTTTAGGTTCTTCCTCCTCTTCTTCCATCAAAACTTCTTCATTATCATTTCTAGGTCTTACTTGATCAGAAAGAGCTAATAAATTATGCCCGCTTATATTATTATAGACACATCGTGTCCCTTTTGGCAATAAAATTTGATTTTTCAGGACTTGTTTTTCTGTCTTTTTTATATTAGATTTTTTCATTTATTGAATAGGACATTATTATAGGTGCCCGGTTCACACTCCACCCACGTCTATTGAACAGGTGAAGAGGCTCATCCCTTGTTCCTTGTTTAGGATGTGGTTTCCGGCTTTCTCTTTTCCAATCTTTTCACCCTTTTCTTTTTTTTTTCAATTGGAGTAGATAGACTACATTATCGCCCGGTTCACACTTCATCCACATCTATTGAACAGGTGAAGAGGCTCATCCCTTTTTCCTTGTTTAGGATGTGGTTTCCGGCTTTCTCTTTTCCAATCTTTTCACTCCTACGTAGCCCCCTGAGCTTCAGTGGTGTTACCGCCTTGCTTGGGGTGATATGATTAAAAAAAAATAAAATAAAATCTAATTTGTCTTCATGTCAATGCATAAGGACTTCGTATTCTACAAGTATGTGGAATAGTTCTGTAACTCGCTAACAATCTCAGTAGATAACAATCTATGGTGTCTCTGAAAATGCCTTCAACACCTTCTTTCTGCAATTCCATTTGATTGCAGGTGGTATGGTGGTGTATTATAAGAGGCATCCATTTTGTTTTAACCATGAATACAATGTGCATGATCTATATAAATGCAGGCTGATGGCTCTTTTTCTTTAGGCCATGAATGTATCTTGACTTGACGAAAGTTTTTTTTATTTTTGGCATTTTGTATGCATTTTTCTACATGATGTGATTACCCGGGCTACCATGCTTCTAATTTTAATTGTCTCTGTGTTGCTGTCATTTCATAATGAACATTATCATGTACACTTTTTATTACATATTTTCTTAATCTCTCTAGTGGCATGAAAACATGTTCATGGCAAATAAGACTCATCTCTATAATTAACCTGTACCTTTTAACTTTTTATTACATATTTTCTTAATCTCTCTAGTGGCATGAAAACATCTCCATGGAAAATAAGACTCATCTCTATAGTTAACCTGTACCTTTTAACTTTTTATTACATCTTTTCTTAATCTCTCTAGTGGAATGAAAACATCTCCACGGCAAATAAAACTCATCTCTATAGTTAACCTGTACCTTTTGACTTTTTATTACATCTTTTCTTAATCTCTCTAGTGGAATGAAAACATCTCCATGGCAAATAAAACTCATCTCTATTTTTAACCTGTACCTTTTAACTTTTTATTACATCTTTTCTTAATCTCTCTAGTGGCATGAAAACATGTTCATGGCAAATAAGACTCATCTCTATTTTTAACCTGTACCTTTTGACTTTTTATTACATTTTTTCTTAATCTCTCTAGTGGAATGAAAACATCTCCATGGCAAATAAAACTCATCTCTATTTTTAACCTGTACCTTTTAACTTTTTATTACATCTTTTCTTAATCTCTCTAGTGGCATGAAAACATGTTCATGGCAAATAAGACTCATCTCTATTTTTAACCTGTACCTTTTGACTTTTTATTACATTTTTTCTTAATCTCTCTAGTGGAATGAAAACATCTCCATGGCAAATAAAACTCATCTCTATTTTTAACCTGTACCTTTTAACTTTTTATTACATCTTTTCTTAATCTCTCTAGTGGCATGAAAACATCTCCATGGCAAATAAGACTCATCTCTATAATTAACCTGTACCTTTTAACTTTTTATTACATCTTTTCTTAATCTCTCTAGTGGCATGAAAACATCTCCATGGCAAATAAGACTCATCTCTATAGTTAACCTGTACCTTTTAACTTTTTATTACATCTTTTCTTAATCTCTCTAGTGGCATGAAAACATGTTCATGGCAAATAAGACTCATCTCTATAGTTAACCTGTACCTTTTAACTTTTTATTACATCTTTTCTTAATCTCTCTAGTGGCATGAAAACATCTCCATGGCAAATAAAACTCATCTCTATTTTTAACCTGTACTTTTTAACTTTTTATTACATCTTTTCTTAATCTCTCTAGTGGCATGAAAACATCTCCATGGCAAATAAGACTCATCTCTATTTTTAACCTGTACCTTTTAACTTTTTATTACATCTTTTCTTAATCTCTCTAGTGGCATGAAAACATCTCCATGGCAAATAAGATTCATCTCTATTTTTAACCTGTACCTTTTGACTTTTTATTACATCTTTTCTTAATCTCTCTAGTGGCATGAAAACATGTTCATGGCAAATAAGACTCATCTCTATTTTTAACCTGTACCTTTTAACTTTTTATTACATCTTTTCTTAATCTCTCTAGTGGAATGAAAACATCTCCATGGCAAATAAAACTCATCTCTATTCTTAACCTGTACCTTTTAACTTTTTATTACATCTTTTCTTAATCTCTCTAGTGGCATGAAAACATGTTCATGGCAAATAAGACTCATCTCTATTTTTAACCTGTACCTTTTAACTTTTTATTACATCTTTTCTTAATCTCTCTAGTGGCATGAAAACATGTTCATGGCAAATAAGACTCATCTCTATTTTTAACCTGTACCTTTTAACTTTTTATTACATTTTTTCTTAATCTCTCTAGTGGAATGAAAACATCTCCACGGCAAATAAAACTCATCTCTATTTTTAACCTGTAGCTTTTAACTTTTTATTACATCTTTTCTTAATCTCTCTAGTGGCATGAAAACATCTCCATGGCAAATAAGACTCATCTCTATTTTTAACCTGTACCTTTTGACTTTTTATTACATTTTTTCTTAATCTCTCTAGTGGAATGAAAACATCTCCATGGCAAATAAGACTCATCTCTATTTTTAACCTGTACCTTTTAACTTTTTATTACATCTTTTCTTAATCTCTCTAGTGGCATGAAAACATCTCCATGGCAAATAAGACTCATCTCTATAATTAACCTGTACCTTTTAACTTTTTATTACATCTTTTCTTAATCTCTCTAGTGGCATGAAAACATCTCCATGGCAAATAAGACTCATCTCTATAGTTAACCTGTACCTTTTAACTTTTTATTACATCTTTTCTTAATCTCTCTAGTGGCATGAAAACATGTTCATGGCAAATAAGACTCATCTCTATAATTAACCTGTACCTTTTAACATTTTATTACATCTTTTCTTAATCTCTCTAGTGGCATGAAAACATCTCCATGGAAAATAAGACTCATCTCTATAATTAACCTGTACCTTTTAACTTTTTATTACATATTTTCTTAATATCTCTAGTGGCATGAAACATCTCCATGGCAAATAAGACTCATCTCTATAGTTAACCTGTACCTTATATCTTTATAGAGTCTCTCTGCCCTAAAACAATCACTCCATTTGTTTCTTTTTATTCTATATATAATCTTTCTTAATACCAGATACTGTCAGGTTTCAAATGCAAGATGATCTAAGGTTAATACATCTGTTTGAATTTAAAGCAACATTTTATCTTCTGAATTGTCTGATCTTTCTAATGGTTCATTTTGAACTTTAGTCTTAATAGAGCATCTACATGCAGAATAGGGTTTCCTTTCATATATTTGATGTCACAATCAAAGGCTGTGAGGCTTTAAAGCCCATCTGAAAAATCTAGAAGGTGTAACTTTAGATAATGCTTTCCTGGGGTTAAAAATAAACTCTAAAGATTTAAGCAGAAATTTCTTGCTTAATAAAAATTGGCAAGCTCTATCTCTGCTTCATATGAGAGCTAATACTTCTTTTTCAGTATTTGAATAGTTAGCCTCAGCTGACATTAATCTTCTAGAAAGGTACATTACAGGATGACCTACATGAGACAACAATTGAGATATGGTAGGTTCACTTGTATTCATAGTTAATGTCACTTCCTATTTAGGATTAAAAAAATTTGCAATGATTTTTTCATGAGTTCATTCTTTAAATTTTAAAATCCTGTATTCTGCCATTGAGTCCATTTAAATTTGTTGTTCTGTTTTTGTAACTTCCCAAAATGTTCTATCAATTCTCTATACTTTGGCAAATATCTGCTTTAAAAATTGGGTAACCCCAGAAAGATTCTAACTCTTTTTTTTATTTATAGTTATAGATTTTTTTTTTATAAGCATTTCATCCTAAGCAAGACAGGACTGTTACTGGTGCACAAGGGGTTACAGTGAGAGAAAAAAAAACAAGGTACAGAGGACATTTAAGAAAGACAAGAGATGGTTGGGATTCAAGTAGATAGAAGATGGCAACTGATGTTGCATTTAAACTTTTGGAGATTTTATCTAGCAGGGAAGCAAGCAAATTGAAGGGAGTTCCACAAACTGGAAGTGATGGGGTCACTGGGAATAAGTAATGGGATATATTAAAATCCAAATTTAGGGCATTTGCTGGTGATTATAGTTGCTAGTTCAATCTAGTTAAATTATCAGCGCAAATGGCATGTGAAGTGAAAGTTAATTATGCAATCAAATCCTGTGATAGTGCGGAAGCAGCCTTAGCTAGCCTTCTTGCTTATCAAGAAGAATCAAGCTCTAGTAGTTAGGGCTAAGTTAAAAAAATCTCTCCCAAGGTAAAAAAATATGGTTGCTGAATTGCATGTAAAGGAAGCTTGAAATGCATCCATTTGACGTGTCACAAACATTACATTATTGGACAAGTAGACTGTAACTACAAATATAGGCATATGAGAGGCTTTTCTTGATTACTTTCAGAATCTGTTTACCAGGGTGTCCGGTCTAAGCTCAGCTCAGTTTGACACCTATTTGGCCAACTTTCCCCGCCTCAAAGCAGCTGAAGTGGCTGGGTGCAATTGTTCCATCACAAAGTCCTAAATCACTGGATAAAACACTGGGATTAGATGATCTTTCTTATGAACTGTATTTGAGGCAGTTGGCCATCTTTGTCCGTTTGCTGGCACTGATTTACAGATGGATAAAGCAGGGGTCTATACCTCAACACTTCACCAGGGTTGTGACCAAGTTGCTTTGTAGGAATGGGATAAGTAATTATCAAACTTTGATGATGAAGATTTTAGCCAAGGTCTTAGCTGGCCATTTGCAGGCTGTCCTTCGAGTCTGATTGGCCCCAAGAAAACTTGTGCTCTGAAGGGTAGGACTATTCAGGACAACCTTCATTTGGTATACTTGATCATCGAGCAAGTTTATAGTGAAGTTGTTCTGATCAATTTAGATCAGTCCAAGGCATTCGATAGGGTTAAAGTTATTTAACAAGACAAGTTCTACATATAAGGTCTAGTTAGGACATCATAAGAGTCTCTAAGGTATTATGGTGGCTATAGTAAGAATTATAAGTAAGAATGTGCTGTTTTAGTGTAAGGATTATTGCGACATCATTGGGTTAGGAATTATGGCTAGTTAGATGTGCATTGTGGTGCAGTAGATATTGACTCAGAACGACAAATCAGGGAGCCGAATTTCAAATTCTAATTAAATTCCTTGCATTGACTTATGCACAAATACCCTTGGGAAAGGTATTAATCCATCTCTTCCCCCTACTTATGGGTTAAATAATAGGACAGATTGGGTTCTATAGTCTTGGCTGGCAACCAATCTACTGCACAAAGCAATGGCAACCTACTGCGGGATAATCTTCTGCCTAATCAGTCATGTATCTTTGAAAACATGATCACTCAAAGCGTGTATCACATATGGCACTTAACTGACTGACTGAATTTTAAGTATAAGACAGATGAAAACCAGCCTGAACATCCTCATTTTTAGCATTGTGCCATATTTGTACATATTTATACAATAAATATTGTTAATACACTTCCAATGGCTCTTGTAAAAATAGCACTTGTTATTTTTACATCATAAGGCATATGCTTCTATCTGAGTAAGCCTATTGGAGAGTTAATCATAATGATATCTTTACCATTTGTATCAATTTGTATCTGGTTATAGGCAGATTTTAGGTCAATTTTAGCAAAGTATTTCATTACCACCAACATGTGAATAGCAGTTTCACTGTTATGAATAGGGAATGAATTAGAGCATGTTTTGTAGTTTACTCCTATTTTGTAATCCTCACATATCCTTAAATCTCCACCTGTTTTTTGTAAAACAACAATGGGTAAGGCCCAATTACTACCACCAGGAGGGGAAATGCTCTAAAATTCCTCCATTGTTTTCTAAAAGTAGCACATGAATAGGCAGTCTTCAAGACTTAAAGTAAGGTGATTTTCTAAGTGTAGCTTCGATGTGGCACAAGGCCAAAAGTAAGGAATACCCAGTGAGAACTGAACTCACTATTCAATTGCAATGATTCTAGAGAGACAAACTTGCTAACCATTACACCACCTCGAGGTGCTCCTTCAAGACTCGAAGTAAGAGGGGTGACTATTTTCTTTTAATTGAATGCTTGGTTTGTATTTTTTTAAATATCCCTGTATCATTACTTTTCAACTTCACACTTTGAATTAATTTGCTTGTATCCACTTTCAAGAAATCTATTCTCATGAGTTCATGAGTTTTTACACATTTCACTGCTGTGATGGGAATAATTTCAAAGCATGTGTTAGTTACAGTAGTTTCTTCCTTCCATTTTGATGAAAGAGCTTAGTTTAATTCAATTTTTCTTCTTCAATTTATATTTGCTCATTGGTTCCCAGAAATTTATTGGGATTAGGGTGACATCACTCCCAGTATTTACTTGCATAGGAAAAGTTGTACCATTCAATTTAATTTTTTTCTCTGAGACTTTTCTCTGTATTTTCCTTGGAGAGGGGTACATTTTCTACCCTTTCTATTTTTTTAATGCTTGTACACAGAGTGGTTTGTTTTTTATTGTTTCACAATTCCAGCATATTTGGCCCAAAGCTTGACATTTTTTCTTGTCTTGTTCATGCTTTTTTTCATAGTATTTGCATTGTACAAGTGTAGTGAAATAAAGTGAAAACAGCAACCAGTGAGTAAATTGTGGCTCTCCCATCTGGTATTCCAAACTATGGTCATTCCTTCTTGAGTTCTGTCTCAAAATCGCACTAACAGACTTTTCAGCCGCCAACTGTGAATGTTACCACAAGAAAAAATCTCCGTACTGGAAAAAATTAGTTGCCATAATCTTTTGCATCTTCCTGTGATCTCATAATGCATTGCATCTTTGTTGTATAAAAATGCAATGCAAGTCTCCCCTTATTCTTTTATGTTATCTGGCCAAGGACAGACTACGGCAGAGTGGTAAGTGCTTTTTCTTTCTCCTTCATTTTAACTGCAGTAGCTTTACATGCTCTCCTTCCTTCTATAAGGAGAGACAGAGGAAGGCAGCGGATAACATATTTGCAGGGTCTGATCAGGTGGATGACGGAACGGGGGTTACCAGGAGCAACAGGAGCAAACATACTAAGAGCCACAAGGGATAGGGAGACGTGGAGATCCATGATCGCCTACGTCCTGAAGGGACAGGGCACATAGAAGAAGAAGAAGAAGAAGAAGAAGAAGAAGAAGCTTTACATGCTAAGCAAATACGGGCTCTTTTTGGCGGGGACAAGGTAAGTCGCAAACAGTTGTGCTCGTTCCAGGTTCTATCTCATGTCTGCCACAACAAGGTAAGAAGAAGAAGAAGAAGAAGAAGAAGAAGAAGAAGAAGAAGATTATTTGCATTGCACAAGGAAATTCGATATGCTGTATGGTTTGGCATTACTCTTGAATTAAATTTTTCACTTAACTCTAATTGTTGCAGAAATTCTGTAGACGGATCCAAGACCATTTTAACCAATTTGAAACTATTCTAAAATTGTGTTTGTATGAAGCATCACACATACCTTCAATTAATCTCAACTGTATCAACATGTCTTCATTGGTCATTTCTTCAGTGCTAACTTTTTTTAACTTACAGAACCTGAAAGCCACTTCTTTTTTGTCTTCTAATTTCTCTTTATAATCTCTTAAATTTATGAAATGGTCAAATCCTCAATTCTCTGGAATATGCGATGACAGAGATTTTTCTGATGGCTCACATCTTATCAAAGCCAAAAAAGTAATTTGTAATCTTGTTCTCCCCTCCTGCAACTTTGTGATCTTTTAAGTTCTTAACCCATGCCTGGGCAACAAAACAACAAATCTATCTTTCCACAAAGTCCAACTCATCCGACAGTGTTAGAGATAGCATAGGTGATGCCATATTATTTTGATGTCTTCTAGCCTGTGATGTAGATGTTCTTCCTCTGTGCTGAGTGATGACTGACTCATTCGACGTTCTCTCCGCCCATGTATCTGTCATTGCACCTGCTTTCTCAGCTTTCTATTGTTCCTTTCTAACTAGCTTGTACTCCTCACTCTTTTCTAATTAATCTTTCTACATTTATGTAACCCCCTGCACATCAGTGGCATTTCTGCCTTGCTCGGGGTGAAATGATTAAAAAAAAAAAAAAAAAAACTTGGTCAATGCAAAATAGGATGAGTCCATTTTGTTTATGTTACTACACTTTCCTTCTTTGATTTAGACCACCTATGAAAACAAACTTTCAGGACAATCTCTGATAAAATATATTTCCAGCTACCAAAAAAGTAAATTTTTTCTTTATTTCTGTGGTTACTAAAATTATATTAGGACTTTGAATAATATTGAAACAATATGCAGAGATTGTTTTAGATGCTTCAAAAATAATGATTTTGATGTTGAAGATAAAGATGCTCTGATGCACCGAAAAAAGTTTGAAGATGAAGAATTAGAGGCATTACTTCATGAAGAATCATGTCAGGCACAAGCTGAACTTAAAAAGTCATTAAGAATTGACACACAACCATTTTGAAATGTTTGACAGCATTAGGAATGATTCAAAATCAAGAACATTGGGTGCTGTACAAGCTGAAGCCAAGAGACATCGAACGACGTCTTGTCACATGAAAACAGCTGTTTCAAAGGCAGAAAAGGAAAGGTTTTTTGCAGTGTATCATGACCAGCGATGAAAAGTGGATACACTACAATAACCCTAAGTGTAGAAGACTGTGGAGTAAGCCAGGCCATGCATCAACATTGGTGGCAAAACCAAACATCTATGGTTTGAAGCTTCTACTCTACATTTAGTGGGATCAGTTGGGTGTAGTTTATTATGAACTGCTCAACCAACTGAAACAATCACAGAAGATTGCTATAGACTACAATTGATGCATTTGAGTTGTGCATTGAAGAAAATATAGCCACTATAAGAACTGAGATACAACAAAGTGATTTTGTAACATAACAATGCTAGGCTACATTTTGCAAAACAGGTGAAAACCTTGGAAATGCTTAAATGTAAAGTCCTACGCCACCCGCAATATTTGATTGCCCTGTCTGATTATCACTTGTTTCAATCAATGACACATGGCATGGCTGAGCAGCACTTTCATTCTTATGATGATGCCAAAAAATGGGTTGACTCATGGTTAGCCTCAAAAGACTTGTTGTTTTTCTGACATGGAATTCAAATGCTGTCAGGAAAATGGGAAAAAAGTAGTGGCTAGCAATAGACAATACTTTCAGTGACATGTTTCTTACTAATTTTTGTAAATAAAACATTACTTTTCATAAAAAACCAGCAAGAATTTATTCAAGGGCCTAATATATATACAGTGGGGAAAATAAGTATTTCATTCCCTGTTGATTTTCTGAGTTTGCCACCTCACAAAAATTGGAACAGTCTATAATTTTCAGGGTAGGTCCATCTTAAAAGTGAGAGATAGAATATAAAAAAAAATTCTAGAAAATCACATTATATTAATTTTTTAACATTTATTTTTCTTTTATTGAAAAAATAAATATTTCACCACTTACCAACTGTTATGGTATTCGTTAGTATAAATATTATTAGAGAGCAGAGACAACGAGGAGGCAAGTTAAGGTAACAAGGGAGACCTCTGTCATGAATACAGAAGTAACCTCTTTATTAAGGGAAGTAACCCCTATCCCAAGGGAAGGCAACTCATGCCATGACATCCCCCTTTCATTAAGAGGATTGTTCACTGAAATGAAAAGGAGTTTATTCAGAGCCTTTTTCTATAAGGTGTATTTTTGGGGAGGTTTTACGACACGACCAGATCTCGTGATTGTTTCTGTTGGTGTGTTACCACTAGGCCTTGTTTTATGTACAGGTCTGTGTGTTATTTCAGGTGGGGTGCAAATGTTGGTCTGTGTGTTGGGTGTTTCTGCAGGAAATGTGTTTGGAATCTTGTGGGGTGGAGGCTCAGAGTGATGTGGGGGTATACCATGGAGAGGTGTCAGTGCCTTGTTGCTAACATCTTCCCTGAGATGCCTGTGGTTCCTGCAAAGAACCTGTTCTGTTGGGGTTTCAATGATGTAGGATTGTGGTTCAGTGCAGACTTGCCTGACCACAGCTGGAGTCCAGTTCTTTGCATCATGATCTTGTACTCGCACCAGTTGTCCTGTGCTAAGTCTGGCAAGATCCTTTGCATGCTGATCATGTTGCTTTTTCTGCAACAACTGTCTATTGAGTAGACAATCCTGAACTTCCTCTTTCCGGGCATTATTGTTGGTGCATTTTGTGGGGAGATTGCTGACCAGCTTCCGGTTGAAAAGTAGTTCTCTTGGAGATGGGATTACATGATCCATTGGAGTCGATCGGCTCATGTCCATGTCTCGGTTGCTCAGTATGGCCTTCTTCATGGCTCCCTTGATGGTCTGTATGCACCATTCTGCCATGCTGTTTGATTGAGGGTATTTAGGAGAAGATGTGAAGTGCTCAAAATCCCATGCCTTGGCAAATTCTTTAAACTGCTGAGAGCTAAAATGTGGTCCATTGTCACTGATAAGCCTTTCTGGAACTCCTTGTTCAGCAAAGATTTGCTTGGTAAGATGAATGACTTCCTTGCTGGAGAATTCCCTCAGTTTGCGGATGAAGGTGTATTTCGAGTAGTAATCCACAATGAGGAGGTACTTATTCCCATTCAGGTTGAAAATATCAGTAGCCACAATTTGCCATGGTTGTACTGGGATCTCATGTGGCATGAGGGACTCTGCAGTTTGGGACTTCTGGAGTTCTTGGCGTATGGCACATTGCTGTACTATCTTGTCGATGTCGCTATTTAAAACACAGGTTTTTGCCCTGAGCTTGCATTTGTCGCTTCCTTGGTGACCATAATGTATTTTTTCCAAGGTTTCGGGTTGCATTGATTTAGAGATCAGTATCCTGTCACCTTTGAGCAATATGTCATTCTCAATAGAGAGCTCATCTCTATAAGACCAGTATGGATGAAGGTCTTTATGTAGTTCTCTGCGAGATTCTGGCCAGCCTTGAAGAATCCGTACCCTTAATTCGCACAATATTGGGTCGGCATTAGTTGCTTGACGGATCTGAGTCAGTTTCTCAGTTGAGAATTGCACAAAGTCTACTTTGATGTCTAAATCAATGACTTTTTTGCTTTTTTTGTTGGGAAGTCTGGATAGTCCATCTGCCAGTATCATCTCTTTGCCCGGTCGATATTTGATGATCATGTCATACTCTTGGAGTCTTAACAGCATTCGTTGAAGTCAGGGGGTGCTGCAGTTAGGTTCTTAAGGCAAATCATTTCCAAGGGCTTGTGGTCACTTTCAACTTCAAATGAATGTCCGTAAACATAAGTCCGAAATCGTTCACAACTGAATACAACAGATAAGAGCTCCCGCTCGATATTGGCGTAGTGCTGCTCTGTTTCAGTCAGGGATTTTGACACGAAAGCTATGGGTTTACCTTCTTGGATTAGTGCTGCTCCCAGGCCTCTGGATGACAAGTCGACTTGTATTATGGACTTTTTGGAAGGGTCATAATAGTATAGCAGCATTTCTCTGCATATCAAGTCCTTTATTTCCTGCAGCGGCTTCTGGTGAGTATTGCTCCAAACGTAGTCCGTATCCTTTTTCAGGAGTTCTCTGAGGTTTGCTGTGAGGTCTGAAAGCCTAGGAATGAATGGTGCCATGTAGGTAATAATTCCTAGTACCTTTTGCAGCTCGGTAATATTGCTAGGACTGGGGAGTGATTTTATTTCCTCCACTTTCTGGGGGTCTGGGTGTATCCCATTCTTATTGAAGATGGCACCGAAGAATTTCACCTGTTCCTGGTCGATTACACATTTGCTACTGTTAAATGTGAGGCCAGCAGTTCGTGCTGTCTCCATTAACTTTCATAAGTTGAGGTCGTGCTCCTCTTTGGTTTTTCCATAGATGATAACATCATCAATTAATGCCAATGCTCCAGTGCACTTTTCTATGATCATGTCCATTCTTTGTTGGAAAACATCCTGAGACATAACCAGGCCAAAGGGCATTCTTTGAAAGCAGTATCTTCCAAAGGGAGAATTAAATGTGGTTAGCAATTGTGACTCCTTGTCGAGCTTGACAGACCAGTAGCCATTTTTCGCATCCAGCTTGGAGAAGAATTTGGCGCCTGACAGTTTGTGTGAGAGTTCTTCCATGGTTGGAGTTTTGTGGTGGCGACGCATGATGACCTTATTTTGATCTTTGGGATCTAAACATAGGCGGAGTTTGCCGTTGCTCTTGCGCACATATACAATGCTGTTGACCCACTTTATTGGTTCATCAACTTTGCGGATTATCCCTTGGGAAACCATTTCATCCAGTTCTGCCTTTATTTCATCTCTCATGTGGATGGGGCATTTTCTTGGTGCATGGACTATCGGATGGTTATTGGGTCGAAGTACAATGTGGTATTCCCTGGCGAAGTTACCAATTCAATCAAATTCATCAGGATACACTTCAATCAGATCTTTCGTGGAGTTGATTGGTGCATTGTCTGATGAAGTAGCTGGGGTACCTGATGCATGAATGACTGGGCACACTTTGTTCTCTGAATGGAACAGTGTAGGGTAACCAGTTTTAAGTCCTGAAGGGAGGGTAATCCTAGTATGGTAGGTCCCTTGGAGGTCACTACGTAGAATTTCACGTACCTCCATTCGCCTTTGTATGCACATTGAATCTGTATGGATCCATGTTGTGGGATACTAGATCCATTGTACGCCGTAAGTACTGCAGCTTCTTTCTGTGTTGTGCCAGGGAGTGGTTGTCCATTCCGGTCTACACACTCTGGAAACATTTGCTGGAATGTGCATACAGGGAGTGTATTTCCCTCCGCACCTGTGTCTACCTTGATTTTTAATTTGTGTATGCCTTTCCTGTTTGGTAACACTATGTCCAATGTGGCGAATGCCTCTGTCTGAGGGTATTTTTTATCGTGGGCTTTCACTGAATAGAAAGACATCCTCTCGAAGTCGTCCACTACCTGGTCCTGAACATTAATGGAGTTCTGACGGTTTTTATACGTGTACTGTACTGGTGTGAAACTTCTGTGTTTGGTAGACCTGTTTGTCTGTGGTTGTCTGCCAGTTTTTTCCTTGACTTTTCTGTTGTGGCACACCCTAGCCCAGTGGTTCTTCCATCCACATGCTGAGCAAGTACTGCCTCGAGCAGAGCAATTTCCATTTTGATGGCTAAGTCCACATTTGCCACAGTTGTCTGTGTCCTCAGATCCGTGCTTTATTGCACTTATTTGGCTGTCGATTTTTCCTTGTAGCTCCCCCATTTGCCTCATGTAATTAATTGAAGCCTCGTAACTCCTACACATGTTGAGTACTTCTGACATGGACATTGTCTCGTTTTTGCTAAGTAGCTGCTTTTGTAATTCAGGGAATTTTGTTCCGGCAATGATCTGGTCGATTACTCGTTCTTCCATCTCACGCTCGTCCCTGAACTTGCATTTTTGTGCCTGAAGCCTACATCTTGCCAGAAAATCATCAATGTTCTCTGCTTCATTTTGTGAGTAATTTTGCAAGCAGAAGCGTGCAATCCGAAAGTTAGTTTGTGGCTCTGTTTGCTCTAAGAACTTTCCCCAAATTGCCGCAGGGTTACGTCTGTCGGCTTCATTTTCAAATGACCAGGAGTTGTAGTGTCTTAAACCTTCTTTTCCCGATAACAAAAGAATGTGGTCAACTTGTTTGTTCTCTGGTATGCCTTTCACGGAGAAGAATAACTAACGTTGTTGTTGGAAAAATTTCAGGGATTCCACCAAATTTGATGTTTCCCAGCACATAAGTGGTTCACTTGAATGGCTAGACATTATTATTATTATTTGGAATAAAACAAGGACTTGAAAAGAAGGGATGAGATAACTTACAGTTGCGGTTACAAACTTCCAATATGGCGTCTTTTTCCTTTGTTTTTTTAATAACGCACGTGTCTGCTTCTTGATTCGTAAAAGCCAGTATGAATGAGATCTTGATAGACTTTACAGCCGCTTTCCTGTTTGAGTTCACTGTAATATTCACTGTAATGTTCTTCGTTCGTTTTTTACTGCTGCCACCATGTTATGGTATTCGTTAGTATAAATATTATTAGAGAGCAGAGACAACAAGGAGACAAGTTAAGCTTACAAGGGAGACCTCTGTCATGAATACAGAAGCAACCTCTTTATTAAGGGAAGTAACCCCTATCCCAAGAGAAGGCAACTCATGCCATGACACCAACCAGCAATGATTCAGGCCCCACAGACTGGTTATATAACCAGGAGGCATAGAGACTACTCCTATTACTCAATTATTACTCCTAATCAAGTACTCATTACCTGTATAAAAGACACTAAATTATCAGAATCTAATCTCTCCACAATGGGTGAGACAAAAGAATTGTCTAAGGACATTTGGGACAAAATTGTATACCTGCACAAACTAGAATGTTGCTACAAGATGATTGGCAAGCAGCTAAGTGAGAAGGAGTCGACTGTTGGTGTGATAATAAGAAAATAGAAGAAACATCAACTGACTATCAATCTCCGTCAGTCTGGAGCTCAATGCAAGATCTCACAACATGAAGTGAATCTGATGATGAGAAAGGTGAGGGAACAACCCAGAACTACATAGCAAGAGCTTGTTGATGATCTCAAGGCAGCTGAGACCACAGTTACTAAGATGTCTATAAGTAACACACTACATCATAGTGGACTGAAATCATGTAGTGCCCGCAAGGTCCCCCTACTCAAGAAGGCACATGTACATGACCGTCTGAAGTTTGCAAATGAGCACTTGGATGATTTAGAGGAGGTTTGGGAGAAAGTGCTGTGGTCAGATGAGACTGAAATTGAGCTTTTTGGCATCAATTGGAGTACCGAAGAAATCTCATCCTCTTTGCCAATTGTTGTGTCATGAAAATACAATACAAACAAATGAGTGGTTAGTCCGAGTAGTAAAGACTGAGGAACACACGATTAAATCAACAATAAGGTTTATTGTACTAAAGGTACTAATATTAAGAGTCCACACAATAGTCTATGTACAAAAATGGAGCGGAGAGAACTTCTGTCCATCCCTGGTTGTCTTCTGGTCATCAGCCTGCTAGTAATCTACTGCGGGGTGTATTTATAATGGGTGACAGTCCATTGCTTAGGGGAGACAGGTTCTTTCATTACAACACTTAGACATCCCAGCCATTAAACATGGTGGTGGAAACATTATGCTTTGGGACTGTTTCTCTGCTAATCATAATTTATCTATCACACCCAATGGTGCATAAGGCATCAAATTTTTGTTGCTGTTTCTGTAATAAACTGTTTTTTACGGGACAAGGTTGTTAGCCCTGCACCCAACCCCCAAACCTGGAGGACTGGTGAACCATTCCTGGGCCTTATGTTTACAGCACCTGGTATTCCCAAATGGTCACCCATTTAAGTACTGACCAGGCTCGATGTTACTTAACTTTAGTGATCGGACGGGAACTGGTGTATTCAACACGATATAGCCATAGATGTTTCTCTGCTAAGGGAACAGGACAACTATACTGGGTTGAGGGAAAATGGCTGGAACCAAGTACAGAGAAATCTGAAGTGAAAACTTCCTTGCCTCAGCAAGGACACTGAAGATGAGTCAAGGATTAGTGTTCCAGCATGACAATGACCCAAAGCATACGGATAAGGTAACAAAGGAGTGACTCAAGATGAAGCATATTAAGGTAATGGAGTGGCCTAGTCAGTTTCGAGACCTGAATACTTTAGAGAATCTGTGGAGGGAGCTGAATTTTCCAATTGCCCAATAACAATCTGAAAACCTTAAGGATTTGGAGAAGATCTGCAAAGAGGAGTGGGCCAAAATTCCCTCCCTGGGATCTGTAAAAAACTTGGTAATCAACTATAAGAAGGGTTTCTTTACCAAGTACTGATTTATGTTTTGCTATGGGTTGAAACACTTATTTTTTTCAATAAATTACAAAAAAATTTTCAAAAATTAATATAATTTGATTTTCTAGAATTTTCTTTTTTACATTCTATCTTACTTTTAAGATGGACTTATACAGAAAATTATAAACTGTTCCTATTTCTGTAAGGTGGCAAATTCAGAAAATCAGTAGGAGATGAAATACTTATTTTCCCCATTGTATATGTTTTTTGAATAATACAATAATTTCTTTGAATTGTATCATAAAATTATAAAAGAAAGAATCTTATTGAATGTACACTAAAAAGAAATTAGTAATGAAACACTTATTTCTCTAATTAAACATTGTAAAAAAACTTAAATACATAAAATATTTCTGAACTATCTCTACCTTCAATGTTTTTTTTTTTTTTAATCATTTCACCCCAAGCAAGGCGGAAATGCCACTGATGTGCAGGGGGTTACATAAATGTATAAAGATTAATTAGAAAAGAGTGAGGAGTACAAGCTAGTCAGAAAGGAACAATAGAAAGCTGAGAAAGCAGGTGCGATGACAGATACATAGGTGGAGAGAAAGGGAAGGTTATACAGGGGAGGGAAGAGAGCTAGAGGCCAGTGGTTAGTAGATGAGTATTAACTTTGCATTTAAATTTCTGGAGGTTGTAGCCGTCAGGAAAGCAAGAATACGGGAGCGAGTTCCACAGGCGGGAAGTGCGAGAGAGGAAGCTGCAGGAGTAGAATTGTCGTCTGCATTTGGCTAACCTGACTGTGAATGGGTGGGACCCAGTTGCCAGTCTGGTTGCACAGGTAAACACCTGTTGAGGAGGCATCAGTGACTTAAGCTCATCCAAGCAGAAGCCATGAAAGTATTTATAGAAGAGACAGAGGGAGGCCACATTTCGACAATGGGAAAGTGGCTGCAGTCGAGTCGCCAGATCAGTACCTATCACATTACAGACTCTCCTTTGGAGCTTGTCAAGAACACTGAGGAGAACGGCAGGGGCACCTGACCATAAATGGCAGCAGTACTCCATGCACGGACGGATGGTTGACTTGTATATATGCAGGATGGATTCAGGTAGAAAAAACATCCTGGATCAACATAATGACCCAACCTTCTTAGCAGTGGATTTAGCTATGGATTCGATATGCTACTTATATTACTTAATATAATGAAATGCATAATAAATTAACGTTTCAATTTTTGCTATACAGTGTAACCCTGATATAAGATTGTAGCCGGGACCATAGAAAAGCTCTCTTATATTCGGGTTTGGTCTATTTTATATACATTACAACAGGCTCTAATGTAGGACCAGGGAAGATCTCTCTTATATGCGAGTTTGTCTTATATCCGGTTCTCTCATATCCGGGTTATACTGTATTTTTAAAATGCAAACTGTTTCTGAAATGTATTTCATTGCACCTCATGTATAATTTTGCTTATAATATTAAAATCCTGTTGTGGTTAAGTGATGCCCTTTTCAACCTTAAAAATATATATATAAATAATATTTAGACAAGTACAACACATCACTGAACCTCACAAAAAGAAAACTGGGTTGATAATTTGTTTCCAGTTCTGTTGTCAAGTATATCATCATGCAAGACTGTACACCAGCTGAATTAGTCTTTGGTACAACACTAACTGTTCCTTGTATTTTGACAAAAAAACAAAAAAAAAGACATATATCTTACATTATCCTTTATCAGTTAGTCAGTTTAGTTTCATATGTGATACATGCTTAGACAATCATGTTTCTAAAGAGACATGACTGGGCAGAAGATTTTCCCGCAGTAGGTAGCCATTACTTTCAGTGGTAGACTTGTTGCCAACCAAAGCTATAGAACTCAATCCCTCCTGTTATTTAACCCATAGCTCCAATTTCTTGCTCTGAGATTATATCCACAACAAAATTTAAAAACACAGAATGTCCAAAATACATTTTATTCCAGCGACAATAGTATATCCCAAAGAATATCTTTGATAAGCGTTTGTATACACTGACAGAGCCATCTTCAGGTACAGACCTGATGGGCACTTGCTCAAGGCCCCCATGAGCTCAGGCTCTTTGGATGTTGGCATGAAAAACTAAAAAGCAATAGTTATTTCCAGTTAAAGTGAAACTGTAGACTGAAACAAAAATGAATGGATGTAAGTCAAATTTTGATTCCTGGTATCGAAATCAAATAAGTTTTTTTGTCGTAAACTGAATTTTGAAGGCTAAATAAGTCCTCTGAATAAATGGTATCATGGCCGAGACTAAGAACTACAATTATGCCTACTTAGGGCCAAACCCAAGGCAGAAACTAAAATAAAAGGGCTGAAAAAATTACAGACATACAGGCAGATAAACAGACACACACAAACATCTTGCCATTTTTTTATATATATATATATATTATCGATTTTCTGCACTATTGTAAGAACTGCAACTTTGAAACTTCTGAATATTGTTTCTTATGTCTTTGTCTATGAGTGTATCAAATTTGATTAAAATCGGACCACTCCTTCTATAACCCGATTTTTTCGATTATCAATTTTCGATATTTATCAGAGGTACTTCGACACAAAAGCTAGCTCAGAACACTCGCAGACGCTTATAGTACAACTGTGTAAATTTTCAAGAAAATTGGTTCAGCCATTTCGGAGTCTACGAGTAATGAACACACACACACAGATACACACACATAGACAAAGTTCCATTTATAAATAAGTTTAGATTCACTTTATACCAATATTCCTGCTCCTAACAGTGTTACTCACATAATAAAGAAACTACTCTTCCAGTTTCTTTATGCCTTACCAAATATGCTGTCATGAACTTTTGATGTTCTTCTCCATTTTCATGTTCTACAATCACATTTTTATGCTTTCTGTCCTTGAACTCCTGGCAAAGAGAGATTTTTTTCTTGGACAATAGTTGACATACAAAGCTGTATGAACAACCTTTTTTTTTTTTTTTTTTAATCATATCACCCCAAGCAAGGCGATAACGCCACTGATGCGCAGGGGGCTACGTAAGGGTAAAAAGAATGGAAAAGAGAAAGCCGGAAACCACATCCAAAACAGGGAACAAGGGATGAGACTCTTCACCTGTTCAATAGACGTGGGTGGAGTGTGAACCGGGCGATAGTTTAGTCTATCTACTCCAATTGAAAAAAAATAAAAGAAGAGAGTGAAAAGATTGGAAAAGAGAAAACCGGAAACTGCATCCTAAACAGGAAACAAGGGATGAGCCTCTTCACCTGTTCAATAGACGTGGGTGGAGTGTGAACCGGGCGATAGTTTAGTCTATCTACTCCAATTGAAAAAAATAAAAGAAGAGAGTGAAAAGATTGGAAAAGAGAAAACCGGAAACCGCATCCTAAACAGGATTATGTTGGAGAATAGAGTAGACATTTGCATTTTACACACTCACCATCTCACAGTTTCCATTTGAACACATTGTTTGATAAATACCTTGCCTTCATATTCTCTACTCTAGCTGTTTTATACCCTCTGTGGGAGTGTGAAAAATTGCTATCATGATTCTAACATGATGAGTGCCCACAATAAATCCAGTAATCTATTGTGTTAGTATCATCAATATTCCACATACTTAGATCTGTTTCTTGATTTTTATGCTCCTTTACTGTTACAGATTTAGATACTTCTTTTCATAAAATGTCAGCAGCAGCAACAAGCAATGATGGCATGTTTGCTGAAACAGGATGATTGGTAATAGTAATGGATCTAGATGTGGGTGCTGTATAGGAAAGAACAGTACCAGTGGCTGACATCGCAGGAGTGGCTGCTCATGTGGATGTTATATCTGAAGGAATGGTATCAGTGGCTGTCATTGCATCTGTGTTGAGCCACAATGTTAATCTTGAAAGTTTTCTGATTTTCACATTCTCCTCTACAGTTTTCTTCTTCTTCTGCGCTCCACTCAAAACATGTTTCATTTCGGCTAAAATTTCACCTGGAAACATATATCTGAAATATTTATTTAATCCCACACCAGGATGTGGGGTTACATTACATAAGTGTGTTTGCAACAAGACCTAAATATTTAAACATTCTGCTTCCATAATGAGCCCTTCCTTTATTTGTATGAACAGTACTTGTTCTTAATAAAAACTCTCTACTGTGTGCTGACTCACAAAACTTCTGGGCAAGATATGCATCTAGTTTAGCAGTATAGCTAGGGTATCTGGCACTGGTCTAACCTCTTCTATGTATAGGTCTAGAATACGACACACAATACTTTTCTCACCTTGCACAATTAAAAAGCTTATCTAAACTTATTTATAAATGGAACTTTGTCTCTGTGTGTGTTTGTGTGTGTATGTGTGTGTGTTTCCATTACCTATAGACTCTGAAACGGCTAAACCAATTTTCTTGAAAAAAATCTCTCTTTGCCAGGAGTTCAATGACAGAAAGCATAAAAATGTGATTGTAGAACATGAAAATGGAGAAGAACATCAAAAGTTCATGACAGCATATTTGGTAAGGCATAAAGAAACTGGAAGAGTAGTTTCTTTATTATGTGAGTAACACTGTTAGGAGCAGGAATATTGGTATAAAGTGAATCTAAACTTATTTATAAATGGAACTTTGTCTATGTGTGTGTATCTGTGTGTGTGTGTTCATTACTCGTAGACTCCGAAATGGCTGAACCAATTTTCTTGAAAATTTACACAGTTGTACTATAAGCGTCTGCGAGTGTTCTGAGCTAGCTTTTGTGTCGAAGTACCTCTGATAAATATCGAAAATTGATAATCGAAAAAATCGGGTTATAGAAGGAGTGGTCCGATTTTAATCAAATTTGATACACTCATAGACAAAGACATAAGAAACAATATTCAGAAGTTTCAAAGTTGCAGTTCTTACAATAGTGCAGAAAATCGATAATATATATATATATATAAAAAAATGGCAAGATGTTTGTGTGTGTCTGTTTATCTGCCTGTATGTCTGTAATTTTTTCAGCCCTTTTATTTTAATTTTTGCTTCAGGTTTGCCTCTAAGTAGGTATAATTGTAGTTCTTAGTCTCAGCCATGATACCATTTACTCAGAGGACTTATTTAGCCTTCAAAATTCAGTTTATGATGAAAAAAACTTATTTGATATCGATACCAGGAAATCAAAATTTGATTTACATCCATTCATTTTTCTTTCAGTCTACGGTTTCACTTTAACTGGAAATAACTATTGCTTTTTAGTCTTTCCTGCCAATGTCCAAAGAGTCTGAGCTCCAGGACCATGGATTAGTTTTAAAGCTTTCATTATACCCAAGCAACGCCGGGCTATACTGCTAGTCTCCAATATGTCTGGACGATATACTGAATTGCATGTATATATTCGTTAACTCAATGAGTTTGTCATCTATGTCTTTCTGTGTTGGACACAGCCTGAACTTGGTGGGAATAAAATCAGCAAAGTGTTATCTATAGACTGTCAAATTCTTTGACTTTGTTTAGCATCTGTATTCATTTTTTGCTGGTTCTATTCATCAATGGAATGTATTGACATCATTTCTAGGAAAAAAATTTGTGGTCAAGTGTCTGTCTGACATACAATGGTCAGCACATTTTGATGTTGTTCATGCTCTGTACAGGGGTTTTGAGAAAATAAAACATGCACTGGATCCTCTATCTGCAAGTGAATACAAGGCTAGAGGCAAATTGATTGAGTAAAAAAATGAAAAACTTGGAAACAATCTTTCTCACAATTCTTCAAAACAAAACTGAACAAATCAAGCAAGGTCCTGCAATCAAAGGCTGTGAAAGTCCTGGGTATGATGGTAAACTGCATCCAGCAGCAAGGCCTCTGATTGGAAGGTTGTGAGGAACAACCTCTTAATTGCTGTTGTTCTCAAGTCCACCCTGACCTGGAGTGGTAGCACCTCTTAGGGTGCCAGCTATTGGCAAATAGTTAACTCTTAAACTGGGGCCAAAATACTATGAAAGTATAAAAATAGACTTTTATAGAAATATATACATTTTTGAAGGAAAGAATATTACCAAAAATACATTTTTGAAGGAAACAAAATATTGCCATAACACATTTTAAAGGAAAAAAACTATTACCATAATATATTTTGAAGGAAAAAAATTATTACCAGCAATACATTTTTGAATAAAAAACTAGAAGATGTCTTCAGTTTTCTAAAATTAAAAAAAAATTAATTAAAATCTGACTAAATCAACCTTTTCTCTATAACCAAACATTAAAAAAATACCTAAAACCCCACCTTTTTTGGCATTAAATGACCCACAGAGGCTGATATGCCATTAAACAAAACTCAAACTCAAAGGCTGTGAACATCCTTGTTACTATGAATCTTCATGAATCAGTGAAAACCTATCTTCTGGAAAGTAGAGATAAATTCAGTAAATATGAATTCAAAGCCAGGTGTATATGTCCAGATACAAATTACAGTGAGAGAAAAAAAAAATGAATGAAAATGAAGTGTACGTCTTAATAGATATGATGACTCAGCAGAAAAGTTACTTCTCAGTAGAACCAAAAAGTTCAAGGTGGAGACTTTTTTCTGGACACCAATCTGATAAAACATGCAGAGGCTTATTCTCAGATTGGAAATTTTTTTTCTTCAGTGAATTGAAAGCAATTGCTAATGATGTGCTAAAGAAGAGTGTGACCATCTGGTTAATATGCATCAGTCAGTCAGTTAAGTGCCATACGTGAAACACGCTTTGGCGATCATGTCTCGAAAGAGACATGACTGACTGGGCAGAAGATTATCCCACAGTAGGTTGCCATTGCTTTCTGTGGTAGACTGGTTGCCAGCCAAGGCTATAGAACCCAATCTGTCCTGTTATTTAACCCATAACTGGAAAGAAGAGATGGATTAATACTTTTCCCAAGGGTATTTGCGTGTAAGTGAATGCATTGAATTCAACTGGAATTCGAACTTGGCTCCCCGATTTCTCATTCCGAGCCGATATCCACTGCACCACAACGCACATCCTAAATAGACGCTTATAGCACCTGGTATTCCCAAGCAGTCACCCATCTAAGTACTGACCAGGTTCGATGTTGCTTAACTTCAGTGATCGGACGAGAACCGGTGTATACAACGTGATATGGCCGTAAGCCTTTTAAATGAATGTGAGCATCTCAAGCACTACATGGATCTTGATGAAAATTTTGAGACTTTCTGTACTGTACAGAAAAATAATTTCAGACAATTTAAAATCTGTATTTCCGAATTTTGAAATTGCCGTCAAAGTGTTCATGTGCATGATGGTGACCAACTGTACAGGAGAACATTCTTTTTCAAGACTGTGACTTATCAAAAATTTGTTTTGTAGCACAATGAGACAACATTGTTTGAACTGGATTTCACTCATATGCATGAAAAATGACGTCCTATTTCTGAACACAATTGACTTCAAGCTAATAATGTAAGCAATTCTCTGAAAATAATTGCTGCAAATGTTTGTTATAATAAGAAGTTCATAGTAATTTTGAAGTAGGGAGAAGGTTGAATGTTTATTAAGTTGGCCCTGTGTCAAACATAACTGAACTTCCTAAAACTTAAAGGTTATCAGAATCATTAGAAGGTCGAAGGTTGGAAGAATAAAAGTATTTTGTTTGTATGTTTGTAGTGATACCGAGCAAAATGAGGGACCGGATGTTTGCACTCTCAGGACCAGAAAGCAAATGACCAAAACTGGTCTGTGCGCAGCTGGCTCCAAGCAGAGGTTCTGGCAGAAAGCTAAAAATTAATTAAATATCAAATTCCAGATTTTATTTATCGGCCAATGGAAAGCCCAGAATCAAATATGAGTGTGAATTCCCAAATGACCTGCTGGGATCCACAAAAACGAAATACAGAAAGCATCAACACACAGAAAAAGACGAGACAGACAGAGACACCGACAGAGACAGAGAGAGACTTGAGAAAGACAAGCATAATTAGCCCTTCCCTTGGCCACGTCAAGTGACTTACTATGCTTGCCACCCTTCCCTCTCTTTTTCTTCTTCCCTATCTCTAAACTACTTACCGACCAAAGACATTCCTAACTTACAATGCTCTCACATTCATACACACAAATTCTCTTTTCAACATTTTATTGCCATGAACTTTTAACATTCGTTGAACCCATCCTAAAAGGATTACTTTAATTGTAAAACCCTTAATTAATACGTGTGTATATATAAAATGTTGTTTCTTTACTCAATTTGATTTTCTTGATTTATAACTCTTTTTACAACTTACAGTGGGCTATCTATAATGAGGCCAAATTCAATTACTCTGCTTCAACATCCAACTACCTTTCACTAGAACGGATAACCCACTATATGTTAAAATAGAATGGAACAGAATAACATCAATTTGTAGGAGTTAAGTGTTCAAAGAGTTAAGTGAATCCAGAATTTTAGTTGTAAGTAGCAGAATGTGTGTATGAATTAACAGGCTACTAATAAAGTTTGTGTTCCTTTCCTTTGTTTTTATGGCGAGAAAATGAACAGGAAGGTAAAGCAATAAAGGAAAATGGTACATATCAAAGTTAATATTTAGGAGTCGGTTGAAGTATCCTGTTGTTGCTATTGTAGTTGTTGTTGTCTTCTTCTTTGTTGACTGCAAGAATGGTGAGAAAGAAGAAGAGATAAAGGAAATTAGCACATGTGAAGAAGGAGGATAAATGTGTGGCGGGACCTTATGTCTGGGTTGACAGATTAAAATTTCATTTGTCACATCTTGGCAGTGCTGTCTCTAATTTCTGGTTCCATCTGACTGACTGATTTGATTTTCTTTCTGTTTTTATAGCTAAAGACTTTTTCATACTGGTTTGTTAACTTCTCTCTCAGTTTTGCAAATCACATCCTTTCATTGGTTAGAAAATTAATTTAACATTGAATTGCAAAATTTAGCTTTGTCTTTTTCTTTCAGTACAGATTGAATCCTTTTTCCTATTGGTCAAGTAAGATTTCTCACTGAATTGTGAATTTTTGTAAAAGTGAAGACGAGAAGAATTGCTTTTAATTTCATGTTCACCACAATTTCCTTTTGTGCCATCTAAACTCTGTGGCATACTGACTATTGTTGCATTTTTCAAGCTTTGTGTATTGTTCAAATATTTATGATGTTGATTAGTTGCTACTGTACAGAATGTTTTTAATGTTTTAACACAGGTTTTGTTAAAGTGCCAATAAATAAATATATGTTTGATATCATTGACCATTTACTTTTTATTCCTATGTGTGGTTGTTGTAAAGGCCTCAGTAGGCAGGTTTGCCCAGGAGCCCATAATGCTGTTAAGATGGCCCTGTGCAATGAAACTGTCAGAAAGCCATTGTATCCTACATAGAAGGTTCTATATAAAGTAATAAAGAGGCCTGAAAAAGTAACAAAAATGATACAGTTGCTATTGACAGGCTTAAACCTGAGTCAGTAGAAAGCCCTCACACTGGTAAAAAGCCATCAGCGATGAGATAAAAATCCACAACAGTTATATCACAAAAAAGCCATCAGCGATGAGATAAAAATCGACATACAGTTATATCACAACAAACAACCACACCAAATATACAAACAAAATCTTCTGGAAAAGTATAATTTCTATGAAACTAAAGTACTGAGCCATTGCTGACTACATTTGCCATAAATCAAGAGCCAGGTGGGAGTCTGCAACAGAGATTACACCTTTTTGACAGACATGTAGCCAAATCTCTGTCAGTAGCAGTGACAACTTTTCAGCTTTTGGGTATGTGTAAAAAACTGGGAGCATGTGTAGTACAAATCTCAAGAGGCTAGCCTCTTTCATACCCTGTCAAGGTCAAGCTAGGACATTCAAATAGGCACTCCCTATAACAAACATAAGTGTTGTGGTCTGTTAGAGCCAGGAAGAAACACAAGAAAAGAAGAAGGGAAGTTGAATCAGTGTATTGGAATAACAGAACTTATATACAAAATGTGTGTTGTGGTGCAGTGGATATCAGCTCGGAACGAGAAATCGGGGAGCTGTGTTCAAATTCCAGTTGAATTCATTGCATTCACTTACGTGCAAATACCCTTGGGAAAGGTATTAATCCATCTCTTCCTTCCAGTTATGGGTTAAATAACAGGACAGATTGGGTTCTATAGCCTTAGTTGGCAACCAGTCTACCGCAAAAAGCAATGGCAACCTACTGCGGGATAATCATATGCCCAGTCAGTCATGTCTCGAAAGAGACATGATCGCCCAAGCGTGTTTCACGTATGGCACTTAACTGACTGATATACAAAATAAGAGCATTATTAGTCAGCTGATAGAAGTGTCCTTCAGAACTGTCAAGTTACACTCCCAGGAAGTCACACAGGAGGAAAAAGTTCATTCCAATGTAGAGAGGGCACTATAATAGATAGATAGATAGATAGATAGATAGATAGATAGATAGATAGATAATGAACAGATTTAGATAGATAGATATGATGAACAGATTGAGATAGATAGATAGATAGATAGATAGATAGATAGATAGATAGATAGATAGATAGGGCACTATAACAATAAGCGACATAGAAAACACACCTAACACAGTAAGTTTAACTATTTTTTTTAACAGAGACTCACTTAAGAACATTCCTTGAATTTTATCATTTTCTTTCAGAAACTATCATTGAATTTTCTCTAGATAAAAAAGTTCTTGATATCATAAATCTTTTTAAATCTCTAGTTTGTCTATTTTCTCAACCAATTGTTGTAGCTTTTGTACTTTCACAAACAACAGCTTATCAACATCTAACAACACCCAAAACCTAACACAAGTAGTAAAATCCATTATGCATATAGTAAAAATTATCAATCTTAGCACGGCAATTCATTGATAATAAAGAAAGGATTCTGTGGAGAGCCATGATCATCTACATCCTGATGAGACATGGCAATACACAGATAATAAAAAAAGGTATCGATGAAGAGCTATGATCGTCTGCATCCTGATGAGACGTGCAATTCACAGATAATAAAAGGTATCGATGGAGAGCCATGATCACCTGCATCCTGATGAGGCATAGCAATTCACAGATAATAAAAAAAGGAATCTGTGGAGAGCCATGATCACCTGCATCCTTGTGATACATGGCAATACACAGAAGATAAAAAAAGTAATCGGTAGAGAGCCATGGTCGTCTACATCCTGATGACACATACAATTCACAGATAATCAAGAAAAGGAATCTGGAGAGCCATGATTGTCTACATCCTGATGACACATGGCAATTCACAGATAATCAAGGAAAGGAATCTGTGGAGAGCCATGATCATGTACATACTGATAAGACCTGGCAATTGACAGATAATTAAAGAAACGAATCTGTGAAAAGCCATAACCAATTTATAAATAATACAAAAAAAGAATCTCTGGAGAACCATGATCACCAGCATCCTGATGAGACATGGCAATTCACAGATAATAAAAAAAGGTATCAATGAAGAGCTATGATCGTCTGCATCCTGATGAGACGTGCAATTCACAGATAATAAAAGGTATCGATGGAGAGCCATGATCACCTGCATCCTGATGAGGCATAGCAATTCACAGATAATAAAAAAAAGGAATCTGTGGAGAGCCATGATCACCTGCATCCTTGTGACACATGGCAATACACAGAAGATAAAAAAAGTAATCGGTAGAGAGCCATGGTCGTCTACATCCTGATGACACATACAATTCACAGATAATCAAGAAAAGGAATCTGGACAGCCATGATTGTCTACATCCTGATGACACATGGCAATTCACAGATAATCAAGGAAAGGAATCTGTGGAGAGCCATGATCATGTACATACTGATAAGACCTGGCAATTGACAGATAATTAAAGAAACGAATCTGTGAAAAGCCATAACCAATTTATAAATAATACAAAAAAAGAATCTCTGGAGAACCATGATCACCAGCATCCTGATGAGACATGGCAATTCACAGATAATAAAAAAGGAATCTGTGGAGAGCCATGATCATCTACATCCTGATGATACATTGCATTTTACAGATAATCAATAAAAGAAATGTGTGGAGAGCCATGATTACTTATATCCTGATGAGACATGGCAATACACATATAATAAAAAAGTAAACTGTGGAGAGCCATGATTGTCTACATCTTGATGACACATGGCAATTCACAGATAATCAAGAAAATGAATCTGCATCCTAATGAGACATGGAAATTCACAGATAATAAAAACAATCTATGAAGAGCCATGATCATCCACATCTTGATGACACATGGCAATTCGCTAATTATAAAATAAGGAATCTGTGGCGAGCCATGATTATCTACATTTTGATGGGACGTCACAATTTACAGATAATCAAGGAAAGGAAAGTGTGGAGAACCATGATTGCTTATATCCTGGAGAAACATTTTCTTTAAGCATTTCTTCCCAAACAAGGTAATAAAAGTTTCCAGGATGTTGGAGATTATTGTAAGTGAAAAGACAATAATAGAACAGGTTTCAAGAAAAAAAAAAGATGATGATTGACATCATGTTTAAATTTTTGAAGATTATTGTTGACAGGATAGAAAAAAACCAGAAGAGAGTTCTACAAACAAAAAGTGGAAGAGAAGAAACTATAAGGCTAGAACTTATATTTACATCTAGCAATTTCTTTTGTAAAATTATGAGACTTATCTTCCAATCTAGTACTGTATTTAAATTCATGAAGTCAATGTACAAAAGAGGAAAGCACATCAGAACAACTGCCATGAAAATATTTATAGAAAAGACACAGGAAAGCTATGCTATGGTGGTAGAAAGTGACTGAAGCAGCCTTATGCTAGGTCAGAACAAATAACATAGCAGATTCTTTTTAGGGTTCTGTCAAGATTCTCTAGATATATAGCAGAAGCACCAGACCGGATGTGACTGCAATATTTGATACATACATGTAAGTCTTAAATGTGCAAGATAGATTCTGGTGAGAAAAACTGTGTAGCACAATATAGAGAACCAATTTTAATAGCAGCAAACCTTACAGATAAAAGTATTGAGAATAAGTGTTAATTAATTAATATGTGTGTGTGTGTGTGTGTGTGTGTGTGCAAAGTTCTACCCATAAGTCCAGGGAATTTAATCTTAAAAGAAATATTGAAAGACTCACCCAATACCTAGTTTCCACTGTGTCCTTCTACATAGTCCCTTGCCCAATTGCTGACAAAGAGTAGCAGCTAAAATTCATAACTACATTCAGTTTGTGCATATCAAGGGTTATAATAACTAGTTAGTATTTTCTTATGGTATGTAGCCAGTTTTTCCGCTGAAATAATAATGAAAGTTTAAGTATTTGTTTTAAATCTGTACTAATGATAGTGTGCTTCTTAAAATTTGGGTAAAAACATCATTCCTAATGAAAGAAAAAAGGTGGAATTTAAGAAGAAATGAAACTGAAATAAATATGAAGCTTTTTCCTGTTAGTAATTGTTTGATTATATTTTTATTCAAAAATAATATTTTTTAAAGAAAGGAAACGAGGTAAAAAAGGGGGAAAATGATAAGTTACTTGCTATCATCCAAGAATATAATAATTATTTTAAATTTAAATTTAAATTTTTAGTAGCAAAGTTCGTTTATAGTCGAAGGTTTTTTAATCAATCTATATATTTTCTTAATCTTATCGCTCTTTTTAATAACTTAAAAAAAATATCCGCGCATACATATCTACAAAAAAAAAAAAGAAGATTACAAAAAAAAAAAAAAATACCCCTGAAATATGATGATACTTTTATGAATTATTATAGGTCGACTCTGTTGACGACCGATAAGGGTGTGGAACTGAATAACTTCTGTAGTCAAACTCCACCCGATTACACAAAATGGCTTCCTCTGGATCACTGGACATGATCGTTGTTTGGGAATGGTTCATGCAAGGAGTTTGGCGACCTTATGACTCCCTGATCACAAACTTTATTGAAAAATTCCGAAACACAGCCACCCGCATTAATCTGGGGTCTGTCGACCAAAAACTTATTATGTATGACATAGATTTCAGGCTACAGACTCAGATCCGTCACGGCACAGGTAAACAACACAATTATTTTTTTTAATTCTTTTCTCTTTCTTCATATAGCCTTGTTTCTTACATTTTCCCATTTGTCGTACATCGCTAAATTGTATTTTCTGTTATATTTGTGTATTCTAATAGTCGCTTCCTTTCTCATATTTATTTAATTGCAAATGAATTAAATACGGATTCGCCCATTTTTAAGAAAAACACTGTCGTGTTTTTCGCTGGTGGCCCTCGGAAAAAAAAAAAAAAGGAAAAAGGGGACCCACAAGCTTTCCCTGTTTTCAACCCGGGATCTGTTTTTATGTTCTATCCGCTTGTTAATAATCGCCTACACGATCATTTTAATATTTTTGTATCGACTGTAAAAGTGCTAAATGATGCTTTGTAGTCGTGAATAGTAGTTCATCATCAAAAATGAATTTACAGTGATTTTTTTTTTAATATGATTTTCTAAGTGACTATTAATCGGATTTTAATACGAAAATAAATAGATTAAAAAAAAGGAAGACGTTATTATTGTTTCATAGTAAATTACCAGAGATCTTTTAAATTATTATTTATTTATTTTACTTTTCAAAGAATGATGATACTTAACAGTTAAAAAAAAAGGTTTTTACAGACAATAATACACAACTGACTACGGAGAGAGAAAGAAAGATAGAGACGTACTTGCACAATACAAACTATTGTCCTACTCCAACCCAAAACCTGAAACAATTCCTTTTTAGTCGCAAATTGTGTGGGTATAAAATATATTCCTCAAACAAAGCATTATTATTATTATTATTATTTCTGTAAAGATTTGTTCATTGTCAATGTTACACTGTGCTTCTCTAAAAGATTTTGAAAGGGTCGTTTGATGAGCCGAGTCTTTCTAAAAAGGGAAACATTATCGCAGAATCATTATTCCTTTTTTATTATTATCATCCATGTAGAAATCGTTAAAAAAAAAGTTAGCTACTATTGTGGAGATATATAATCATTTGATGAAATTGAGCTTTTTAGATCTTCCGACAAAGCTTTCCATTCAGCCTGAAATAATAATAATCTTGTGAATTGTGAATCTGCTTTCCAAAAATAAATGCCTGTTTTCTTCATCCATAATTATTCGCTTATTTTATAGCCTAATTTGCAATAACCTAAATAATCTTTTATCAACGTGTGTAGCTACTAAAAAAAAAAAAGCAAGTGAACAAAACAAAACAAAACAAGAAAAGAAGCTAGAAGGTTGACTTGAAGAAATTATCCTCACTGATTATTATTATAATTAATTGGATTAACTCTTCTTGAGGCAGATTTATTTTCATAACATCGAAACATTGTTGTTTATTTTATTTTAATAATTAACTTTTTATTCTAATACACGTTTTTCTTGTCTTTTTTTTTTATAAAGAAATAAATCTCTTGATTATTTCAGAAAAAAAAATCGATTCAAATAATTTATCTCAACACCTTTCAAGTGTGCTAATAAAAAAAAAATATTTGGATCTAATTGTAATATATTTTTAAAAAATTGGCATACTTAATTTGTTGGTATCCTTAAAAAAAAATTTTCGATCATGGGTTCGGTTAAAAAAAAAAATGACTCTCGGCTGAATGGGGAAGCAGGAGGTATGTTGTATTGGGATGCCAGGGGTCCAAAGAGGATCGCTTAAAAATTTCAGAAAGTGTGTTTGCATATATTTAAAAAGACTACCATTAACATTTGATCTGAGTGGTTAAATCACATAATGACGAAATAGAGAACGGAAGAAATAAAATGCCTCCCAGGACACTGGTTTATTTAAAAACATTTTTTTGTTTGATTTTTTTAAAAAAATTTCTACGTACACTTCCTTTGATTTTTCCCATTTTCTAATGATTAAGGAATCTTAGTTATTTATGATTTTTAATGCCCATCAACATTCAAAATAAAGTACACTGGAAGAAATCCTAAGAAGTGATCTGGTTATATTTAATTTAATTTATTATTTGAAAGAATTAAGACTTTTAAACATGACATAACCAAGCAGATATTATTAGTAAAAAAAAAAAAAAAAAAAATTAAATTTAAAAGCATGAACTGAAATATTTTTTTGAAACACAAGGAAAATAACTGACAATTCTCTCAGAGTAGTTAACTTAATATTTTAAGCATGAAATAGGGCTTAAACTTGGGAATTTGATATGTATGACCAGTGTCAGTTATAAAATTTGATTCTAATAAAAAATGTCTGCGGATTGGTATGTTTTTTTAATTATTTCACCCTAGCAATGCAGATTGCCACTGGAGTGCAGGGAGTTACAGTGAGAGAAAAAACGGTACGGAGGATAGCAAAGAAAGGATAAGTGGATGGGATTTAGGAAGGTAGAAGATGGCAATTGACTTTGCATTTACACTTTTGGAGATTGTAGTTATCATGCAAGCAGGTATACAGAAGAGAGTTCCACAGATGAAAAGTGCAAGAAAAGAAACTGTTAAAATAGAAGTGGTGGTTACATTTTGACTATTTTGATGGTAAAAGGGGTGAATATCTTGATGTCAATCTAATAGCATGAGTAAATTCATGTGGTTTTTTTTTTTGGTTTTTTTAAATTAACAACCCTCACATATAAATGAACACCCACATATAATTAATTTTTATATATTGGAAATTTATTTGGCAATATTTAAATAATTTTTCAATTGCACTGATTCTAATTTTTGCCTAAGCAATCAAGTATACAAATTCTTTCTTTTAAATCACCAAAATAAAAATATTCAAAGAAAGCTAATACGATAGAAAAAAATATAAACTAGTACATTAGTAACATTAGTAAGCTTTTCTCTCCTTATTAATGATATATTCTGTTACAGTGAAACAAGGCAGGTTCACATATAAGTAAATGGGTTGCATGATAGATATAGTCATATTTTATATTATAAAATTAGTTAACAATTCGCTCTTACAATCTGACCCCATTATCTGCAATCACTGAATTCTAGCACAATAAACCTTTTGAATGGTTTTTCTCACTGTACTCATTTTAAGATAGTTTGTAGGAAGTTGTTGTCTATTTATTATTCTTTTGTGTGACAAATCACTTCTTATTTAGCTTACATCCTCTTGGTATCAGTTTAAACAGACGCCTTCTTTCTCCATATCTCTAAACTATGCTTTTGCAAAGAGAAAACTTTACTGAAGTATGTGACAGAAAGTTCCAATTTTTCGTTTAAAATTAAACTTGCCATGAGGATATTGGCTAATCTCTTTCAGTCAGTCAGTTAAGTGCTATACATGATACACACTTGGGCGATAATGTCTTGAAAGAGACATGACTGACTGGGCAGAAGATTTTCCCGCAGTAGGTTGCCATTACTTTCTGCTATAGAACCCAGTCTGTCCTGTTGTTTAACCCATAAACAGAGGGAAGAGATGGATTAATACCTTTCCCAAGGGTATTTGCCCATAAGTGAATGCAAGAATTTCAACTGGAATTCAAATTTGGCACTTTGATTTCTCATTCTGAGCCAACATCCACTGCACCACAATCATATTATAATCTGGGAGGCTTACTTGTCATAAAATTTCACAAGTTGACTTTTTAAACATATTAAATTAATTTTAAAAGTATATGATTTTTTTTTTTTTTTTTTTTTTTTTTTCAATAGTGCTTTTAGTAATAACCTGCTGCTTTATAATCACCCGGATGAGTTGCAGAAAATGTAATTTGTGTGTACACACAAATATATGCATATTGGCTTGTAACAAGACATCTCTAAATATACAGAGCAATTGGCAAAGCTGCCCAATAAATGAAATTGACAAAGTTTCCAATGAAAAATAACAAAAGAAAGAAAAGAGCAAAATAATGCTAAGCAAACACACACACATATGTATGTATACAAGATGCAATAGATAAATTATCACCATTTTATATTTTCAATCTTGTGCATGCATATTGTATACTTATTATTTGGTTGACTGCACAATATAAAAGTGTCAGTTGAGAACCGTCTTTGAGAAAAAGAGCACCATGATGTAATTCACTCCACCAGTGATTCCACTAGAAATCTGGAAATGGCATGCTGTATTTCTTGACATTCTCACCAGAAGCTTCAATATGAATATTTCAGAGTGTTTGGATGTCAACCTAAGGAAAGTGCAGATAATTGGATGAATTTATCATGATTACAAAGGTAAGGCAGCACTGAAAACTCATCATTTTGATAAGAAAAGACCTGCCAAATTTGTTGGTGTAGATCTTAGACTCAAGACGGAGGCCTACATTAAGTGCTTGGAGGAAGTAGTGCTGCCCTGAATGAAGAGGGTGGCTGTTAGAAGACTCTATATCTAGCAATAGGACTTTGCATCATGTCACACAAGTAGGAGAACTCAATCATGTCTGTCAGACAATTTCTGGAACCACAACGCCTCTTACATCCAGCCACCTAACTCACCAGACTGCAATCCGCTTGATTATTATACATGGTTTGCAGTTAAGTGAGAGCCCAATAAAACTCCTTGTAAAATCAAAGATGAACTGAAGTCAATGATTATGCCAGCATTTACCAATTTAAACAAGGAGATCGTCAAGAAGAGCTGCAGGAGATTCTGAAGTCATCTGGAGGCTGTGGTTGAAGCCAATAGCAATTTCATTGAATAAATTTAGTCATTATTAATTCAAGATATTTTTGTACAATTTTGCTAAATGTATCTGTCAAAATGAGATGTAATATTTTTCCTTTTTGTGTAATTTAGACAAAAAATCATAAATTGCACATTCTGTGTGTGTAATAAATGTATCAAAATCTGACCCGATGAATAGGATAAGTAAATGAACAGGTAGGAAAAAAGGTCATTCATCTAACGTTTAACTTTTTTCCTACCAGTTCTTTACTTAGATATATATGTGTGTGCGTGTATATGTGTGTCTAATATATGTGCTTGTTTAATATATATATATATATGTGTGTGTCTAATATATATATATGTGCTTGTTTAAAATATATATATATATATATGTGCGTGTATATATGTGTGTGTCTAATATATATATGTGCTTTTGTTTAAAATATATATATATGTGCGTGTATATATGTGTGTGTCTAATATATATATGTGCTTGTTTAAAATATATATATATATGTGTGCGTGTATATATGTGTGTGTCTAATATATATATGTGCTTGTTTAAAATATATATATATGTGCGTGTATATATGTGTGTGTCTAATATATATATGTGCTTGTTTAAAATATATATATATGTGCGTGTATATATGTGTGTGTCTAATATATATATGTGCTTGTTTAAAATATATATGTGCTTGTTTAAAATATATATATATATATATATAGGCGCATATATATGTGTCTAATATATATTGCTTGTTTAAAATATATATGTATGCGTGTATATATGTGTCTAATATAGATATGTGCTTGTTTAAAATATATATATATATATATATGTGCGTATATATGTGTGTGTCTAATATATGCTTGTTTAAAATATATATATATGCGCATATATGTGTGCGTCTAATATATATATGTGCTTGTTTAATATATATATATATATGTGTGCATCTAATATATGTGCGTATATATGTGTGTCTAATATATATATTTATATATATGTGCGTATAATATATATATTTATATATATGTGCGTATATATGTGTGTCTAATATATTTATATATATGTGCGTATATATGTGTGTCTAATATATTTATATATATGTGCGTATATGTGTGTCTAATATATTTATATATATGTGCGTATATGTGTGTCTAATATATTTATATATATGTGCGTATATGTGTGTCTAATATATTTATATATATGTGCGTATATGTGTGTCTAATATATATATATGTGCGTATATATGTGTCTAATATATATGTGCA